>QNUK01000144.1:815000-1337500 GCA_013621035.1 Clarias magur | reverse complement strand
CATGGTGCTGTTCCCGAACCAGGATGCGATGTTTCCCGTCAGGATGCTCTCTATGGTGCAGGAGTAAAAGTTCCTGAGCACCTTGGAGGGCAGTCTAAAGTCTCTCAGGCGTCTGAGGTGGTAGAGACGCTGTCGGGCCTTTTTCACCACGGTGTTGATGTGACAGGACCATGACAGGTCCTGCGTGATGTGAACACCGAGGTACTTGAAGCAGTCCACTCTCTCCACTGGGCTCTCGTTGATGACGGGGGTCTGGTAGTTCCTCTCCTGCTTAGTGCTGAAGTCCACTATCAGCTCCTTTGTTTTACTGACATTTAGAAGAAGGTTGTTCCTCTGGCACCAGTTCTCCAGATTTCCAATCTCCTTCAAGTAGGCCGTCTCGTCGTTGTCAGAGATCAGGCCCACCACGACGGTGTCGTCAGCAAACTTGATGATGGTGGTGGAGCTGGTAGTGGCCGCACAGTCATGTGTGTACAGAGAGTACAGCAGGGGGCTCAGAACACAGCCCTGTGGGGCTCCAGTGCTGAGAGTGAGAGAGGCTGAGACGTGTCCACCCATCCTTACTGCCTGTGGTCTCCCAGTTAGGAAATTAGAGATCCACTGACACAGAGATGAGCTTAGTCCCAGATGCTCCAGCTTGGTGGTGAGTGTGGAGGGAATTATGGTATTAAATGCTGAGCTGTAGTCGATGAAAAGCATTTTAACATAATTCCTCCTTCTAGTGTCCAGGTGAGTGAGTGTTGTGTGGAGGAGATGAGAGATGGCATCATCTGTGGAGCGGTTCGGGCGGTATGCAAACTGTAGTGGGTCCAGAGTGTCGGGTAGTGAAGAGATGATGAAGTCTCTGACCAGCCGTTCAAAGCATTTCATCACCACTGAGGTGAGGGCTACAGGTCGATAGTCATTGAGGGAAGCAGGATGTGGTTTCTTCGGAACAGGAACAATGATGGACTCTTTGAAGCATGTGGGGATCACCGACTGAGATAAGGAGAGGTTGAATATCTCTGTGAACACAGGTGCAAGCTGGTCTGCGCAGGCTCTGAGGACTCGACCTGAGATGCCGTCTGGTCCTGATCCTCATTCAGGATATTTCGCCATTTTTTTTTCCTCATGTTCACGTCCAATTTGTATTTTTGTTCACACAACCGTATTCTCTTACTATTACTCTGTTATCACCAGCAGTTGTCGGATCACACTGAACAGCTCATAGGTTGATAAGCCAGGTCTGCCCACTGGCCAATCGACCAGTTCCTCTCTATTATTAATGTAAAAATAAAAAAATCGATTTTGGGGGTCATAAATATATATATATATATATATATATATATATATATATATATATATATATATATATATATATATATATATATATTTTTAAATCAAGATTCATAACTAAATAGATTTTTCTCCATCTCTATCAATCTTAGTCAAGCTTTTTTATATTGTCTTATATAACTTACATTTAAATTTCAAGAAAATTCTGTTAGAAAACATTAGAATCTGTCAATGTGAGTGAGTAATCGTGTTAAATGATTGTGATCTCTATATTGACCAAAAAAAAATAAAAAATTATGATTTTTGCCTTAATAAAGCAGCCCTAGGCGTCTGTACACTACAAGTTTGTGTGTGTGTGTGTGTGTGTGTGTGTGTGTGTGTGTGTGTGTGTGTGTGTGTGTGTGCACAATAAGATGAGGCTTTGGGTAATACGTGCGTGTTATACAACTGAAGTTACTACAACAGAACACACACTTTACCTGGCTTCTTCATTGTGCTATATGGCATGTATCTCTTTAAGCGTGCAACACACATGTCTTCCAGAAAGTCCTTCCAGGAAGCAGCAGATTTTCGTGCAGGATTCCACTTCTCTGTAAAATTCTTCGCTCGCTCATCTACTGCAGTCCAGGTTCCAGTGTTCAGATCCAGACTGATGAAGACCTTTCCATTGTATATGGACTTATCATATCCTCTAGTGACACCGTTATCATCAATCTCACAGCCGTACACCCTCTGAAGTGTATCACCTCCTGCAGTAACACACACACACACACACACACACACACACACACACACCTTTATAAACACATCTGCTAGATAATAAACACAATTACAGCATTTCTGTGTCAGTTGAGATCAGAGTATAATATGAGAGAACCTGGGTGGTTGAGTGTCAGTGTCAATTTGAGCCAAAAAGAACTGATAGAAAATAGCTAATTTCTATACAAATGTTTATTATTTGGAGTCTGATTACCAATTATTACAGATTACTGTATTGGGATTCTATAATGTTGCCTCTAAATATTTTGTGTAAGCTTATTTTATGATAATAATAATTAATAAAATGGTGTAAACCTCCTAAACCTCCTAAAATATTGTTGTGTAAAATATTATTAACCGTCATTTTCTCCATTTATAGAGTGTATTGAGAAGTATGTGAAATAAAGATTTATTTTACACGAATACAAAACTCTAACCGATTACATGCTCTCAGCATTGATGCACAAAGTGAACACTATGGTTTCCTGTTATTTTGTAAATGTTGACATCCGGGAAGTGTTGGTCATGTGACTCTCTGGAATCTCATAAGAGTCTCGATGTGTGGCTTCAGCAACAGCTGCTTCCTGTAATGTAGTGTTTATTTAGTCAATGAAAAAAAAAAAAAAGAAAAATACTGGTTGATGACCTTTTTTTCCTGTGACTGAGGTGAGACGTCACGGATATCAATGAACAGTGACAGGGAGGAAATCAGCAGGCAATATTGTTGATGAAAAAAGACGATACTAAAATGTGGATTAAAAAAAAAGAAAAAACTAATAAAAAATTTTTTTTTAAGTCATTATTTTCATCAATGTTTAATTTTCACCACAATCTGCTGCGATACGATATTTATTCATTATGACATGAGCGGCAGTATTTCCCGGGTCACGGGGCGTGGTACTGTATATCAGGAGTACTGTAGTTTGTGTGCGCAGTGACGGGACGTTACAAGCTCAGTCATCTTTAACTCTTCGCCATCACAGCAGTGTTACTCGGGTGGAAGAGAAGAGACGATATTTGGGCCCATTTTCTTTATATTGAACTGGAGAAAAAAAAAAAGCCGATGTGCCATAATATCAGATGGGAAACAGTGTGGGAAACACAATCGCTTTGAACAATACCTCAAACCTGAAAAGAAGCATCAAGGTATTTTATTTTATTTTAATAGCTAAACCGTTGCCAAACACATTAAGCTAACAGGTTAGCAAATGATTGTTAAAGATGGCGCTAAAGATGGCGCTGTGTTTCGAAGACGTCATGTTTCATTCAATATATTCAGACTTTTCATTCAATATATTCAGAGTTTTCATTAAGTTCTCTAATGAATATTTTCCTAAACGGCATGCCATAATATATATATATAATGTATTTATTTGTATTATAATATATATTTTTTGATAATCGCAATCATTTAAGTGTGCTTATGCAAAAAAAAAAATCAGTAAGTAGATCAATTCTTTTTTCACAGCACTGAGATCTTCTCTTGTTCTGGTGGTCCATCAGTCTTATCGACTACAACACAGTAGTGTTTGATTCAAAACAGAAAGAATTCAGAATGCGCATCCTTAGTGTGTACAGAGTACCGCTGGTGTGTGTTAATGATGACAGCACTGATTGTGTTTCACCTTTAGCTTGAATAGCGAGCTCCAAAGCTTGAACCTTCCTCAGCTTGCTCCTGAGCCAGTCCTGTTGACCCTCCACATCCCATGTCTCTCTCTGCTTGGGAGGCAAATCACTCTCAAGCTCCTTCATCCACTCTGTCTGGATTATCTTTGCTGTGCTGTTGTCATAGTACATAAACTTCTCTCCATCCAGCAGACCAACAGAAGTGAAATTTCTTACTTGTTCACCTATCCCAGTCCAGTTGTACTCCAGAGTGTGTGTGACTGCAAATGTAAAGCATTTTTATGAAATAAGACCTTTTTTAATGTGCATAGAATTATGTACAGTAGAATACACCAGCACACTATATGAACAGAATTAATAATTCCTGTTTTATTACACACACACACACACACACACACACACACACACACACACACACACACACACACACACACAAACACACACAAACACACACAAACACACACAAACACACACAGAGAATAATAATATGTAACTCAAAATCTTGTAAATGATTACATGTGCACAAAAAATCCCTTCTTTTGGTTCTCATTATAGATTATTGTTCATTAGTTAGTGATAAACTGAAATGATCAATTTAAATTAAATATACATGCATGACATGTAGGGCTCTGAATCAGATCAGGACCACAGCTGCACTTGCCAGGGTCTTTTTTGTTGTTGTTGAAGAAACAGTAAACAGTATTGAAGCAATAAACATGAACAATTAGATTTATGCACTTCATGTCCAGTAGGTGGTGCTGTGATGGTGAGTGAAAAGGAACACACAGGAGTGAATAATATCTCACTGAACATCAGAGTTGGGTATAAGGCATTACTGTGTAACGCTATTACACAGTAAATAGAAAAGTAATCTAATTAGTTTTCCTGATTATGCAGTAATTTGACGCGTTACATTTTAAATACATGTAATTTGATTACAGTTACCAAAGTCACTAAAATTACGTTACTAGCGTTACAAATGTAGTGTTTAAAAAAATAATCAGAATGCGTTTAAAAACGTTTTGCACGGCACCCTCAGTTAACGAGCATGCGCTTTGGTTTTTTTACATTTGCTGATGTAACGGGTTCGCGCTTATTGAATGGGCGGCACCACAGACATGAGTCTAACGGGTAAAAAGGGGTGATTTTATTTAGAAAAAAATGGGGAAGGAGAAGACTTAAAGGAGGGAGGAAGGGGAAAGGAGAGGATTTTTAATTGCGGAGAAAGCCTGAGATCCATTAACAACGGATATTAGTGTTATTATTAGTATATTCATTTGTAATAAAATTACAAATTTAAAGCAGTTATTAGTAAGTTGTAGTAGATTACTTCTTTTGAGTAACTCACCGCTGAACATACACATGAACTATTGGCCACATCTGTGGTGAGCGTCATTTGACCATATTAAATGGATGAAAGAATGAACGAATGAAATGAACAGTATGGTTTATAGCATTACAGTAATAGTAGCTATAGCGTTATGGAAATAAGTACTGCTCTAAATAACTAAGCATAATTCAGGTGTAAAACAGACAAAGGATCTACCTAGATAACTTACATACGTAGCTGTAAACACTGCTTTTAAACACCTGTCAAAAGAGCTCGAATAACGTTTAATAAAAATTAACTAGAGAAGCATTCCCTCAGAACAATGCAAACAGTACAAATGCTAACTTTAACTTGAGTGCTGGATTAAAGGAACTGATTAATACTGTAACTTCCAGCCTAATCAGTAATCCCATCAGTTTGTCCCAATTACAATCCATGGAAGGAATTTGATAAAACAGGAGTTATACGGGAGTATATTGGGGGGAAATGGTTTATAATCCAACTTCCTATGTCCAGTTAGTTGCACTATAGCAGGAATTTCCTCATGTCATGTGTCTAGTCTCAAGGGGGTAGTGGTGGCTCAGTGGTAGGTGTTTCACCTGCCAGGCGGAAGGCTAGGTTCGATTCCCAGCCAGTGCCCAAACCCCAGCCACTGGATGCGGTGCCAGTCCCAAACCCGAATAAAATGGAAGGGTTGCGTCAGGAAGTGCATCCAGCATAAAACCTGCCAAGCTTGTCTGTGCGGATCAAATGGGCTGTCGTAGTGATTCGATCCCTTCGATTAAGTATATGGCCCTGCTAGTTCTCACTCCTGGCTGTTATCCATATGTTTGAAAGCACTAATCCATAGTAATGATGTGAAGTGCTATGGGTATGATAGCATGTTGATCCCTTTTTAGATGATCTTATCACATTAGAACAGCACATAGTGTTTACATTGGGAAAACGGTAAAAGGCTTCATTCATTGTGTAATAGACCATCTTGAGTCTTACATTATTGCAGGTTTTGTAGAAAATTTTTCAAGGAAAATTTGTCTGCAGATTTTTGCACAGCAGAAAAAGGAGACATTCCAAAAAAAAAGTTACATCAAGGTACATTTTATCTGGAGCAATGAGTAAATGCTCAAAAAGCTATAGAAGAAAATACTTTTGGTGTGATAGGATTTGAGATTCTCTTTCTCATGAAGTGTTAATTCTTGTTAATGTTAATGCTAAAAATATTTAAATTAGACAATTTGAATGGTGCAATAACAGCATTTTCATTTAAGGTGACTCATAAGACAAACCACCTCCTGTGCTACCCTCCTATATGATAAAGAACACCACTGGAGGAAATGCATACGAGAACTGGAGTCTGTTAAGATTTCCTGACGGAAACTTTAAAGCACATTTGTAAGTCACTCTGGATAAGAGCATCTGCCAAATGCATAAATGTAAATGTAAAACTGGTAAAAAAAAAAAAAAGTGTACTATATTCATTAGTTTAGAGGCAAAGGTATTAGAGTGCAGACAGCCTGTACTTTTTGTCTCAAATGACACCTCAACTCAGTGAAGTGATATACATGCATAAAGTTGGATATGTATGGATGTGGGGCTTGTAATGTGTAAATGAAATGTTTAAAATGTGAAATTGCTTCTTACAATATCCACAATACATTGTTCTTTAATAAAATAAAGAAAATAAACAGGGTATTTTTCACCCATCTCAGTCTCCACGAGAATATTTCTGAAATGAGTTGCTAAAATTAACTAAAACTCTGTGAATACTTCATACACAGACATGAGAAACATATCTATAGAAAGCTTAAAGGGTCTACTTTGAAAACAAACATTCTTATGTAGTCTGTATGAAACCAAGGAGAGGCACAATTCTGGCTCACTTTATCCAATAACCACCCACGGCCACACGCCATTCACATGGAAAGCAGTCTGGGGAATCTACATACAAGGCCTTTACTTGAACTGCAAATTCTTTAAATTCATTCTTTAACCCGCACTTTACCTTGTGTAGCACGACTTACACACGCACACACACACACACACACAAATGTTGTCATTTCTTAGACTGCAAACTAAGTTTGCAATGGGAATCCCAGAAACTCAAAGTTGTAACATTTCTGTGTTAAAACCTTTTTTTTTTTTTTTTTTAAATCGGTCTTGTTCTAATTTTCTGAGATACAGAATTTTTGGTTTTCATTAGTTGTCCCTCAAATAAATCAAAAGCTATTTCATATATATTTTTTTTCTTTTCTGAAAGTGAAGGTATTTAATTTAATTATTCAATTATGTCATACTTTGAAACATATAATTGACTCTATCAAAGTGCATTTGCCTTTTTTTTTTTTTTTACATAACTTTACAATTAATATAATTTGTTAAATAATAATTAAAAAAACACCCTGTCTTTTATTCAACAAATTAGCTGGGTTTACTGACACAATAAAATTTTAGACACTTTTTAGACGCTCCCTAAAAGTGACGACATGGCTATAAATGTTAATGAGCTCAGGCGAAGAAGATGTAAACATATATTCAGTTGGTCTCGCTCTCTGTCCACTCCAGAGTAAGAACACGTTTGTGTGTTTATTTCTTGAGAAACAGAAGCAGTAATCTCGAATGTGTAGCGAATGTGCCATATAAAACCAACTTTAACCGCTTTAACGGACGCGGTGATGTGAAACCGAAAGTCCCCCCGTGTCAATATGGCACTTACAATCATCCAGGGTATAAACCAACTTTACCGCGAATAAAATCTTACAACTGATAACAGTTGTAATACTGCAAACAAATAGCAGTGTGTAAAATGTTTCTGTACTCATTGTTTAAAAGCAGTGATAACAACACAGAAAAACACCTTTACATACTAAACTTTCGTATTTCACCGCAGTGTGAGATACTTAACTTAGCCATACACTAGTCAAAGTTTTCTACTTTACATCACAGTTTCTGAACTCACCTGCTGATGAAAGATGAACACACAATGTGAGAAAACGCAGAACATTTATTACAGCACTGTAGACCTCCATTAATTCATGTTGTGTCCGGCTCTGAAGCCAGTGTGTTAAGCGGAAACGGCAGGCTCGTCTTCTTCGTTTTCTTTGAGGCTTTGCTGCCACCTGCTGGACTGGAGTGTGGACCATCAGACTGGCAGGAACACAGACATACATACATACATACATACACACACGAAAACTATACAGTATTAGGTTCTATCTATACCAGGTTTATTTAAATAATTACTCAAGTTATTAAATATTTTCCTGGTCATTTTCCCTAGTAATTGTTCCCTAGTTTCCCTAGTGATGATTGTTTCACAATCGTCCCCATTCCAAAAAAATAAAAATAAATAAAATCACAGGACTTAATGACTACAGATGCCCTAACGTCTGTGGTCATGAAGTCATTTGAAAGACTTGTGTTGGCCTATATAAAGGTCTATATTTTAGTCTAGTTTTAGTCAGAGGGACCCTTGAGTATTTTAGGCTAGGTTTAGTCAATGTAAATGTAACATTTTACCAATAAGATCATTATTAATTAACCTTACAGTCAATCTAGTCTAGCCAAAACCATTTCTTAAATGTTTTTTTCACAGAATAATTATCTAAACATTTGCATGTCCATTTTTTTATAACTAAAAAACCATAGGAGCAGTATGGACAGTGTTTTGAAACTTGTATAATGATACATATATATAAAACTGTTCACCAGCTAAACCAGCACCAGACCAGCACTAACCAGCAAGACCAATGCTAGTGGTAAGGTTTCATCAGTGTAGATATGCTGGTCATCCATCAGTTATGCTGGTTCACCAGCTAAACCAGCATCAGACCAGCACTAACCAGTATTAACCAGCTAAACCAGCATCAGACCAGCACTAACCAGTATTAACCAGCAAAGATCAACATATAAAGCATGCTGGTCTATGCTGGATTTTTCAGCAGGGATGTGCTTGCCAGAGGTAGCCTGACTGCCAGGAGGTACCAAGATGAGATCCTCAGACCCCTTGTGAGATCATATGCTGGTGCGGTTGGCCTTGGGTTCCTCCTAATGCAAGACAATGCTAGACCTCATGTGGCTGGAGTGTGTCTGCAGTTCCTGCAAGATGAAGGCATTGATGCTATGGACTGGCCCGCCCTTTCCCCAGACACTGAATCCAATTGAGCATATCTGGAACATCATGTTTTGCTCCATCCACCAATGTCACGTTGCACCACAGACTGTCCAGGAGTTGGCAGATGCTTTAGTCCAGGTCTGGGAGGAGACCATCCGCCACCTCATCAGGAGCATGCCCAGGCATTGTAGGGAGGTCATACAGGCACGTGGAGACCACACACACTACGGAGCCTCATTTTGACTTGTTTTAAGGACATTACATCAAAGTTGGATCAGCCTGTAGTGTGTTTTTCCACTTCACTTTTGAGACCTCCATGGGTTAATAAATTTGATTTTCATTCATCATTTGTTGTGTGATTTTGTTGTCAGGACATTAAACTATGAAAACAATAAAGTATTTAATAAGAATATTTCATTCATTCAGATCTAGTATGTGTTATTTTAGTGTTTCCTTTATTTATTTTTTTAGCAGTGTATATTATAATGGTTTAACTATAAAATAAAATAAAATCAACAAATATGTTTCGTCATTATTTCCGTTAGTAAACATTGCATAAGACTCTGGTTTAATCTGTGTGTCCTATTCTTAACCATATTATGATAATTATCTTATTTCCCATACTTTCCCCCCCTCTTTTTACTTGGTTTTGAATTTTATGCAAATGTGTGTCTGTTTTTTCTTCATCCCATCTTTCTTGCCATATAATTTGTGTGTTTTTTAAATTATTTTCTTGACTTCTGCTCTACTTATTGGGATTTCTATTTTC
The DNA here is from genome assembly GCA_013621035.1 of Clarias magur. NCBI lineage: Eukaryota > Metazoa > Chordata > Actinopteri > Siluriformes > Clariidae > Clarias > Clarias magur. The sequence continues at coordinate 1,327,630 of QNUK01000144.1, read as the reverse complement.
ACTTTGGATTGCTTGTTTGGTGAGTTTATCAGTTAGTCCATTGTTCTTTCCTTAACTGATATCTTGTACTGATTTTCCTTGTGTGGAATGTAGAATGCTGCCCCTGTTCCAATCAGGATTCTAACTTACTTTGCATTCTAACTTAAAATGCAAAAACAACAACAACAAAAAAACACTATCAGATTGGTTCTTTTAAGATAATGTATCAAAATCAGTGTGATAGTTATATATAATTGGAGTACCTTTGAGGGCCTGTTAGGGGGGGATCCATCCCACTCAGGAATAATGTTCTCATTTCTTGTTATTTAATTTAATTCTAACCCTTAAAGTTCATAGTGAAATTTTCACAGTCTGAGGTTATCTCAGATCACTATGTTGTCTCGTTTAAAAAGTTTATAGAATTGTAAACTTTAGAAAAACATTTTAGAGACAGCACAACATACTGTACATTACTGATGGGAATATGTTCCCAACTTGGTTTCCATTATTGCTCCAAAATCATTATCTCTAAATCTCAGAGATATTTTATCTTTCTCTTGTGTTAGATTTATTCCCCAATGCAGTGTTAAACTGTGTACTTGGGTTTTTATGTAGAATTTAACTTATCCTTACTTAAAAATAAATAAATAATAAATAAACCTACTGTACATTTTACTGCTGATGGAATAACGATGGAAAAAAAAATGTAATTCACAAAATGCACATATTATTATATATCATAAAATGTATGTTTGCTGACAGATCTCATCACTTGTGCCACTTTATTGTTGACTGCATAGTTAATGCATGCAATCTTTTATTATTATTATTATTATTATTATTATTGTAAAATAATATTATTGTCACACATCATGCACCTGCGCAGATCAGCTAGCACCTGTGATCACGGAGATATTCAACCTCTCCTTATCTCAGTCGGTAATCCCCACGTTTTAAAGAGTCCATCATTGTTCCCATACCAAAGAAACCATATCCTGTTTCCTCTTAACTATCATCCTGTAGCCCTCACCTCAGTAGTGATGAAGTACTTTGAACGGCTGGTCAAAATGCTCTTTGTCGACTACAGCTCAGAATTTAATACCACAATTCCCTCCACATTCACTACCACGCTAGAGCACCTGGGACTTAGCCCATCTATGTGTCAGTGGATCTCCAACTTCCTAACCAGCAGACAAGCAGTGAGGATGGGCATGACCCTCAGCAATGGAGCACCCCAGGGTTGTGTTCTGAGCCCTCTTCTGTACTCATTGTACACTTAAGACTGCGTTCCCACTACCAACTCCACCACAATCATTAGGTTTGCTGATGACACCGTTGTGGTGGGCCTGATCTCTGACAATGACAAGATGGCCTACGTGGAGGAGATTATGAATCTGGAGAACAGGTGCCAGGGGAACAACCTCCTCCTGAACATCAGCAAGAATGATAATGGACTTTAGTACCAAGCAGGAAAGGAACTACCAAACCCACATCAACAAAGAGAGCCCTGTGGAGAGAGTGGACAGCTTCAGATAACACTGTGTTCACATCACTCAGGACCTGTCATGGTCCTGTCATATCAACACAGTGGTGAAAAAGGCCCGACAGCATCTCTAACTTTAAACTTTTAAACTTTAGACCGCCTTCTAAGGTGTTTATGAATTTCTACTTCTGCACCACAAAGAGCATCCTGATGGGAAACATATCAACCAGGTCTGGGAACAGCACCATGCAGCATAGGTGAGCTCTACAGAGGGTGGTGTGATAAGCTGAACCCAATCATCTGCACCAAGCTCCCTGACCTTCAATCGATCTATAACAAGCTGTGCTAGACCAAGGCCAGGAAGATAGTGAACTCCAGCCATCCCAACAATAGACTGTTTTCTCTGTTGCGGTCAGGAAAGTGCTTCTGCTCTCTGAAGGCCAACACAGAGAGACTGAGGAGGAGTTTCTTTCCACAGGGGACTCTCAATTACAACATCACATAGGACTTAACACTCAACACCACAGGACTGCAAACCTTGTACTAGGACGCACATTACACACATACATTCACACACGGAACACTTGCATACCTGCACATTACGCACATTATCCTGCCAATAACTGGACATGGTTCTACACTGCACTACATTACATTTCAACTATATTTCATTTTAATATATTTTATTATTTCTATTATATATTCTTTATTTTTTCATATTTCTATTTTATTCTACTTTTTATTTTCATTATCTAAATGCTTGTACATTATGTAAATAAAAAAATTCATATTCTTGATGCAAAGTTAGCAAAAAGGCAGCAGTAGTACAGAAGACAAAAAACAGCAAGGAATAACATATTGTATTCAGAGGCACTAAAACCTACTGCACAGATAAGGAAAAAGAAACAAGGGAAATGTCAATGTGTGGGAAAAGAGAGAACTGATACACACTAGGTGTAACAAAATTAAAGAAGACACTTTAATAGTAAACCAAAACAGCTTTCTGCACTTCATGGTTGATGTAATCAATTGCATGGCACAGACAAATAAGCAAAAAAAAAAAAAGGATCCATGTACAGGACAGACAGGGGCAGTGTTTTACATCCCAAAGTATACTAATAATAATTAGTATAAAATAGTATATATTAGTATAAATTAGTATAAAAATAGTAATACTAATAGGAATATGAATAGCACTTGAATGGGTGGAGAAGAATTACCAAGGAGAGGTAATAATAACATCAGATAACATGTCAGCCATCATCAGTCTACAAACAGGAAACTCATGCACACAGGACATTCTATTTAACATATTGCATAGAATTACACCAGAAGGGTGTCATAATTAGTTTACCATTCTGTGGGTACCAGCACACGTAGAAGTGAAAGGAAATGAAGAAAATAAACTGGCCAAATACCCACTCAAGAGCAAAGAATCCAAATAAAAGTCACAATTAAATCACAGATTAAAAACACACAAATGTATAAAAGTATTTGGCAGAAAAAGAAGAGAGGAAATCATAAAATAGGACTGTCATGAGTCTAGCTGGTGGTGGTGGCTAGACCGGCTGATGGTGTGGTTGCCCTGGGCATGTAGGGTAGGCATGAAGGCAGAGGGGTTGTTGAAACAAAGAGTCTTTATTTAAACAAACTCAAAAATAGACAAACAAACCAACAAAGGAACCAAAACAACAAGCTAAATCTAAAACTGGGGCTCAGAAGAAACACAGGAAACTGACAGAGGGGACTGAGCGCTAATACAGGGGACAGAAACAAGGAATTGAGTGCTGACACAGGGAACTGGGGATGAGGAAACATGGAGCTGAGACGAGAGACGAGACAGGGCTGGACTGGAGAGACAGGGCTGGACTGGAGAGACAGGGCTGGACTGGAGAGACAGGAAGAGAATGAGACATGACCTGGGACACAGACTAGAGACAGGGTTAGTAGCTACACAGAATATGGAGACGCTGGATGCTGACCTAACCGGGTTAGTATCTAATGGAGTTAGTACTGACCTAAAAAGGAAACAGAACAAAGAAGCAAAGCACACATGAGGCTATTCCAAACTAGCTGCTAACCTACTAGCGACCAGAACCACTAGCAGTCAATCCCACTAGAGGCTAGCCTACTGGAGGCTAACCCTACTAGCAACTAACCCTACTATCAGCCAAGGCCTACTAGCGGCTAACCCTACTAGCAGCCAAGGCCTACTAGCGGCTAACCCCGCTAGCGGCTAGGCCCTAATGTGGCTACTTAAAACTAAACAGACAAAGAACTACACAAGAAGGCTGACACTGGGGAGACAGAACATTACTTACACAGGAGGAGACATAGCCTAACTAAACAAGACAGCTCCATGAATCCATCAGAACAAGAACATACAAAAAACAAAACTAGAGACCTCTTGAAAACAAAGGTAAAACAATATTACTAAAATATACACTCAAACAAAAACAAACAAAAATGAATGCCCACATGACGGTATATACAAACATCTATACAGAAACATGCCAACAAACAAAATGCTCGACCCAGTTTTCCAGAACAAACTGCTATTTATAAGATGTTTAATAAGCCACCTCGGTCGACCAACAAAAACTACAAACAGAAAAAGTGACCTCTAGTGGAGGTTCCTAACAGTACCCCCCCCCCCCCTTAAAAATGCTATTGGAGCGCTATTGGAGGTCCCAGTTACTCTCCCCCATTGTCTTGAGTCGTTTCACCCGACTTACGACGCTGACGAGCTGGTTCCCAGAGCAGGATGGGAAGGCGGGCGAAACTGGAATGCCGCCGAAACCAGGCGCCGGAGGCAGTCTCGGGTCTGCCCTTGATGCTTGGCAGCAGAGGCGGCAATGGCCCGTTCTCGGGGTGGTAGACTCTCGACACCAAAGCCGGGTGGTGGATGTGGGACCTCCATTGACACTCTGGTATGGGAAAGGGGGGGGGGGGGACCTCCCCTGAGGCACTGGACGACAGTAGGTTGGAGCCTCCCCGTGAAGCTCGGGAGCGAAGGTTGGAGCCTCCCCGTGAGGCTCGGGAGCGAAGGTTGGAGCCTCCCCGTGAGGCTCGGAAACGAGGGTAGTGGGACCTTTACTGTTCACTTGTAGGGCAAGCTGACTACCCTCAGCCTGCTTGCCCCAGGATTACAGTCCCAGCCCCCCCCCCAAAAAAAATGTCTCCCGGGGGGGCACCCTCTGCTATGCCCTTGTTGGGTCGAGCATTCTGTCATGAGTCTAGCTGGTTGTGGCTAGACAGGCTGATGGTGTGATTGCCATGGGCATGTAGGGTAGGCATGAAGGGTTGTTGAAAGTCTTTATTTAAACAAACTCAATAGACAAACAAACCAACAAAGGAACCAAAACAACAAACTCAAACTAAAACTAGGGCTCAGGAGAAACACAGGAAACTGACAGAGGGGACTGAGCGCTGGCACAGGGAACTGGGGATGACGAACCATGGAGCTGGAGCTAACTAAAACACATAGGGGGACTAGAGACAAGACAGGGCTGGACTGGAGAGACAGGGCTGGACAGAAGACAGGAAGAGAATGAGACAGGACCAGGGACACAGACTAGAGACAGGGCTGATCAGTTCAGTTAGTAGTGTGGGAGATTTTTCTCCTACACTAGTTACTGTTGCCATAATTACAAATATTACACAAACACTGTAACTTTAGTAAAAAAGGACCAAAGAACAACTCACGACTCTATGCAGATCTGGATGAAGTAAGACAGGATTTATTGCAGCAATAAACCCCAAGTGAGCCAGCTTAGCAATGCCTAGATTAGAAGTCTAAGCACTACCAAAGACAGATTGAATTCTACAGAAATATTCATGCCTTTTTATACAGTTTTATCCAGAGGAGGTGCCCATCCTTATCACCCCCACTTTCGTTAGTTCTCCTCATTCCAGGAAGATGTCCAACCCAATTCTTGGAAGATGTTCCCATTATAATCCAACTTTTTCTTATGAATTCTCTTATTCTAATTATAGTTTTTATATCTTATTTTATTATGTCATATATCTTGTCATCTGACTCCTTACATCATCTATATCAAGTTATTAGATTTTTCCAGTTATAATTAATTTTTCTTGCAAATTAATTTCCCTTATCTTTACCCTTCTTGTGTTTAGTTTATAAAAAATAACAAGGCAGTACTTATTTTTTGTGTCTACTCAGTATTCTTAAAACTGATCGTGTGTCTTTTGGTTATTTGTCTATATTCTTACTTAGACTGTGTTGTTGTGCGCGACTGCAGGTGCACATGCAGCATGTGTAACCAGCACCTGTTTCAATCCTTCATTAAGTTTGCTCGTCTGGGCATGAGATAAGTCCGGCACTTGGCGCCTTATCTCATGCTTGTGTCTCTGTCGAGTCCAGCACCTAGCGCCTTATCTTGTCTATTCCTCATACACATGACAGCTAAAAAGAAAAGTACAGTTTATGTCTGGGTCACTCTTTTCCCATGTACTTTGGGTTCCCATGGTACACTGAGTATCACTACCCATCTCCTTACTGTTTATGTTTCACGACCTGTCTTATAGTCGTCTTCATTTCTTGGCTCACCTCTGAGTGAACCCATTATGTTTTCTTCTGCCACTAACTTCTAATTTTTATGATTTGCATAGGTCCTTTTTACTTCTGCTTACTTCTGCACACTGATCTTCTCTCTGCTTACTTTTATCTTCTGTCACTTTAAGATTAATATTGTTCGCACTAAGATTAATATTATGTTGATTAATATTATCATATTGTTACATTGCTGCATACACAAGTATATTTTATAAAAATATGCTTACAGTAGCTACACTAACCGTTAGTAGAGGTTCCTAACAAGGACACACACGGTTAACACATGAGTCTTAAGATAATAAGCCTATAAGCCAACACCCAACTTGAGAATGTGAATTCTGTGCACGAATAGAGACAGTAACACATATTCTGACAAACTGTAAAACATATGACAAGGAAAGAAAGAAACCCAGAGAAACAATGCCAGAGGATGGGCTAGAAATTAAGATAAGAAAAGATAGGTAAGATATCGTGAAAAGTATAAAGAAATCCAATTAATTTTTGAAATGATACTAGCTTCTAATCTAATTTAATAAAATTTTTTCTCTGCCACCTCTTCCAGTCTGATGGTCCACACTCCAGTCCAGCAGGTGGCTGCAAAACCTCACAGAAAAAGAAGATGACGAACCTACCATTTCTGCTTAACACACTGGCTTCAGAGCCGTAGACAATATGAATTAATGGAGGACTACAGCGCTGTAATAAATGTTTCTTTTTTTCACATTGTGTGTTTGTAGACACCACGCCCCCCATCGCCGGAATTCTAAACATTGCCGACTGTGACAGTGTTCATCTTTCATCAGCAGGTGAGTTCAGAAACTGTGATATAAAGTATAAAGAAAGCTTTGTCATGTACCGTAAATGTCAGTGTTGATAGTAGACTATGACTAAGTTAAGTATCTCATAGTGCGGTGAAATACGGAAGTGTAGTATGTAAAGGTGTTTATCAAGTGTGGTTATTACTACGTTTAAATAATGAATACAAAAACACTTAATCGTGGCATTTATGCGCAGTATTACAACTGTTATCAGTTGCTTAATGATTTAATTCACGGTAAAGTTGGTTTATAACCTGAATGATTATAATTCCGATATTGACACAGAGGGACTTTCAGGGGCTTTCAGTTTAACACACCACATCCCTCAAAGCAGTTAAAGTTGGTTTTATATCACACATTCTCTACACCTATAAATTGGCAATCTACCAACAAAAAACAACAAAGAAGAAGAAGAAGAACAAAAATAGAACTTTTTCACACCAAGTTTAAAATTAATGTAGTTATTAACAAAAAGGCATCAAAATGTTAGTTAAAACCACCGACGCTGTGTTCAAAAAACAGTTGGTATATCTTAGGTGAAAATGACATTTTTAAAATTGTTATTAAATTGTATAAGAAATGCAAATGCTAACACCAGTGAGGTTGAAAGTTATGACGTAAAATTATGAGCCTCTGAGTGGCGCATTGGTAAAGCGCTCGCCCTATCATCTGGAGATCGCCAGTTCGAATCCCGGGTGATGCTGTAACCTCTCGCAGCCGGAGGTCTAGAGAGAGCTGATTGGCGGAGCGCTCTCAGAGGGGAGGGATGAGAGGTACTTAGTGCTCCCACGTTAATCACGGCTCTACAGCCAATCAGGTTTGAAAAGATGCGGTCGGCTGGTGTCACGTTGTTCGGAAGAATCACGTGATAGTCTTCGGCCCTCCCGGCTGAGTGGTAGTAGTAGCCTTAATGTGGGAGCCCCTAGTGACAGGGAGGAATTGGACACGACTAAAAAAAAATTACGGGAGAAAATCGGGGAAACCCCCCCCCGATTACGTAAAAAAGACGTAAAATTATTCTGTTTACAATACTATTATTAGTCAGGTAAAAGTGGTACAGTGATGCAACACTCCATGTCCTTTGGGTGCCAGCTACAAAAATTAAAGAAGAGAAATAGAGAAATATAAAGATCGGTTTCAATAGACTGGGCTCAACACCGGAGATACAAAATTTCTGCCAGCGCTATCCCACCTGCCAATGAGCACATTCCACAGCTCGCCACTGCTACACTTTCTAATTCCATTGCTGATCATTGATGGACCCTTGAAAGAATTGGCATGGACCTGGTCGGACTGCTACCCAAATCTGCAAAAGGTCACAAATAACTATGATATCCTGGTCATCATAGACTATGTTTGGCACAATCCTCAGGTGGGCCCGCTGAGGAAGGCTCCTCAAAGAACATTGCGAGAGAGGTGGTACAGCTCTTCAGCAGAGTCAGCCTTCCCAAGGAAATACTAACTGAACAAGGTACATTGTTTATGTCAAAGATGCGCACATCAGAGTATCACCCTCAGACTGACTTTGGTTGAGAGGTTTAACCAACCGGCCCCACAGTCAGCTTGATCTAGCCAAAGAAGCCAGGGAGGAGCAGCCCTCTCTGTTCAGGTCAGTTATTAAATATGTTCAAGTACAATCTAATCTCTACCTACAATCTAGTATTAATAAAGTTCTCTCTTTGGTACACCAGCACATGGAAAAGTGCAAGAGCCTGATCAGCCATGTGCATTTAAGGTGGGTGACTGCATAGTGCTGCTCCAGTGCTACATGTAAGTTCCTGACCCAATGGAAAGGACCCTTCACCGTTGTCGAAAAAGCCGGGCCAATGAACTATTTTCTGCAACAGCCAGGTAAGTGCACTGAGCTGTACCATGTTAATTTATTAAAACGCTGGATCGAACCTATACCACGCCCCTCAGCCATTGTCTCTCTTTCCACCACAGAACAGATTTGCCATCTCATCCATCGCAGAGAAGATCTGACAGAAGATCAGAACCAGGAGCTGACTTCTGTTGGCGCAACACTATATCAACTTTCGACACATCTGCGTGTAGATGATGTCATGGACCGATTGAAGGTTCGGTTTATCTACATTTTGGATCTAACAGAGTTATTTGCAGGTAGCCATCCATTTTGGTTTCCATGGAGCCCCAACTACAATCCAGCAGCTTATGGACATCCTCCTGAAATCCCATCTCCCTTATGCCGCTGCATCAATAATTGCAATTGCAATTATTATTTAAAAAAAAAGTATAATTGCACTTTCAGACGAAAAATTGCCCTAGTTCCAACAAATTGCACAACAGTAATATTGCACAGTTTAAAAACGTTCTTATTGCACAGTTTCTATTGCAGAAATAATATTGCACAGTTTAAAAAGTTGTTATTGCACAGTTCTGGTGCAAGAAATTTGATAATAAAAAGGAGATCCTTTGATAATTAACCAGACAGGGCTATTTGCAGGTAGCCCTTTCTTTTGGTTTTCATGGAGCCCCAGCTACAATCCAGCAGCTTATGAACATCCAACTTAAATCCCATCTCCCTTACGCCGCTTCATACCTAAATGACATTGTTATCGTCTCTGACAAACCTTGGGTGAACTGCCGAAAGCGGGTCTCACTGGCAATCTCCAGAACTGCCATCTGGACTTGGTACAATCCCTGGGGTATCAGATCAGGTATGGCAGGAAGTGGAGGAAATTATCCACGTCCAACGACGAAAAAGACAGGTATGTGCCTTTTTGGGGCTGGCATATTATCCGCATTTTGTTTCCTTTTTCTCCTCTGTACTGTAGCAGTAACCAGAAAGGACTGCCAGAGAAGGCCTGCCATATAGCCAAGGAAGAGAAGATATAGAATAAAATAAGATGTATCTTTATTTGTCCCACAGAGAGGAGATTTCTTTGTTACAGCAGCAAAGAAAAAAAAAATTATTGTGCAAATAAAAAATAGGGACATTACAGTGCATCAATAGAAAATAAAAAGAAAGAAACAATGCAATTGAACTTTCAGACAAAGAAAATGCCCTAGTTCCAACAAATTGCACAATAATATTGCACAGTTTAAAAAGTTTTTATTGCACAGTTTCTATTGCAGTAATAATATTGCACAGTTTAAAAAGTTTTTATTGCACAGTTTCTATTGCAGTAATAATATTGCACTGTTTAAAATGTTGTTATTGCACAGTTCTGTTGCAATGAATTGCACTAGAATAATACTGCAGTTTCAAATGGTATTGCACAGTTGCTATTGCACCCAGATGTAATATATTATAACTGTATTGTAAGACAGTAATGTTATATTTAAGATATTGTAATTATTGTATAAATCTAGATATTGTATCATTACAGTATGTACAGTATACAGCTGTGTAAAATATGGAGACTGGTTCACTGGGAGCAGCTATGATTGTACAGTCTAAAAGCACCTGGGAAAAAAGCCCTTCGATATCGCTCAGTGAAGTAACTGTTTCATACAAGGGGTGAGACTTACTCTCCAGCAATGATGATATCTTAACTACCATCATCCTTTCTCCCACCTCCTGTACAGTATCCAGGGGAATCCCTAGAACTGAGCTGGCCTTCTTAATCAGTTTATACAGTCTCTTCCTATCTGCAGTAGAGATGCTGCTGCACCAACATACCACTCCATAAAAGATGGCTGATGTCACCATAGGGTCAATAAAAGGTCTTCTGTAGTGCACCCTGTACTCCAAAAGACGTTAGTCTCCTCAAAAGAAAGAGTCTGCTCTGTTCTTTTTATAAAATGCGTCTGGAGGCAGTTCTGTTGTCTGTCCAGTCCAGTTTGCTGTTCAGATGAACACCCAGGTATTTATACGAATCCACTCCTCAATGTCCTTTCCCTGAATGTTCACCGGTGATGGAGAAGTGTGTTTATACCTGTGGAAGTCCACCACCAGTTATTCTGTCTTATCCGCATTTAGCTGGAGGCAGTTCCGTTGGCAGTTCCACAAAGTTCCACAAAGTTCTGAATCAGGCCTCAGTTGCAGATGATGAGAGAACATCTGCAGATGACAGACCCTTTCTTTCCATCTTCCCCCCTTTAACCCTTTACATTCCCATTTTTCCTAAATAAATTGCCCTTTTTCCTGTAATACCTTGCCTCGTGTCTGTGCTTCACAGTGCCTCCCGTGCACAAAGGGTTGAACCCGTCATAGTATGTATTGTATCTTTCTCATACTTTCTATCATATTGTATGTGTTCCTTGCTAAAATGCCAAATTGCAGACAATTCAATGATCACTGTAGGACATTCCCGCTGGCTGTGATGGTTCTTGATCGCCTCTACCTAACCCTAGAAATTTGATAATAAAAAGGAGATCCTTTGATAATTAACTTTTAGGAATAGATCTGTATCCAGTGTGCATTATGTAATGACCCAATGACGAGTAAAATTCTCTGGTTGCCAGAGGGGACAAACCTAAGGCAGGGCTTCACCGCCACTGGGCAGCCCAGTATTAAGTTTCACCCCGCTGAATCCAGAGTGCTGCAAGCATTCTGATGTTGTTATCTTCATCTTTGACGCCCTCTTCATTTTTTCTCACAGCTGTTTAGTTCTTTATGTCTGAACCGTAGATATTACTGAGTCCTCTTGTATGTTCCTTTTAGTGGTTCTGATCATTCCCCCCTTCTTTCATAATATATACAGTATATATAACCCCCTTCCAGTTATTTCTGCCACCATTCTTTCAAATTTTGTTTTGTTTGTGTTGTTCCTCATTTTTAATTTACCCCATATTTAATTAATCCCATATGTGATGGATTCCATAACATGATGACATTAACACCCATCATTTGTACTTTGTACAGTGTTGTTGTTGTTGTTGGTCTTTCTGGCGAGGCCTTGCTGGATGCAGCCGAGTGATACATGCTCTATTCCAAAAGGAGACACTTCTTAACACTCACTAGAAATGAGCATATCACTGCTAGTCATTTCATTTCTTCAGTCCATTCAGATGCTAGCAGGATTGGTAGCATTTCCCTAATGTACAGTACATAATACTGTACATAACTGAATCTAACATTGACTTCATTTTTAAACTCTTTGATGCATCAGTAAAAATATGAATGAAACTGCAATACCAAGTTTCTTTATAAATACTAACTGTTTCTGCATTCATTATTTATTTTGCATTCATTATTTAGTATTAATGTGTGGTAAGATAGTCGATGCAAGGCTACAGGCAGTAAAAAAGAAGTGGTAAAGACTCCAACAATGTCCAAGGAATTTTTTTTTACTATGCCACAGGTTTTCCAAATAGGTTCACAGGGACAAATGTCCAACAAATACTGGTAACCAAAAGAAAGGAAAAAAAAAAAAAAAACCAAAGAAACTGTTCATAATACAAGTTAACAGGTAACAGAATATCAAATACAGTTGGCTACTGGTCCAACTGTTCTTCACCAAACAGTTCTTTGTTACTCTCTAACCTTTCAACTGCTCCTTCATTTTCGAATTGGCCAATGATACAGTAACCCCTCATTAGCTACTAAATGAGCATTTTACATGTTACAGAGAATTTATTAACACAGAAAGTATTTTAAACAACGTTCACTTTCATTAATTAATAGTATTTCATCACAATCATCCAATATTTACACATTGATCAACTTTAAGTCTACACATCGTTAATAGACCAACTCGACCCCTTCAAGAGGACATATAGTTCACTTACTGTTTGCAGCCCCTTCCACTAGTCAGCTCCAGGAGCCGCTAAGACGAAGAAACAGATATTAATATACAAACATTGTTAGTCCAACTTATAACAATAAGAAATGTGCACCTTTCATGTGAGTGTTTCTCAAGCAGAATAATTTTTAAAAAAAATATTTTATAACAAACAGTCAGTTTTCATTTACTACCTGATTGTTGAAGTGCTAGTTCACATAATGTTCCGTCTACTTTTACTTCTGGAGGAATCCATAGCTGTATAGTTGATCTTGGAACCGTTGGACTCACATAGTTCACAACATGGTTATTATTGAACCGTTCTAAGTGCAATTTAATAAAGCAGCAGATTCTTTATTTTGTAAGAGTATTTCTTTATCCTGTGCAGCTGTTTCTCCTCTCCTTTGTTGCCTCTCTTTGCTTATATTATGTGAACTGTGAACTTTTACAAATGCTAGCATGTTTGCTTTTTCTTCTGAGACTACTGTGTGACCTTGTATTAATATAGCATATTTATGTTCTTTCTTGACCCCATTCATTCTTCTTATTTCCCATGTTTTTTTTTCAGTTTCTGTTTCTCTTCCCACTGTACTGCATTTTTTTCCTCCAGTAGCAGTGTTTTACATTTTGATAGTTTTATTTTGGCTTGGTCCCTCTTATACTGTATACATTTTTGGAAATCGTGGGCACTTTTTGATACTTTAAAAGCATTATTTTGGAATTTAGATTTAAACACTTTAGGAAAAGACGTATTTACAGATTTTAACAGTGTCTTAAAAATAGAATTGCTTAATTAATTCACATGTTGTCCAGTATTCACTTTTACATTTCCAGAGCAGAGCAGGTTCCAAATGAAACCTTGCTTTGAGGCAATTTTCAGATCCCTATGTCACATCTGTGCCATCTCAGCCTTAGGGAATAAGATCTGGTTCACCGGATTACTGAGCTGGCATTTTGTCCCCCAAGTGTGTCTACGTGTATACTTGTCTTTTTTGTTAAACCTAATCAATTTCACCTGTGTCGGCCCTGTGTGTCTCTATTTATTCCGGCCGAACCCGTAGCCCCTTGTCTGTTCACCGTTGTGCACATGTCTTTGTCACTGGATTTACGTGTCTTCTCTCTTCTCTCCCCCAGGACTGAAAGGGTATTTGTCTCAAGTGGCTGGAAGAGCCGGTTATTAGGTCAAGGTCGAAGCTGAGGGAGTCTCAGCTTCCGGTGATCTTGTTGGCGACGAGAGTTTTTTGTTTTTGTGTTCTTTCGACCAGTCCGGGGGAGTTATCCGCAGTACAACTGTGTTTCTTAGGTTTATTTTTGTTCGAGTTATTGTGAAAACTGAATAAAGAACTCTCAATTACGTGAACCCTGCATCTGTGTCCGCCCCAGTTTCTGCAGTCATGACACCCTGAATGTTACATGACTAGTGACAAAAAATAACTCATTTTCCAGAATCACGTTACTGATTCATACTTCAGCTGGTTAAAATAAATGTCGATGTCTCACTATTGTGAACTCTATCATTATTTTGGGGATTTATATTTTCAATCGGGAAAACCAAATGCTTTTTTTAATTTCATAATAAATGCGAGAGTGACGAGTCGGTGACGAGAGATGACAGCGTGGGAAAAAACATGGCCTCGTGATGAGAAGCATGACAGCGTGGGAAAGGAAATGTTGGGAGGCGGAGGCAGTCTTTGATCAGCGCGAAAGCGCTGAGAGCGTGACACTTTTTATCTTTACAAAACATACAGGAGGAAAACTCGCACAACAAACTTTTTCTTCAAAGTGAAGAGGTCGTTTAAACTTTTCTCTATTCTATCATAACCGTAAATGTAATGTCACTGGCAAACAAAATGGACAAACTTTCTGCTGACCAAGACATAGTGGCAATATTTTCACTGCAGTATTATAGCAGACCAGACTCAAACTACATTATGACTGGTTTTCAGACAGTATGGGCAAACAGAGGCCGCAGGCTGAGCAATAAGAAGAAAAGAGGGGCACTGTTTATTAACAACAGTCGGTGTAATTCCCTTGCGTAGATCCATCTCTGGATGCCGGACACATGATGTTTCCTGAGATCATTGGGTGTTTCGAATCTCACAACATGAGTCACCCCCTCTTATTTGACCCAGTTGGGGTTGGCCCACTTTTTGAACCTTCTGTGATGGCTCTCTTCTTTGCAACCCAGCTGATACCAAGCCTGGCAAAGATCTTGCACAGAGATCGAGCGGCAAAACCTCTGCACACACTTCTGTGGGCTCACAGCAAGCCTTCCAGCCCCTCCTTCAGCAGTTCTCTATGAGCTCCTGGTACTTGAGCTACTTGCGCTCATTTGCTTCTTCCATGCGGCCCTCCCATAGGAGTGTCAGTTCTCCATGGTACCTCATCCAGGACAGAATGAACAAGTTGGAACTTCACTCTTGCTCCAGACATTCAGGTTGGTTGTAACACAGCTTGGACCAGGAACTGAATACGCTGAAGCTTACTCCTCAGCGCTCATTCCCACCATATTATTTCCTGCAAATGTTTCTGTCTACCATTATTATTGTTTTTACTGTTTATATACCATGAACCACAGCCAGCAATGTTGCAGGTGATGTTCACTCTGCCAATGCCAGAGTACAAACACCACATCCCAATGCTTTCATATTCATGTCAGAAAACTTCAATCATGCTTCTCTTTCTTCAGCACTACAAAATTTTGAACCTGACAAACCAGATAAAATAAATCTTCAGACCACAACCTAGTTCTTTTCACCCCCACCTACACACCAGCAGTGTGTGACCACAAGGAATGTGTAAAGGTGGACACTGTGCAGGGGCAACAAACTGGAATGCACTCTGAGCACTTTTGTGTGGACAACATCATCCCTACAAGGACAGTGACATGTTTCCCTAATTGCAAGCCCTAGATAACCAGTGTTTTGAAGGAGCTTCTTCCAACTTATTTCTCCCACAGGCTCCCACACACACATACAGTGTACACTAATTCAGACATTTTATGCATTCACTTACACACTGAAAATATTGTATATAAGTGTAAATATTGGTATTTGGTGCACTGCAGTGTCTATGTTTATGTTTAACATGTATAAGGCTCACTTTGTCGGACCCAAGAATGAATTTGAATTGCTCCCAGAACTGAACTTGTTTGTATACTTACTGTATTGAAGGTTTTTGAGTGAATGGTGTTAGTACATCTAAGACCCAGATTAGTACCTTTCTAGACCCACTGTAGTTTTCTTACTGCCCTCAGATGGTGTGAATGATGTCATAATTTATTTTCTTTTGCAAACTTTTTCACCTGGATAAAGCAAGCAGCACTCTTCTAATTATGTTCTTTGATCATCTTCTTTGAATCGGTGCCTTTAGCACAAACCAACTTGCACTGCTGCAAAAGAAGCTCAATGTGGCACTCCTACATCCCAAAGGAACAGGAAGGTACAAAAGAATTTAAACCGACTACACCACCCTGGTGGGGCGCCAGGGAAATACTCCCAATAAAGACACACAGGTAAGTTCTACTAATCGAAGGCAAGAATAAAAATCGAATGAGCCGTGGGTATCAATACAAAATATATATTTTATTACTGAAGAGGCCAACTATAAAATGTTCTCTTCCAAATAAGCACAAAGAAAATAACAAATTATTTTATAAAAATATCCCTCTGGGGCCAGAGGCTAGCAGGAACAGAGCAGGCCGGCTGCAGCTCAGGGAATCATCCAAAACCCACCCCAAATTCACATCAAATCAAATGCCAGGCACCCACTGCAAGGAACTTGTGTTGGCACATCTGCACTCGGTGAAGCACACACCCAAACAAATGCAGCTAGCCTCCTCTGTTCCACACCATGCCCGGCTCCTAATGAAAAGTAAAGAAAAACAACACAACACAACACAACACAACACAACACAATAGATAACAAATGATGGCGACACAATCCACACTAAACCATAATCAGACAAAAAAAAAAAGAAAGAAAATAAATAAACTACACAGTTTCACAGACTCAATAGTATAGAGGCTGAGGCACTCAAGTCTTCTCACAGCCCTATATACCACCGATACTGGTACATAAACACATCACATCAACAGAGCCAGAAAATAAATAACACAAACACCTTCAATATCACAGCACAACACACAAAAACAACCAAATAGGAACAATCTACCAATGAAGACAACTCCAGCCAAACCAAAACAAAAAAAAAAAACTAAACAGGAAAGCAAGTCAAAGATAAGAATAATAAACCCTCACTCAACGCACAGACGGTATCATAGCTACCAGCCCAACGGCCCACATGGCAGCCGAGTCTCAAGCAAAGGGTCCACGACACCCATAAGCAAAACAACAACGGCATCACATATAGCGTTGTCCGCTAAGAATAAGGCTTGGGAATTATAATATTCCACCTCACTCCTAGTACAAAAAGGAATAGCACATTAGGGCACAATCGACTGACCGAAATAAAAAAAAGAAAAGCAAATACTTACTTGGGTTAAACAACACCCCACATGAGGCTGTATGATTACTCACAGCAAGGGCCGCAAATGGATCTACCAGCCAGCCTTCTCACCCTAATATGGTGCCGTAGCTATAAACAATACACTAAATATACTTGCTACAAAAGAAATTTTATTCATGAAAAGAAATTTCTTAGAAATACTGGCATACCTGAAAGTGCACTCCGCTACGAATATTCCACTTGACTCACCCGCTGACTCCCTATAATTAAATTATAAATAGTGCAAATTAGCCCCAAGCTATTCACATAGTTACACCACCAACCGAATTCAATCTTACCTGAAAAAAATCAGGAACCAGAAATGGTAAGGGACACGCCAGGTTGAGGTGAACCCAGAAACCACAAGACAAGTCCCCACGTGTCAGAATAAGGGTCCTTAAATAGACTACATTCCCCTCATTAATTGGATAACCACGCCCCAACCAAGTCCACAAATAAAAACAAACACTTACCCTGCCACATCAAGATATTGCCGGTCGTCACCTCCACAACTTCCTGGATCACTAACTATTTGATGGACAGACCACAGTTTTTAAGGCTGTGGGGATGCATGTCTGCATTTTTACAAAGATCCATTTTTGCAAAGCTCCATCGCTCAGGCCTTTTTCTTGCAACCCTACCATACAGCTTTTTCATCCAGTGAGAGTCTGTGTTGTACTAAATACACTCCACTTAGGTTAAGGTATGGAGAGCCGCACCACAAGATGTTATAATATTTGTAAGAGCCCTAACGCAGGAATTCAGAGGGGGTCAATGAAATTGGAGTTTGGGAGAGTGCTTATGACACACCGTGTAAAGACCCTCCCATTCTTTATTAATTAGAACCTGAAAGGTAAACTAAAGATAACTGAAAACCCCAAAATATAGCGATATGACCCAGCACCCAAAATAATTTCAAAGCACTCCAAGACAGCCTCCAATCTTCACGGAAGATGGCACACAGGAAACGTGAAACTTGAAAAAAAATATTTTACGACCCTGCTAAATCCTGGCCAAATCACAGACATGCTGATTTGCATGGGACTAAGTTTATCACAGGACTTCAGTGTTCAGCGAAATATGTTAGGTCATTTGCAAAGGAATTTTTACTTTACAAATTACAGACATGGTTAATTCAAATGGGATTAAGGTACAGACAACCTCTGCAATTATTACAAATGACTAGAGGTCCCCAGGTAATACTAATCCTATGTGAATAGACCATTTGTTTCAGTTGCATTACCAGGGATTGAAGTGCTTCATGAAAGCACACTGAGGTAATCAAAATAAGATTATCTGAGATTATCAAAGTTGAAAGCAATATACTGTAGAGTGTACAGAGGAAGAGAGACAAGTATGAAAGCATAATCAACACAGTCCATAAGCAATTGGGATGAGAGGGCTCCCTACGTCAACTGTGAATGGATCAGAACGTGATGATGACCAGGGTGAGGAAAAACCCCACACCAATGAGCAATGGAAGGCAGACAGTGAAGATCTTCATAGTGGCTGCACAAGATGCAGGACAGAGTAAAGGAGATTGCTCTTCATCTGGACAGCTCCAAAATTGATCCTCTGGCTTAGTCAGCGGTGAAATGAATGAACAAGCTCTTGAAGGAGGGAGCAATGCTCTTCATGCAACTGTCTTGGTATTGTTTTCTTATTTCCTGTCATGTTTTCTGATAGCTATAGTATCTTTTGTCCAGAGAGCTTGTAGCGCAGCCACATAACCGGACGGTTTATATAAGCATCAAAAAGGGGGTAAATAAAAATAAAACTGCCGGGCCTTATAAACCAACCCTGATATGGTTTATCTTGTTCCAAGAAAGACTGTGTGTGGTTTTGGTTTTAAACTCTCGCGAGCATTCGCGATCGCTGCGCGAGGGACCCTAGATGATGCGCCGCGTCACGTGACCCGGCATAAAGGTGAAACCGGCAAACATGTAGAGGAGGAGAGATGAGGATATACAGCGCTGTGTCAGAGAGAGTGAAATTGATTGACGCGACCAGTGGATTACTTTCCCTTGCTGGATTTATCATTACTGGACCACATCAATACCCCTCCTTTTCCGTTTTCGAGCTCCCGGATTTAACATCTAATACCGGTGAGACCGAACCATCTCTCCCACCACTCACCCTCAAACATTTACAATAACAACACGGACTTTGGACATTGTTTTACATACATACTCACACACACACACACACACACACACACACACACACACACACACACTCCATACATTTGTATATTTTGTGTATTTATTTGTATATATAGTATTTTTTTCGGTGCACCTTTTTGTTTAATTGTCACTTAATACACTTTGGGTTTATTTTTTAATCGTGTTGCGTCATTTCTTGTTCAGCTCGGCCTACACCATACTGGAAGTAGAGTCTAAAATCCCTTTTGTGTAACTGACTATAACAACAAAGCTTACAAAGTTACAAGCTCTGTCTCCAGAAATCTCTCACAATTCTGATAGCTATAGCCCTTTCCTGTATCCTGAATACTCTACCTTATTTCCAGAAAGCTCTAATGGCTATGATAACTCTAAGAAACCTGGTCTCAATTTTGAAAACTCTGCACTGAATTTTGAAAAGCACCTTCTGAAAAGCATCTTCTGATGAACCTTGCTAACAAAGAGACATTCCCTAATCACATTTTATATCAATTATGCTAGTACAAAGGTGCTCCATAATTGTGTTAATTAAAAGGTGGTGATCCCTTCTATGATGTTTCAGCCAGGTACTGTGACCTCTCCACCAAGTGTTCAATCGGTTGGATTTGAGATTGGTGTACAACTTCCTTTGTCAAAATTCGTGAACTTGCTCTGCTATCTGGGTTTTATGATTTTGTGCTTGCTCTGACATTTTGAAATTGGTATGTTTGGGATGTTGTGCTTGCTCTGACATTTGGGTTTGAGGGCTTCACGCTTGCACTGCTGCCTGCATTTGAAGATTTTATGCTTGCTTCACCACACAATTTGAGGATGACGCAGTCTCCTTGGCGGATGGGAGTTTTGAAAGGGGAATGACGTGGGCTGCCGTGGAGTACCGATCCACTATGGTCATAATACAGGTGTGGCCATCAGAGGGAGGTAATCTTGTTACAAAATCAAGCGCAATATTGGACTATGGGCGGTACAGGGTTGGTAAGGGTCTGAGGAAGCCTGCTGGGGCTGTGTTGACGTGTTTATATAGCTGACAAACATCACAAGCTGCCACAAAGCCGGAGACATCATCCTTTATTGTTGGTCACCAAAAGCGCAACTGAACTTGGGACAGGGTTCAGGCAGAGCCAGGGTGGCAAGAGAGCTTGGAGCAATGTGCCCATTTCAGGACCTGGGATTGTGTGGGATGAATAGATGGTTTAGGGGTCCATTACTGGGCCCTGGTTCGTGGGACAAGCCATAGTTTCTTTCGGTGGGAGTTAAGCAGTGGGAGAAGAAGGAACAGGGGTGCAGTTTGTTGTCATAGGCGACCTCTGAGAGAGAATGCCTCTTACTCCAGTGCTGGAGGTGTCGACCTCCACAATGAAGGTGAGGATAGGAGCGGATGTGAACAGCTTCTTGAGTTTGGTGAAGGCCCTCTCAGATTCCTGGTTCCAACAAAAGCGGACCTTGGGAGAGGTTAGGGATGTTAGGGGGCAGCGATAGAACTGTAGCCTTGGATGAAGTGGCGATAGAAGTTGGAGAACCCCAGGAACCTCTGGAGTTCCTGACATGAGGTGGGCATGGGCCAGTTCATGACGGCTTGAAACTTGGCGTTTTCCACCTGGATCCTTGAAGGCCCAATGCCAAATCCAAGGAACATGGTGGACGTGGTGTGGAATTCGCACTTCTCTGGTTTCACAAACAGTTTATTCTCATGGAGCCTCAGTAGCACCTGCCAAACGTGGTGTTGATGCTCCTCCAGGTCCCGAGAAAAGATCAGGATGTCATCGAGGTAGACAAACACTGATAAATTGAGAAAGTCTCTTAGTACGTTGTTAATGATGGCCTGGAAGACTGCGGGGGCATTAGTGAGGCCAAACAGAACCATGAGGTATTCATAGTGCCCTGTAGGGGTGGTGAAGGCCGTTTTCCACTCGTCACTCGATGGGTTTCAAAAGGCAAGGCAGGGATTCCCAGGACTTTGGCTGAGGCGGCGTTGATTAAGTTACAGTCCG
Organism: Clarias magur; assembly: GCA_013621035.1. Taxonomy (NCBI): domain Eukaryota; kingdom Metazoa; phylum Chordata; class Actinopteri; order Siluriformes; family Clariidae; genus Clarias; species Clarias magur. Next base: position 1,306,412 of record QNUK01000144.1, on the reverse strand, counting down.
TACCGTTGTCAATCAATGCCTGTGCCAGGTGGGTCTGTAGTCCGTGGATGAGGAGGATGGGGAGCAGGTGGTGTTGGTCTGGAGGTCTCTTTGGAGTAGTATCCTCTAGCGCTCCCAGCTGAACTTGAGGACACCTCCTACTTACTAGACAGTTTTTAAGTACATGATCGAGCAGGCTCCCTCCACTTGGCAGCGCCGCCACTCCTCTGGCGAGACCCGGGTTCTGCCCTGTTGTATGTTCCACCTGAGGGTTGGGTCGCGAGAGGTCTCTGACCGGTGCATTCCTGGACACTCTCCGGAGGTGGAAACGTGAATCCACTTGGCCGGCCAGATCCATGAGATCTTGGAGTGATGATGGAAGTTCTCAAGCGATTCGCTCATTCTGGAGTGCTTCTGTCAGTCCTTCAAAGAAAACATCACTTAAAGCACGACTATTCTACCCACTGGAGAGAGCTAGGGTCTGGAATTCTATGGCGTAATCATAGGCTGAGCTTGAGCCTTGGTGAAGCTTTTTACAGTATGTGACCTACCTCACTTCCATGACATGAGCAATCGAACACTCTCTTCATCTCTTTAGCAAAGTCCTCGTAGTTAGAGCAGCAGGGGTCATGAGTGTTCCAGAGAGCAGTGCTCCATTCTCGAGCCCATCCTGAGAGGAGCGTTATCACGTATGATACCTTGGAGCGTTCGGTGGAGAATGTGGAGGGTTGGAGCTCGAATATCAGCATGCAATGAGAGAAGAAGGAGCGACAGGTGCCAGGGTCACCTTCATAGGTCGGAGGTGTGGTTCGCATTGCATGATGGAGTTCCCATGTTGTGCTGGAGAGAGCTGGACCTGTTGGGCCGTGATGTCAGCAAGGGCTTGCTTGGTGCTGAGCAGCCCCTGGTGGTGAGTTCCAAGAAGAGCACGATGACTCTCCAGTTCTGCAGTCAACATCTGCTGGATTCATATCGCTGGCTGGATTATTCTGTTACAAGGTGGAGTGGAACGAGGTGAATCCAAGTGCAGGTGATGTGTGTATGACGATGATAGATGAAAGCAAGGTAGGAATGTGGAAGCAAAGGTCAAATACCGGGATATCAGTCAAAGCAGGGTCTAAGGCAAATCGCAAAATGAGAGCCATAGTCAAATGAGGAAGCGTTAAATCGGTAACTGGAAAATCAAGCAGCAAAGCAAAAATCCAAAAAACGTAGAACAAAATCAGTGGTCAAAAACAGAAAGATCAAAAGCCGGGAAATCAAGTAGCGAAGAGACAATCCAAATCGAAAAGCGAGAGATGAGAAAAAGAGGGATCAAATGAACTTGGCAAAGTGAAATCATAGAAAAAAAAAACGTGAGAGAATCGAGTCAAAAAATACACAAGATAATCCAGCGATTGAAGCAGGACGCAGCGTGTGCTTAAATCGCTGGAGTAATCAGCGGAGGATAGGAAACAGGTGTGCAGGATGGATGGAAATAGGACCGGGGGAAAAGACACCTGACAGGTCGGAAAAACAAAGGCACATGTCACAAGTGACAGCGTGGGAAAAGGTGCAGACAGGACGTGCATCATGACAGCCGCTGTGGAAAAACGGTCAACTATGGTAAGTATGCACGTATTATTGTTGGAGGGGATAGCCCAGTGACAAAATCAAGGGCAATATTGGACCATGGGCAGTGGGAAATGGGGAGGGGTTTGAGTAGACCCTCGGGCAGGCAGTAGGGTATTTTGTTCCTATATGCCGTATGTGTCCATGAGGTTCTTAACCTTATCTGTAATAGATGGCCACCAGCTTTGAGTTGTGGCCCCACTCTAGTACTAGGGGCCGGATTGTAGCTGGGACGATGAGTCTATATTGCTAGGACTTGGCTTGTGCTCCAGTCATTGCAAGATTTGATTTTCTACTTCTAGCCACCACCAGGCATTGTTTTTATGGTGGATGTTATGGTTTTATGGGTGGCAAATTGACAGGACAGGCCATCGGGTTTAGTGTTTTTGGAGCCTAGGTGGTAAGACAGAGGGAAGTTAAATCTGGAGAAAAACAGGGACCAGCATGCCTTACATGAAGTCTTTTAGCCACCTTGAGATACTCAAGGTTTTTATGGTCGGTCTGGACGATAAAGGGGTCTTCAGCACCCTCAAGTCTCCACTCGTCTAGGACGGGCTTCAAAGCTAAATGCTTATGATTCCCAATGTCATAATTGCACTCGGTGAGTGGGAGTCAGCGAGAGAAAAATTAGCATAGGTGAAGTTTGTTATCTTAAGAAGAAAACAAGAATAAGCACTGTGGTGAATAAAGACTTGAGATGGTTGAATGGTTCCTGGGCTTGAGAATTCTACTTAAAGGGAATCTTGATGGAGGTGAGGGTGGTGAGGGGTGTGGCCACCAGGCTGTATTTTCTGATGAAGCATTGGTTGAAGTTAGCACACCCCAGGAAGTGTTGAAGCTCACGTCTAGAAGATGGGGTGGACCATTCAGTGAGAGCTGGGTGGCTGGGTCCATCTGAATTATTGACGGGGAGATAAGGTAGCCCAGAAAAGAGGTGGATTCCTGTTGGCACTGGCATTTCTCCACTTTAACATAGAGCTGGTTCTCTATTAAGTGTTGCAACACCTGGTGTATGTTGCCTCTGTGTTCCTTTAGTGAGTGAGAAAACACTGTGACAGACTTCAATTTAAAAATTTTAAGAGTATTTAAAAAAATATTCTAGCTTGCTCCCAAAACCAGAATTTTAATTAACTTAATATCTAGAGAGATGAAACCGTCGACTTGAGGGGAAAAAAAGGCTAAGCACTGGGACTAGTTCATGAGACAGAAGTCTCTGAAGTAGCACAGCACTTCCAATGTATTTAAATAGGGAGGATAAACTGTTATATTATGTAACCTTTTGTTTTCATGATTAGAACGGGACACAATAATTTATGCATTATTATTATTATTATTATTATTATTATTATTATTATTACAGTAAACAATAACTGCAGCAATAATGATAATACAAACAACAACTACTACTACTACTACTACTACTACTAATAATAATAATAATAATAATAATAATAATAATAATGTTGCTGTTACTGTTTGCATGACAAACTTAAAATCATAACAATGTCTCTTTTTGTTTAATATCAAGACAAGAATATGCTCTTGATTTTACTGAAAATTTCTAATAACTAAATAGGCTCATTCAGGGTTAAACGTTAATATAATAATTTTTAACAATTTAATATAATATAAAAAAAAAAACTAATTTAGAAGCTTGTTAACATCACATTTTAATCTTTATCTTTACACTGGTCATTTCCCTTATGTAGCATTTGTTTTTATTATTATTTATTTTTTACTTATCTAAAATGTATTAAAAATAGAAAGCTGATTTAAAGGAAATTTTAATTTTTTAGTCTGACTCATGAGATATTTATTTTATTCTATTCTTAAATATAAAAAAAAAGACCTATGAATAACTTTGTACTTTGCAAGTACAATGATTGCCTTAATTATCCTAAATTAGACTTTTAGTTTAGTTTAGTTTAAATTCATTTGATGCCTATGACAAGTTTCTTATTGTTGGAGATCTTGCTTTTCATATATGTTGTCCCAAGAAACCTTTTGTTAGTGACTTTTTAAACCGGATTGATTCTTTTAAGTTTGTTTAGTTTGTGTCAGGTCATGTTTTCCAAACACAAACCTGAGATGCATTATGTTTGCATGCATGATGCTTGTGCTCAAGCATGCTCAACTGTGGTTTCTCAGCTTCCTTCCTCTTGACTCTTTTTATACACCTTACTTTCCACTTTTCAATTAAAACATTTTAAAGAGCATGTTTCCTATAATTTTGCTAAAACGATTGTTGACAGAAATAATTCCTATTACCACTGCACATAGACAACTAAAATAACTGAAATATAAATACTTTTGCATTTATAGGAACTTACAAATACTATCATACAAAAATAAACCAGTAAACTAGTCTTCTTTGTTAAAACATTAATACTAATTGTAATACATTAAAAGTAAAATCTGTATCTCTTAATTATACATAATTTTATAAAGTAATAATTATACCTTTGTTTTCACATTATTAAGGTAAGTGACTGCCTACTAAGGTAAATAACAGGAATATGTGTGTGCACCTCCCTGCAATCACCTTTCTCCTTTTTTGAGTTTGCCACTCTTTTTTCTGATCACTCCCACTTCCTGTTTCTATTGTTTTGCCAGATTGACAGACCATGCTTCTGAAACTCTGCCTTTGTCTATGAGTTCTGGTGATTTTATAATGTATGTATTTATGTTGACCATTTCATATCCAAACCACATGTTGCTAAGAGAAAACTGCATCAAGTATCATAACCTGTTGATTTCTCTAGACATTTACTCTTAAGACTTGTTTTGAACTTAAAATCACTATTATTATAATTTTTTGATACTGCTTTATCTTGTATTCAAGGTCACGCAGGGCCTGGAGCCTATCACAGGTCCTTAACCCGGTCTCTGGAGGTGCAAGGCGACCACTGGAAGGTGCTAACCATTACTCCATTGTGCCGCCACAAGGAGAACATCTTGTAAAAAGTGGTTACTACACATCAACCAGCAATTTTTTTTGTAAAAAAAATTATAAAATTGCTATATGAAATAAGATGCAGGGTTCGCACAACTTCAAACTGGGCACAGGTTCACCTTTCAGCAAACTAACTGCCTGAAGCATATAATACAACACTTGAGTGGCTTTGGGTCTAAATGTCCTTAAGTGGCCCAGGCTCATTTTTACAGAGAACAGGATGTCAATTAACTGTTACTTGATTATTACAATAGTTGGGGACACACTACACTCACTCACTCACTCATGATCTATACGACTTAATCCTATATTCAGGGTCACGGGGGGCCTGGAGCCTATCCCAGGAGACTTAGGGCACATGGCAGGGTACAACCTGGACAGGGTGCCAATCCATCACAGGGCGATGGACACACATGCACACACTACAGGCAATTTGGGAATACCAAATAGCCTAACCTGTCTTTGGATTGTGGGAGGAAACCAGAGTACCCAGAGGAAACCCACCAACCACGGGGAAAACATGCAAACAGAGATGGGAATCTGGCCGGGGATCGAACCCAGACACTGGCGGTGCAAGGCGACAGTGCTAACCACTACACCACCTTGCCACCTGACAGACTACACAACTTTCATAATGTTATAAGATTCTAAGCAGACTGTAAGTGAACACTAACTGACTATCTTCCACAGATTTGATTCAAAACCAGTGGATCATATAGTGGAAATCCATGTGTGCAAAAGCTGCTTCTACAAACTACTGAATCAAAAATCTTATTTTCATCCAAATATGAGATTTTTCTTTTATAAATAAACATATAAAATATATAATCAAAAACATATGTTGTATTGAGTAATGGACAAAAATATTAATTAATTCACATTTAATTTTACTAATAAAAATGGTGAAAGTCAATAGCAAGTTAATGTGATCTGAATACTTACTTTCTATACTCACTGCACATAATGTACATTTTTGAAGACAATAATAAAATTATTTTATAGCCTACCACAGTTTTTTTTTTTTCATTAGTCTTAAATCTTGTAGTCAGTAGACTACAGTAGACCTCCCAAACCAAACGTCAAAGCACATACACATGCACACACAAGCATGCACACAGAAACACAAACGCATGCACACACAGGAAGTGTCCATTTTCACTTAACTTTTTTTCCAACCACAGAGCTCACACTTGATAAATTTGCACACATGGTGTTGCATTTAAACTGTGAAAATTGATGCATGCATCTGTGGCTCATCTGTTTCTGACTACTACCTGCTTACCTATGCTATTTTATCTGTGTTTAATGTACAAGATAAGAATCTTGATTAGATCATGTTTCTAGTTTTTCTGGTAAAATGTGTGAATGCTTATTGCTGTTCAACATTTATAAAGCAGTTCACACTATTGATAATTATATTCAGCGCTGTAAAAAAGTATTTGCAAAGTATTATTTTTTGCATATTTGTTATACTTAAATGATTCAAATAATCAAAAAAAGCAAAGTCTGTTTTTTAAAATTATGATTTCATTTATTAAGGAAAAAAGCTGTTCAAACCTGCCTAACTCTATGTGAAAAAGTAATTGCCCATAACAACTGGTTTTACCACCCTTGGTAGCAACAACTGCAATTATTAACAGGCAATGAGGAATTTTGCACCAGCCTTACAGTATTTGCAGGATTGTTTTATTTCTGCCACATTGGAAGGCATCTCACAGCACCTCAAGACTGAACATTGATTAGGCCGCTCCAAAATCTTAATTTAGTATATTTTAATGTGTTTCACACCATTGTCTTGCTGTATAGCCCAAGATTACTTTTGCTTGTGGTCACAAACTGATGGACAGACAGACATTCTCTTTCAGGATTTAACTTAACTAGTGAGGCCTGCAGCTCTTTAGATGTTGTTCTGGGTTCTTTTATGAGCTCCTGGATGAGTCATTTTTGCACTCTAGGAGTAATTTTGGCATGTCGGCCACTCCTGGGAAAGTTCTGCACTTTTCCAAATTTTCTCTATTTTTGGTTATTGGCTCTCACCATGGTTCTCCGGAGTACTAACACCTAGAAATGGCTTTGTAACCCTTTTCACTGATATATGTGTATTACTTTATTTCTCATCTGTTCTTGAATTTCTTTAGATTGTGTTGCTTATTGAGATCATTTAGCATGCTTCACCTTATTAGACACACTCTATTTAAATAATTTATTGATTCAACAGGTCTGGCAATAAGCAGGCCTGAGGGTGGCAAGTGAAATTTACCTCACCTTTCCAGCAATCATTTAATTGTTTAGCAGGGGGCCATTACTTTTTCACATAGGGATAGGTAGGTTTAGACACTTTTTTCTCTTTAGAAAAAAAACTGTTAGAAGCAGAATGCGCTATGAACATGAGAAAGATCAACAGAGGGAAAAAAATACAAATAATAGGATGAAAATCATCGAGCCAGCTGAATGTGAGCAAGTTAGAGCACTTCTGTCCAATGACATCATCCACATCTATCGTCTGACCAAGACAGAGTGGAGTCTGGTTCACCAAAGAGCCTGCAAGTGATGAGATGTTAATATTAAGTACAGTGGAACCTTGGATTGCAAGCATAATTTGTCCTAGAAGTGGGCTCATATGTAAATCGCTCAAATTTCCCCATAAGAAATAATAAAAACTCAGATTATTCATTCCTCAACCCCCCAAAAATACATAAAAATAATTAATGCAAACTATAAAGTAAATATGCCACAATGTGCCACAAACAGGATGTTAATATCACCAACCATTCCCATTTTATTAAGGTGTATCCATATAAATGGCCCACCCTATACAATGGGACTAGACTGACAAACATACTGATCTACAACCATCTAGCAATTTAACATTTATGTGCCTATGCTATTCTTTGGACTTTATTATAGCCACCATTATATTTATTTGTAGCATTTCCTGTATTTAACTGTATTTAACTGCATTTCTTGTATTTATCAGTTGTATTTATATTTACTTGTATTTGTATTACTTCATTGTATGTGTCTGCATGATTAATCCATATTGCAATACAATTTTTCCACAATGACAAAGTTAAAAATGTGAATAAAAAAATAAAAAGTATGCTTGTGTGTGTGTGTGTGTGTGTGGGGGGGGGTATGTCGGGTATGTCAGGAATAACCCCTGGAGGGCACATTGTGTCCATGGACCCACTGTTGCATGTTCAGGGGTAGCTCAGTGGTTAAGGCATTAGACTACGGTTTGGAAAGTCCCAGGTTCAAATCCCATGACTACCAAGGTGTCCCTGTTGGGTCCTTGAGCGAGGCCCTTACTCAACTGCTTACATGTATAATAAAATGTAAGTTGCTCTGGAGAAGGGCATCTGCTAAATGTATATTATGTATCATTCTAGTGAATGCTTTTTGTTTGTGTATATTTTGTTCATTTAAACTTAATTTTTGCAACTATGCCTAGCCCTCATTCACTGTATCATGACACATTTGTTTGATTAGTTTAATTAAAGAAGGTCAGTGTAAGATACGAAAGAAGTAAAACTCTTTTCCTTTGTAATACATTAGAGTGAGGACAGAGACTGAAATAATTACTATTACTACAGTACTACTAGAATTATAACTTTATTATAGAATACTTCCCACCTAGTTTATACAGTATATAACATATAAAATCATAAAATAAATAATAAACACACTAAAACATTATAATGTATTAAAAGTAGCCTCTACATCTCTTCATTATGTGTGTGTGTAATAAACATTCAATAAGTCAGATAACCTTTCACTTTGTGTGTGTGTGTGTGTGTGTGTGTGTGTGTGTGTGTGTGTGTGTGTGTGTGTGTGTGTGTGTGTGTGTGTGTGTGTTTGTGTGTGTGTGTGTGTGTGTGTGTGTGTGTGTGTGTGTGTGTGTGTGTGTGTGTGTGTGTGTGTGTGTGTGATTATCTAGGGTTTTGTGTCAGAAAAAAATGCAAGAAACAGAAATCTCAATAATATTGAAATATTTTTTAGCTTGCTTGCTTATTTATTTATTGATTGGTTAATCGATTTCTGTAGGCCCCCAAAGCAGTGAAAAAGTGTACACCTACACAAACGTCCACACCCCTTATGGAAAGAAACAGACCAGCATTAGTTTTACCCATCAGACCGTTTCTCGGCTGATACACAATGGTCCAGTTTAAAAATCTTCCTGTGTTTCTCTGTGTCATGGGTAAGTGTTATTATACTGTGTATAATGTGTTATTAGTTATATTATATAGTGATATTTATTATTTCTTTAATAAATTACTGTAAAATTTGTATAAAATACAAATATAAGTATACTGTATACTGTATAAGACTGTAAACTGCAAAAAAACATTTTATGGTACGAGGATTTGATACTGAGGATTTTTTTAAGGAAATAAAAAACAATTATGATATATTATAAATAAGGTGTTTTGTGTGCGTGTTTATGCATTTCAGGTTTGTTCGCAGAGACTCTGTGCTTTTTAACTTTGGAGGCAGAAGCTGGAGATAAAGTCACTATTTGGTGTGAACATGATCCGAATGTTGCAAATTACATCTTCTGGTTTAAGCACACGAATCATTCAGTTCCGCTTCGTCTTGCATGTAAACGTTTTTTTGAAACATCTCCAGCAAAAAATTGTCACTTCTTTACTGAAAGCCAGAGAATAGTGATGTCTGTTTATACCAAGAACTCGTCTCTCACCATCACTGCAGTAAATGTCTCTGATACAGGACTCTATTACTGCGGATACGGTGAGGAAATGATATTTAGCAATTCGACCTCTTTACATGTGAAAGGTAAATTCATAAAAAAAGTCAATAATTTCAGTAAAGGTTTTGAGATTTAGATGAATAAGCTTGTAAAATATTTTTTTTCTTTCTTTTTAGGCAAAAATATTAAAAAAATCAAAGATAAAGCTACAGGTACATTTTTTCTCACTGTTTTTTTTTTATAATTAAAGTATAATGCAGGTTTAATAATCTAAATATTTTCTTTAATGTTTCTCTCCAAGGCTGTGACTCTCCTGCTGTGTTCTTCTTGCTGACTGTGGTGTTTGGTGCACTGACTGTGATTCTTCTCAGTGTTCTGATCTTCATCATACTGAAGCACAGAAAAACTCACACAGGTCAATTATTACTCCTACAATAATAATAATAATAATAATAATAGTAATAATAATAATAATAATATTTGTGTCACCTTAGCTGCTGAAGAAAAAGACAATGAGGTAAATTTGAGATTAACACACACACACACACACACACACACACACACACACACACACACACACACACACACAGAATAATTAATACTGATTTACTCTTCAACAGAATCCCATACATTTGGATTTATTATTATAAACTTTTTTTTAATCATCCATTATCCCATTACAATCTCTATTTGAAGACAAATCACAACAAGTTATGTGACAAGTGGACTTTTAGTGGCTTAGGTTTATTTTTAGGATATTAGTAATAAAATATAGTAATAATATCCATATCTTCTAAGCAGCTCTTGCACTGTAAATAATAAATAAAAATAAGGTCAATAAATGAATTCAATAATAAGGTCAATAAATAAATAAATAATTAAATAGTCTAACGTCACAGGTGACCTCTGCTGGTGCAAAAACAAAGATTTTACCAACTTGGAAACTCATTAAAACACTGGCTTTGTGCCATGAACAGATTATATTTATCCAGACAGTTACGAGAGTTAAAATATTGATTGAAATTATTATTAGCATAAATTCATCACAGGCTGTGCAGTATGAAGTCTAACGTAAACTAAACTCGCCTCAGTAAGGTCAGGGTGCCTCAGTATAACAATAAGCAGAGGGGAAGGTGGGAGGTGGGTTTATAAAATCATGTGATTGCATCAAAGTTTTCAAGTACACAATGTTTTTTTTTTTTTTTTGGGGGGGGGGGGATTTTTCCCCGATTTTCTCCCTAATTTAGTCGTGCTCAATTCCTCCCCGTCACTAGGGGGCTCCCACATTAAGGCTACTACTTAACCACTCAGCTGGGAGGGCCGAAGAACATGTTTCCTCTGAACCACGTGACGCCAGCCGACTGCATCTTGTCCTCACTCGGAGGACAGCGCTATCCGCTCCCTCCGCTGCGCGAGCTCACTGACGCCCCTGACTGGCTGTAGAGCCGTGATTAATGTCGGAGCACTAAGTACCTCTCATCCCTCCCCTCTGAGAGAGCTCGGCCAATCCGCTCTCTCTAGACCTCCGGCTGCGAGAGGTTATAGCATCACCCGGGATTTGAACTAGCGATCTCCGGATGATAGGGCGAGCGCTTTAACCACTGCGCCACTCGGAGGCCCAAGTACACAATGTTAAATGTTGTCTATACAAATATCATTGTAAGAAGTTGGATCTAAAAAAACAAAAATTTTATCCATGAAAGACCTGGTAAAGTTTGCCCAACTTTTCATTTACTCAAAAAGTAAGTTGTCTTCCATTTTAGCCCACTGATGTAGTTGGTTCAAGTGATTGTTTTTCTATAAAAACAAGTTAGCCTAACAATACCCCAACAATTAAAACACACAAAAACCTTTAGTCTTCCAAAACTAATCAAAGTTAAAACAGTGATCTGCATAATACTGAAACACATTCTATTTTTCTTTTATATTACAATAACATAACCATTTTTAAAAAATGAGCAAAGATTTAACTTTTGAAAAAAAAAAATCTCTATGTTTTCCCTATTATTTTTTACCTACAATCTGAGGGGAACGTGTCTCTCCAGGTCCAATGGAAATTGTTTTGGAAATTGTAACATTCATCTAGAGTGTTTACAGTATTGGTTATAATTTTCATTTCTGAAGAAAACAAGCTTGAATAATCCCTTATCTCATATCTTATTTGTTCTTGCAGGTAACTGACTCAGACACAGTGTATTATTCTGCAGTAAAGTTTACTAAGAAGAAAAGCAAGAGAACCAAAAAACATGAGGAAAAAGTGGATCCACATGTTCTATATTCTTCAGTCAGACACAATAAAGTGGATACATAATGTTATACATTAAATGTTATATATTATTTATTGTTTTACTAAATATAAAACACATGCTTCTGATTGTCAATATCTGGAAGACTTATATAATTTGTAACATCACAGATACAAAATAAAGTATTTATTATAAAATCTAATATAAAATCTAATATAAAATCTAATAAGGCGGTTTAGTAATTATCACTGCCATGCTTGTTGTGCTGCAGGCTAAAAGGCATTTCCAAATATAGTGTATATAAATATAGCCTATAGTGTATAATTGGGTGTCTGACTACATACATGACTCCTGAGATGTGTTGTCCCTCTTTGTGCCCCAAGTTCTTTACAACCCTACACAGGATAAACTAATGAATAAAATAATATAATATATTAGATTATAATGAAAGGTAATAGCTTCATGATTACTTTACTTACTTTAATATCCCTTGTTATTTTTTTTTATTTTATTAACAATTTTATAAAGTTTCTTATAATATATTCATGAAATTTGGCAGACGCACTTTTCAGGGCGACTTACATTTTTATCTTGTTATACATCTGAGCAGGTGAAGGTTAAGGGCCTTACTTTGAACATGGGACCTTCCAACCATAGTCCAATGCCTTATGCAATGAGCTACACCTGACCCCTGACCTGTATACAAACAGCTCTTTGTATTAACAATTTTGTACCAACGTTTGTATTACAGACAACAAATGTTATTGTGCCTAAAAATGTATCCTCTGGGCCTTAAATTTTGGGACAAATTACCTGACTTTCACAATCCTAAAACATTCTGAAAAGACTTGGGGTATACACAAACCAGCTGGCTTTCTTTTTTAATGATTTTTTTTTTAATGAACAATGGATCATACTTAGTGAATGCACTTAATGTATAGTGATAGACTACATGACTTGTGACTCCAACTAGGGTTAACAGAACACACCAAACTCTCATAACAACTCTCTTAGCAGAAAAAAAAAAAATGTCTACATCCTTTAATATGAAAAATATATGCCTCTTTTCTGTCTGTCACATCATGAAATATGGTGCGACTACTGACATTTTTAGAGAAAACATAATACTACACAATGCTGCTAGTTTTAAACAATGGCATGAATAAGAACCATTGAAGTGTGTATACATTTTTTGGGGATCCTCGAAATTTTACTGAAGTTTCAGTTCATTTGTAATTCTTTGTACTAACATAATATACATAGTCACAAATAATTTAACATTTATTTCAAGGATTAGGAAGAGCCTAATGGTGCAATTACTGTAGATGGTGCAATCACACCTATATAGGTTTATTCAGAAATACATTTGTGCCCAAACAAAAGAGCAAAGACAATCATAAATAGTAAAAAGGGGTTTTTATACAGTATAGAGCTGATTACTAGTTGCATGTCTTGTATGATATCCCTATCACACTACATAGATTCCTAGATTACTGATTCATTATATTGCATTCTAGTATTTATTAGACTGCAATCTTTATCATGTTCTAATTAGGAGGAGGTCAATGCTTGTTAGAACAGTGGACTATAACATGGAAAAATCCTGTCAGTAGAGCAGACCCAAATAAGCCTGGATCTTCTGTAATTTTTTTTTAAATTATTATTCATACTTCTGGTAAAATTTATCAGACATTTCTGGTATATAGCTTTATTAGTATCTTTTATTTTTTAGCATAACTTGATATTCTGTTAAATGTATTCATATTGGTCTTTACAAGAATTCTCTTGTTTTCTTTGTTTGTTTGTTTGTTTGTTTGTTTGTTTTTTTAACCAGAGGTCTGCCAACTTGTTTTTATACAAAAAACAATCACTTGAACCATTTCTAAGTGCTAAGTCAAGCTCTGAATAACACAAATGTTGGACTAACTTGTTAGTTGACAACTATAATGAAAAGAGTCGATGTACTTCTTTAATAGTCAAAAGGTTGTGTTAAGTCAACTCAGAAATATAATTGAGCCCAAAAACAATACTACATGTTGGCTAAAATATTTAAATTAGAGAGAAGTTGAGTCAACTTAAGATGTTGAACTATGTCCACGTTGTGTGACCTAAAAAAAAAAAAAATTGGTTTGTTCAGCAATTTCTGTAAACATGGTTTAAACTCAAAAAAGCTTAGGCATATACTACCAGTAATAATAATAAAAAAAAATATGCAGAGATAGAGAGAATTGACAGAGGGAGAGACAGTCAAAAAGAAGAAGTGACTTTTAAAAAATACCGTTAATTGCGGCTACAACATATGTGAAAGCAAAAACCTGTCTCTTAGAAGTTCTACAATATCAAATCAAACTATAAACCCTATAGATTTTGGTATTTTATACTTTACCTTCCTCTGGGTGACATCTTACCCGTCATTCCTAAGGTCACATTTATCCAGGTTACTGTTAGCAGCACATGCCTCCATTAGTCCAGCATAATTGTCATCAATTTCCAGCATAATTTAAATGAATTTTGAGTTATTAAAAAAAAAAATAATAAAAAAAAAACCTTTTGGGAAAAACACACACAAGCATATAAGAGAGCAGTTGCTCAGTGTGCCATTTTGCCTCTAACAGATTTCTAGCTGTTTGGACGAAGCAAGCAGATGCTCAGCAGGAGAAATTTTTTCTCCTATGAGAAGGAATAATCAGGAGCTTTAGCTGCCAGTAAATGGTAATGCAGTGGATTTAATGAGCTATTGTATTTACAAAAATATTTTTGTGTATTTTACAAAACAAAGGGGTTTTACAGAAGTACATGGTGCCAGCTAACAGTACTGTTATGCAGTTTAAATACATTATCGTCAACTGTTAGATGTTTTTATAAGATGTACATTCCAGTAGGCCTCTCTGCGCCTTCCCCTTCTCTGTGCAGCTGGCACAGCATCTTCATCATATTCTTGTAAAGAAAATAACCAATTTCAGTGTTCTACTCTTGCCCTTATTTAAAAAAAAGTGGAGTAATAAAAATACTTACAACTTCATGAAGGTCTTGTATGACCATAAGCTTCAGGAGACAAATTACACCATCAGTAGAAGATGAAAAAGGTTAGACTGTGTAAAAAAATCTTATAACTTGACTCACTGGTCACATCAGAATTTTTATACATATAAAAATAGATCTAGAACCAAAAATCTAAAAAATCAACAACAACAACAACAACAACAACAACAACAAAAAATCACACTGGTAATTACAATGAGTTGTACAGCTACAAGAAAATCAGTGTCTCAGATTGTGTATAGATGGATGGGTGTTCATCACTGAGCTAACACTGATTAACAATAGATGTACAGTACATATAAGCATTATTGTAGATAACTAACCTCTAGTGTAGCCCTTTATCTCCCATGGTGAGGTTGGGTTAGATGAGCTTTCTGAAGTAATACAGCCAAAACATGATATTGGAGTTAAAAAGTGTCTCACTTACAGTAGGTGAAATAGTGACATTTCAGATAGGATCATATAACACCATTTTTCATAATACTTAATGCTTCTTATCTCCTGATCCGTGACTTATTATTGTAAATATGCATATACATTTATATTTTTATCAGATATAAAGAAACACATTTACTAAATACAAGTTCATGCATTTTTATTCCGTGTATGAAACTTTTGTTCAGATGAAACTTGGACAATTTAGATTTCACAAGAAAAGACATTAACCATGAAAAAGTGTATTATTCTGAAATTTCTGCAATTTTTTTTTTACTGAAGCAAGATTGGTCACTTCCATGTTGCATAAATTTCAGAAGTAGCTCCTTTGGAATAATATAATGTATTATATGTATAACATCAATAAACAATAAAAAATACTGGAAGTGTTTGGGGTGGAAAATGTTAACCTTACATGGAAACATCTCACATGTTTAATTTAGCTGAAGAACGTTGTTTAAACAAACATTAGATAGTGTTGGCTAAACATCACCATAAATTCCTGTAATTAGATCCTGCTTTACCTGACTGAATTATATATTTTTATTTATTATTTTTTTATATTAAGTTCAACTATATTTGCTGCCACATTAGTTTTATTTGCACTCGCATTAACACCTGCAATATATTAATATAATATAATATAAATAATATAATAAATATATAATATAATATAATATAATATAATATACCCTACTTGTATTATGTGTATTTCTTTTTTCTTTTCTTAAATACAGTATACTTATATTCAGCATATGCATTCATTAATATTTCTAACTCCACTACCTGTAGCCTCTGTCCACCATTCATACTCTCCCTCTAATGCAGCTGCACGGCTTGTTTTTAGCCTTTTCACATCAGTTCTTCCACAACATCCTACTTCTCCGCTCCCTGCACTTGCTTACTGTAACTGCCAGCATTAAATTCAAAACATTAATGCTCGCCTACAAAGCTAAAAATGGTCCAGCACCCACATACTTCTCAGCTCTAATCACTCTAATCACACCATGCACCGCACCACGTTCCCTCCAATCCCTAATTTCTTAGCCCATGAGATGCCCAAAATAGTTTTTTTTTTTCCCATTTCGCGCCCTATGAGGGTTTACTGTGGGCAATCCTCTGAGCCCAACTATGAGTCTTGCCAACAAAACAACATTGAAAAAAAAAAATCAATGTTTTAAATTTCATTATTATAACTTTTAAAATAATGACAATGATGATAATGATGATTATTTGTGTGTGTGTGTGTGTGTGTGTGTGTGTGTGTGTGTGTGTGTGTGTGTGTGTGTGTGTGTGTGTGTGTGTGTGTGTGTGTTCTTTTAATTGTCTTACTTTCTTGTAAAATATACATAGTTTCTTTCTTTTTTTTAATGTTCTCTTTTAAATTTAAGCAACAGATTTATTAATAAATGCATTGGAAACATGTCATTTAGTTTATTCAATTGCTATCTACTGTTTAACAAGGGCAATGCTGTTGGCCTACAATATCGATACTACTGGGGGCCCACTCTGGTGGGTATAATAAGTGTTATCACTTTTTGAAACTTTTGTTTGGTTGTTTAAATAAAACCGCCTTTATTTATTTTTGTTTGTTTGTTTGTTTGTTTAATTTGTCTGACTTAAATCAGTGTTGCTGTTTGATGGTTTATCTTATAAAAATAAAACATCAACAGTTCCACTAACACATTATTCCATGGATGGGTGTATACATATTATACACTAATCCCACTACTGCATAAGACACATGTAACACGTATGCGCATGCAAACATCCACTTCTTTGTGGTGTTTGTGTGGGTAAAGTGGGTGGGGAGGTGTTAAAAAAAGAAAACAGCTACATGCTTTGCAGCCTTGTAGGTTCTGTGAAGCCATTGGGTCAATGCAATATGTGAACATAAAAAAGAGATAATTTTGAATATTTAGGTATTCTTAAAAACAATCACTTAAATACTTTGAACTAAATAATTTTTAAAAATCTGACAGAACAACTTTTATTTGTATTGGATTAATATTTGTACAAGTATCTTTATTTTGACTCAAGTAAAGCAGTTGTGTACTTTGGTCACCTCTGCCAGCAAGAGGAAGAAACATCACTGAACAACCCCACGACCATCAGGCTAAGAAAAAAAGCTAAGGTGAATGAAAAGCAATGTAAGGCCAACATGTGCATAGTCTTTAAGAATCCATGTATGATTTTTTTTTCTTTTGAAATTTAATTAATGAAGCTGGCTGTTCACATCAAACTGGGACTCATCAGAAAATTTATTTCATATAATATGTCATAACATTATGGCCATCAGTATTGAGTAGGGCCCCTTTTGTTGCCAAAACAGCCTTCACCCCTTAAGTCCTGGACTCCACTAAACCAAGCCGGCAGTAGAAGATCTTTTAATTCCTGTTTAGGTCCTGTGAAGTTTTGAGGAGGGGCCTCCATGTGCTTATATATTTTTATAGCACATCCCATGTTGCTTGACTGGATTAAATTTGGAGAATTTGGCGGCCCTGCTCTTAACAGTTGTTCTAGAGATGTGTCTGCTGCTAGAACTCTGTGTGCCATTGACCTGCTCTCTGATCTGAGCTGCTGTTAACCTGCCATTTCTGAGGCTGGTGACTCGGATGAACTTATCCTCCGCAGCAGAGGCGACTCTCGGTCTTCCTTTCCTGGGCCGGTCCGCATGTCAGCCAGGTTTTTTGTGACTGCACTTGGGGACACTTTCAAAGTTTTCCCAATTTTTTGGACTGACTGACCGTCATTTCTTAAAGTAATGATGGCCACTCGTTTTTCTTTACTTAGCTGCTTTTTTCTTTTTTCTTGTATATATATTATATATCTACAGTCGTGGCCAAAAGTTTTGAGAATGACACAAATATTAGTTTTCACAAAGTTTGCTGCTAAACTGCTTTTAGATCTTTGTTTCAGTTGTTTCTGTGATGTACTGAAATATAATTATTATAAGCTATTACTTATAGCTTAAGTTTTTATAATAGCAATTATAAGTCATATGATCACATTCTGGAGTATATGCAAATTGCTATTATAAAAACCTAAGCAGCAACATTTCCAATTTCCAATATTTATATAATTCTCAAAAATTTTGGCCACGATTGTACAATATGATTGCAAATATACATCTACAATCAGGGTCAATAACAATGTTTAGGTAGGTGATAAAATAACATCAACCTGAATGACATCACACTGGCTCACCTTCTTCCCATCGTGCATCTTGGTGTCATCTATTCCTCAGGTGAATGACTTGCGCGCACACACACACACACACACACACACACACACACACACACACACACACACACACACACACCACAACACACACACACACACACACACACACACACACACACACACACACACACACACACACACACACACATACACACACGCGCTTCATTCTTTCATGTAACAAATTCTTCTCTCTCTCCAGTAAGAAAACAGGGCAGGATGAGAGAAAATTATAAAATAAAGTGTGTATTTTTATTTATTTATTTTTAATTTATAATATAAGAAACACAGAGATACCGACGACACTAACATACACCTTTTTTACTGCAAAGCACTCAAACAATATAAACACAAACTCAGAACCAAAAAAAGCACAACACACACAGAAACAGCTGACACTAATCGAGGAGTCACTAAACACACACTGGTTCTCGGAGAATTGGAACAAACTTTAAAAAAAGAGAGCATGAAGAACTTGCCATTCAGAACGGTGATATCTGGACAACACTGTATAAAACACTGTATAAAACTGTAGAATCCGACACAAATTCAGAGCAAATCAGGAGAAAGCTGGAAGAACTGGAACGGGCTATCAAAGATAACCAAAACCCTTTAGACTCTCACATTCACACACAGCCCTTCCACAAGCCTCCTTAATAAAAAGGGACTTGACTGATAAACATACAGTACACACACACATACTGTACACACTCAATTACATTCACACAATTATTCAGAGAAACTCAATCACCTCAGTAACACTGGGACTGAACTGATAAACGCACACGCACAGACACACCGACCAACAATCATCTAAAAAATTGTACATTTTGTACAAATTGTTTTTAACAATTTCTTTTACATTTGTTATTTGCACAAAAACTCTTTTCTATCTCTGCTGCTATCTACAAGGAAATGTTTACTGTTTATCCTTCCACTACTTTAACTCATTACCACAGAGTATTGGAACATGTCGTGTGTCGCTCTTTTTTTGCACATTTGCACATATATATAGTGTATATACTGTACATACTGTATAGATAGTTTCTGTTCATTTATAATGTTAACCTGTTTTGTCTCAGCTAGTCAGCTAATTAGGTTTCTTAGTTAGTTAGCTAGGTGGGTTTTGTTAATTTATGGTGTAAATTGATGTTGTATGTGCACTGTAAAAATGTCTATGATAAAAAGGAAAACATTATTTTGTCTTCGTCAATTCAAGCCTTATGGATATGACATTATGCATAATGGATGTAACATATAAACTCTCAGAGAAAGTATTCGTTAATAATATACTGAACCATCAGTTTATATTTTACTAAACCCTTGTTGATAGAGTTTAAAAATCAGAATAATATCTGTCTAGACTTTTTAAAATAGAAAACTAGTGCATATATGCACTACTACTACACTCCTCACGCTATAAAACAGAGCGTGGAGTGTAGCTCGGGGTCTGTCGGGTTATCGGTGTGGACCTAAAAGAAGTCACTGAGCAGATTCTTGCGGCGGACGTGGAGAAGCGAGCGGGGCAATTGAACGTGCCCCAGGGACTTCAAAATCGTTAATGATATTTCTTGTCTCATGTCCGTGTTTGTTGTTGCCGCCCGTGTGCCAAACCTGTTACACTTAAAAACCACAATGCAGGACAGAGAACATAAATAATTTTAATTCAATTCAATTCAATTCAATTTTATTTCTATAGTGCTTTTAACAGTGGTCATTGTCTCAAAGCAGCTTCACAGAAATGAAAAGAAAATGAAAAGAAGACTTATGGAAATGTATATATGTGTAAGAAAAATGTGTCTAGATAATGAGATTGTCCCTGATGAGCAAGCCAAGGGTGACGGCGACAGTGGCAAGGAAAAACTCCCTGAGATGGCAATAGGAAGAAACCTTGAGAGGAACCAGACTCAACAGGGAACCCATCCTCATCTGGGTGATAACAGATGACAGATAACAGAAATTGTATAACATCATGTGTGTTATGCAGATGAACGTTCGATATAACAGAAGTTATTTAAATTAACACAAAGTCCAGTTCAGCACAGGGATGAGTCAGCAGGTGCAGAGGGCAGATGGGGGTCTGGATCACTGGGAGCTCAGGAGCAGCATGTGTAGCTCCAAACCAACATGAAGAAGAATCCAACTGGAGCAGGTCCTTCTCTGGATGCCTCTGGGTCCTTGCAGGGTAGATCTCTGTCTACTGAAGCTGGCACAATCTCCAGATGCCTCAGGATGGGTGGAAAAATAAAGAGCAGGTGAAAAGAATTAGCGTGGTTGCCATTCAGGATAGATGTACTGGAGTATCAGGTAAAGAAATGAATTATGTGGATGCCAGATTAAAGAGATGCGTCTTGAGTCTACTTTTAAATTGGGAAACTGTGTCTGAGCCCCGAACACTGTCAGGAAGGCTATTCCAAAGTTTTGGAGCTAAATATGAAAAGGCCCTACCTCCATTTGTAGATTTTGATATTCTGGGAACTACCAGTAGTCCGGAGTTTTCTGATCTTAAGGAGCGTCCTGGATTGTAACGTATCAGAAGACTGGTTAGGTATGTGGGAGCTAGACCGTTTAGAGCCTTGTACGTAAGTAATGCTATTTTGTAATTAATTCTAAACTGAACAGGTAGCCAGTGCAAGGATGATAATATTGGGGTTATATGATCATATTTTCTGGATCTAGTGAGAACCCTGGCGGCTGCATTTTGGACTAACTGTAGCTTGTTAATTGAGGATGCAGGACAGCCACCCAGTAATGCATTACAGTAGTCCAGTCTGGAGGTCATGAATGCATGAACCAGCATTTCTGCATCAGACACAGATAAAATGTTCCTAAGCTTGGCAATATTTCTAAGGTGGAAAAAGGCTGTTTTTGTGATGTTGGAGATATGATTTTCAAAGGATAAATTACTGTCTAATATTACACCCAGGTCTTTCACTGTCGAGCTGGTGGTAACAGTACATCCTTCTAACATGTGTGATAAAATTACATTTTTCTCTGTAACGTTGTACTGTAATAAAAGCCCTTCTACAAAATTATATGTTTAAATTATAAAGCTTAAAAAATGTCCACCCTGACATTTGTATGTTTGACTTTGAGAACTGACATATTGTTTTGCTGTCTTTATTAAAACATACATGGGACCATGCTGATGTCCAAGTTCTGAAAAGATTTTGATGAATTTTTGATGATTTGATTTAGGTTTGTATTCATCAATTAGTATAAAAGTACTATTAATCTTTTCTTAACAGTAAAATCTAAATGCTTAGCAATGTAAATTCTATCTCTTCTAGCTCCCAGCTCATGTGATAAAATGATGCAACAAAATTGATGAATTAATTCACTGTGGTTATTCATAATAAAAATAGTCCAACAGCATTTACATATTTACTGTTTTTTTCCTTAGTTTACATAGTTTCCTGTCTGCTTTGTGAAATAATTAATTAAATAATCAATAGTCAAGTCAAGTCAAGTCAAGTAGGCTTTTATTGTCATTCCAACCATATACAGTTAGTACACAGTGAAACGAAACAACATTCCTCCAGGACCAGGGTGCTACATACATGTAACAACATAAATGTACAACATAAATTTTACATTTTTAAGTTACTCTAAAAGAAGAACTATCAATATCTATACAAAAATAGACAAAGTGCACGTGCAAATGTGCAAACAAAGTGGTACATGACAGACACAACAATGTAAGACATAACAGTACTTTTTTGATGAAGGATGAATTGAGGTAGTGGGAAGAGCAGCAGTAAACAGTTTACAATTTTGACAGAAGTATTGTGTGCAAATAGCAATAAATAGCAATTTAAATATTGTGCAAAAAATTGCGAGGAGCAGCACAGGTATGTAGGTATGAGCAGATTGGGATGGGTGTGCATCAGTGTGATTGTGCATGTGTGTTTATCAGTTCAGTCCAGATGTTATTTAGTTCGTCTGAGTGATTTTTGTGTGTGTGTGTGTGTGTGTGTGTGTGTGTGTCAGGTACCAGTCCAGTCCCTTTGTGTTTAGGAGACGGATGGCTTGCGGATAAAAACTGTTTCTCAGTCTGGATGTGAGTGCCCGAATGCTTCGGTACCTTTTTCCAGATGGCAGGAGGGTGAAGAGTGTGTGTGAGGGGTGTGTCCGGTCAGCCACAATGCTGGTGGCTTTGCGGATGCAGCGTGTGGTGTAAAGGTCTTCGATAGAAGGGAGAGAGACCCCGATGATCTTCTCAGCTGTCCTCACTATCCGCTGTAGGGTCTTGCGGTCTGACATGGTACAATTCCCAAACCAGACAGTGATGCAGCTGCTCAGGATGCTCTCGATGGTTCCTCTATAGAAGGTGGTGAGGATCGGTGGTGGAAGCTGGACCTTTCTCAGCCTTCTCAGGAAGAAAAGACGTTGTTGGGCTTTCTTATGCAGAGAGCTGGTGTTGAGGGACCAGGAGAGGTTCTCCTCCAGGTGGACGCCCAGGAATTTTGTGCTCTTGACGATCTCCACAGAAGAGCCGTCGATGCTGAGCGGAGAGTGTTCGCTCCGAGTCCTCCTAAAGTCAACAACCATCTCTTTTGTCTTTTCGACGTTCAGAGCCAGGTTGTTGTCTTTACACCAGTCCGTTAGCCTCAGCACTTCCTCTCTGTACGCCGACTCGTCGTTCTTGCTGATGAGACCCACCACGGTCGTGTCATCAGCGAACTTGATGATATGATTGGAGCTGTGTGTCGCTACACAATCATGAGTCAGCAGTGTGAACAGCAGGGGGCTGAGCACGCAGCCCTGGGGGGCCCCAGTACTCAGTGTGGTGGTGCTGGAGGTGTAGCTCCCGATCCGCACTGCTTGAGGTCTTTCGGTCAGAAAGTCCAGGATCCAGTTGCAGAGGGAGGTGTTCAGGCCCAACAAGCTCAGCTTCCCGATCAGGTGTTGGGGGATGATTGTATTGAATGCTGAACTGAAGTCTATGTACAGCATTCTGGCGTAAGTGTCTTTCTTTTCAAGATGTGACAGTGCCAGGTGGAGTGTGGTGGAGATGGCATCGTCCGTTGAACGGTTTGGACGATACGCGAACTGCAGGGGGTCCATTGAGGGGGGCAGCAGGGCTTTGATGTGTCTCATGACAAGCCTTTCGAAGCACTTCATGATGATGGGTGTTAGTGCAACAGGGCGGTAGTCATTGAGACAGGACACAGAAGACTTCTTCGGCACGGGGACGATGGTGGTAGACTTAAAACATGTGGGAACGACGGCGCTGCTCAGAGAGATGTTGAATATGTCGCTGAGAACACCTGCCAGCTGTTCTGCGCATTCTCTGAGCTCTCTGCCTGGGATGATGTCTGGTCCAGCAGCTTTACGTGGGTTGACTCTGCGTAGAGTTTTCCTCACATCAGCCGTGGTGA
The DNA here is from genome assembly GCA_013621035.1 of Clarias magur. Classification (NCBI taxonomy): domain Eukaryota; kingdom Metazoa; phylum Chordata; class Actinopteri; order Siluriformes; family Clariidae; genus Clarias; species Clarias magur. Next base: position 1,282,817 of record QNUK01000144.1, on the reverse strand, counting down.
GACACAGCACCTGGTCATTCGGCGGAGGGATAGTCTTCCTCGGCGTCACGTCGTTCTGCATGTCGAACCGTGCGTAGAAGTTATTCAGCGCATCTGGAAGGGAGCCGTCACTGTCACAGGCAGGTGATGAAGTCCTGTAGTTGGTGATGGCTTGTATACCCTGCCACATGCGCCGTGTGTCACCGCTGTCCCTGAAGTGATTGTGGATTCTCTGGGCGTGTGCGCGCTTCGCCTCTCTGATGGCCCGGGACAGTTTGGCCCTTGCTGTTCTTAGGGCCGCCTTGTCCCCCGCTTTGAAGGCAGAGTCTCTGGTTTTCAGTAGTGCACGCACCTCCGCAGTAATCCATGGTTTCTGGTTGGGTCGTGAGATGATGTTCTTGGAGACAGTGACGTCATCGGTGCACTTGTTGATGTAGCTGGTCACTGATGACGTGTACTCCTCCAAGTCGGTGTAGTAGTGGTTAGTACTGTTAGTACTGTTAGTACTGTTGCCTTGCACCTCTAGAGTCTGGGTTCGACTCCCGGCCAGACTTGATTACCGTCTGTGTGCACATGGAGTTTTCATGTTCTCCCTGTGCTTGGTGGGTTTCCTCCGGTTTCCAAATTGCCCGTAGTGTGTGTGCCCTGTGATGGATTGACACCTTGTCTAGGGTCTACTACGTCTCGTACCCTGGGTGTCATGGGTATAGACTCCAGGTCCCTGAATAAAAAAACCCTGACTACAGGATAAAGTTGTATAGATGATGAGTGAGTGAGTGTGTTCTGAGTTGTAAAAAAGATGTAAATAAACTGTTATTATTACAACATAGATCTTTAAATTAGACAGTTCTGAGCTGGAAATAAACATGGTTATGATCCATAATTGTTACAATGTAAACCCTGGAATTTGACGGGTATAAACGATTTTTATAACAACATAAACATGTTAATTAGACAATTATAAACCATAAAAAACAATTAAAATCTGTAAAATATACAGTACAATGAGTGCAATCCTATACAACCAAGAACATTGCTACTGTATTTTTTACAGTACAGTTCTGACAATTTTTTTTACCGTAAAATTTACGTTTCATTTTTTACAGTGTAGCATCTTGGTCCTGGAGGAACGTTGTTTTGTTTCATTGTGTACAGAACTGTATATGATTGAAATGAAAATAAAAGTCTACTTGACTTGACTTGATTACTGAGCAGGAGCTTATAGAGAAAACTCCATTTGGCAGTTCTATAGAGTGTTGGAGAGCGGTGTAGGGAGTAAATCTAATTATCTCATTAAGTCCATGTACACAGGAAACAACTGTGTAATAAGAATTGGCAACAAACAAAGATGTTTCATCTCTCGGGAGTACGGAGTGAAACAGGGCTGCTAATTAAGCCCAACATTATTCTATATATATTTATATACAATTACAATTATAAATGTAACACACTTATATATACAATTATATACAATATATACAAATGAATTGTCCTCCGTCACTCCACACGACTCAGAGATTAAACTCCTGCTGTACACATACGACCTGGTCCTGCTGTCCACCAGTGCTCAGGGTCTACAGCACAACCTGGACCTGCTGCAGCCGTACTGTCAGATCTGGGCCTTCAGCAAGACTAAACACTGCCATCTTCCAAAAAAGATCTAGCTCTTAAGAAACAAAACTTTTTAAACATTTAAACTAGATACATGAAATTTACCATTCTAATAACTATACCGACAAACAATGAGGTCCACAGGAAACTTCACCCTCGCAGTGAATGGACTGAGAGAAAAAGCACACAGAGCCTTCTATGCTATTAAAAAACAAACATTTGTAGAAATTAGAGTTTGGCTCAAAATATTTGAATAAGTGATTTATCTACTCTTGGCCCACCCATGACCCTGTCGCCGGTTCACTGGTTTTTGTTCCTTGGGTAACTTTAAGTAGGTGCTGACCACTGAACATGTAGATGTAGAAGATTTGTACCAATCATCTGATCCACTCATATAGCTATCACAATAAGGCCCTTATCAGGTCCCTTATCATTTTTTTTATACCTACATACAAAAGCCATCTTTTAAACCACAAGTCTTGGCACACATGCATGTTCATTTATATCAATAGAAGATTTTCCAACTATAGACCTCACACTTCATACGCTTGCACACGTGGCACTTATATCAGAACAAAATGCTTAAAAGCTAGTGTTTGTTAAAATGAAGTCTGAATGTTGCTGTCCAGCATTTATAGAGCAGTTCACACTTTTGATAATCATATACTCAGACTACAAACTTTCCTGTAGTATTTAAATTTCATAATTTAGGGCTTTTTTTCAAAGCACTGTAGGCTGTATAAATATTCACTCCCCCTACACACATAAATAAACCGGCATTATTTCCATAATTTCCTCTTTGTCTCTCATCTGATACAAATAATTTCACAAATTACTTAAAAAATTAATATTATTACACACCATTTTTTTGCTTTATTAATTTTAAATTCTGTGTGGTTGTTAACTTTTGGTTGATCGCACAAAGAAAGAGAGCAGGATAGAGTGATCTAGTAAGATGGAGACCACAAAAAGTTAGAAAAGGAGCAAGAAAAACTAGGTGTTAAGACCACTTTGTGTTAAGACAATTACAGTTAAAGTAGGCTTAATGCCCAGCATATTCTGATGCATTCAATTTCCTTGTCATGAAACTCGAGTTAATTACTAGTAACACTAATATTGGTGTTACTCAAAATATATTTTAAAATATAATGATAATAATAATAATAATAATAATAATAATAATAATAATAATTAAAGTAAAGTTACTATTGATAGCAAGGTATTAGTAGCAATACACTATACATGTTACATTCTCATTAGAAATGTTAAATGTAAAAATTGCATACTTTGATGACCAAAGGGATTTAATTTTTGCAGGACAATGCATGATCTCATACTGCACCCACACCACTTGTACATTAAATTAACTTGGCTGGAAGTTATTACCCCGTCTCCCATACAGTCCTGACCTCGCTCTAAGCCTTTTCCACATATTTGGATCTTTAAAGGAGTTCCTGGGAGGCCAGTGTTTAAAATGTGAATTAGGCAGTCCGATCATGGCTTCATGTCTCTAAGAAATCTTTCTATCTTGATGGTATACAAGCACTAGTGAAACACTGGGTTAAGTGTGTTAGTGTAGCAGGGGATTATATAGCGTCACCGTCGCCCTCGGATTGCTCATCAGGGACAATCTTATCATTTTGATTCATACACATTGCATACAAACTTACTTCTTTTGATTGTGTAAAGCTGCTTTGCGACAATGTCAGTTGTTAAAAGCGCTATATAAATAAATTGACTTGATTTAACTTGACTTTTAGATAGGAGGGTATTACACATTTATTATTTATCCTTCACATAATAAGTAAGAACTGTTATACATTCATCTTCTATCACTTTTTTTTATTTATACAGTATAATGTGTGACTGACATTACCATTATGGTCTGATAAACCCCACATTTTTATAATGTTATATGATCTTAGCACAGTGATCTTAAATGAAATAAATGTTGACATCTGGCTGAAGATGGGTATGTTTTTACAGTAATTGTTATGTAAATAGTAAACGTTTCATTTAAAAAAGCTTCTATAAATCTGTTAATTTCTCAGAAACAAGTATAAAATGGACATTTTATGATATTTATCTACACTTGAACTGGATAGTATCATGGGTTAGACCTGATACAAGAGTTCGAGTAAAAAAGGAAATAGACTTAATTCTAAAGCTATTTTTTATATTTTACAGCACAATGTTCAATTACTGTGGTGTTATATATGCATCTGTTCCTTCAACACGATCTACACACATTGTTGTCTGACAGAAAAATATAAAATGTGTGTATTGCATATTGATTGCTTGCTGTTCTTGTTTTTCTTGTTAGAGGACTGTAGTAGAGTCTGAGTCAAGATCCTACAGGAACATAAGGACACAAAAATTAATTAAACAAATTCAGGTAAAACTTGCATGTTGGCTCTAGATGCTCTCTTTAAGATGTACTGAGCAGTGCAATTTTTTTTTGTTGTTCTGGGGGCAAACAAAATTAAAATTAAACTTTTAATAATTGCCTGAAAATAGCGATAAGAAGTGCTGGAAAAGCACCGAATGTAAGCTCAGCCGTGATCACTTGACTGCTGCTTAATTAGAAGATCTGGTCGACCTGGTCCAAGCTCTTTAACTTTTTTCTTTTTTCGTCCGATCGCCTTGCAAATGGGTATTTTAGCAAATAAATTACAGAATTTTCTCTGACATCAATCACTATTCAATACATTAACTAACAATCTGCTGACTGTTAATAAGACCCATTGAGAATGGTCCAGTCACATGAGCTCAAATATTTAAAAACAATATTGATTCGCTAAGAACAAAAGTGGGAGGGTTCGGGGTGCACAGTGCTGCGCCCCAAGGATGATTTGAAAAAATCTAATTAGAGCTCAGGCTCACGTAACATGCTTTTCAAAAGTTTACGTGTCTACATAGACACTTGTTTGTCCGGCGCTCCGCATACATGAACACAAATGAACGTAATACAATTTAGATTTTTTGGTAAAAATTTTAAATAAATTATATTAAGAAATACAGCGGAATATTGTGACTAAATGACTTTATTTCAATATTAAAATAAATAATTATTATGTTGAACAATTACGTGTTAAAATACCATTCGTTTCGTCTAACTTTAAGGGGACGGACCCCCAGCGCTCGTTATTGACCGGCTGCCACTGATACTGAGGTTAATAGAGGTTACAAATCCTTGACATTTATGTATTTATTTATTTACTTACTTACTTTACTTACGTATTTACTTTACTTACCTACTTACTTACAATGAAACCTCGGATTGCGAGTAACGTGGTTTATGAGTGTTCCGCAAACCGAGCAAAGATTTTTAATAATTTTTTATTCGGAAACCGAGCAAGTATTAGTTTACGAGCGCCAAGTATCATGCTTCACACATGCGACTCTTATTTTGACATCAAGCGTCACTCTCTCACCTTCCCCCTCTCCCCCCCTCCCTCCCCCCACGGCTTCGCAAACACACAGAAACTCTGCTCGTGCGCACGCAATTTGACACTGACACACACACGCACAGACGCTCTCGCCTTTTCACCCCGCCTCTCCGGGTTCACAAACACACAGAAACTCTGCGCTGTCGCGATTCTTTTCAAAGGTAAGCTCTCTTCCAACTCCACATCAACTATTACACGATATAACCAATCCCAAGGAGCTCCTCCCCTGCACTTGGATCCATCACGACCTCTGATTCCTAACAAACAGTAATATTTCGAACATTTTGCAGGCTGTCGTTTGGAGAAACCAGAAACTAAAGAATAAACCAGTTGTTGGGTCAAAATAATCCAACCAGGTGCTTACAGAAACAACATTTTTTAGAGTATTTTTAAAAAAAGTTTTTCTATATTTAAAGTTTGATCTTTTTGAATGTAGCATTTTTAAAAAAATAATAATAAACAGAAGATTGGCTATATAACAGTTCATTCTTTGTACAAATAAAATTCTTAGCTAGTGAACTTGATCATCTCTCTAAACAACATTTAACCAATGTTTTTTATTTTATTTTTTTACATTATTGTACAGTAAATGTCAATAGTTCTGGTTCTGATTTTTCATGTTTGTATAAAGTGCTTGGATGTAGAAATTACCATCACTGTAATATTTCTTCGATACAACATTTTATGACCTTTTATATGACTTAAGCTCTAATTATATTAGAAAATTGCGTCAAATGAAAATGTCACTTTGTGCTACCTGGTGGTCATTTTATGAATGACATGAAAGATGACTGATCTATTTTTGTCATGAGACATAGCAAGAATTCAAAACCAATAAAGACACAGAACGAGATAAAAAATAAGAGACTAGAGGCGAGAACCAAGAACAAGCAGGGTCAAGAATGCAAACAAGGAGAGAAAAAAGGAAAGATGTCAGCGGTTCATGACAGAAACATGACACTTGGGTTCCATTTACATAAATTAAGTTGAGACTGAAACTTAAACTTTGAACTTCATTCAAATGTGTGGAAATGTGTGTCATAATCATATTAAATTATACCAATGATTCTGTTTTGAGTGTATGAGGCATATTCAAATGTGCAATGGGGCAAGACTTGTGCTCCATCACAAAGGTGTGAATGAAACAAAAGTGAATCCGATCAGCAGAGTGCTATGTGTGGTTGAGTGCAGGTCAGGGAGCTCAGTGAGGATTATGCGTTCAGCTGATCGCACCACACTCTGTAGAGCTTGTCTGTCCTGCATAGTACTGTTCCCAAGCCAGTTTGTGATATTTCCAATCAGGATGCGGTCTATGATGCAGGAGTAAATGTTCCTAAGTGCCTTGGATGGCAGTCTATAGTCTAAAGTGCTATGGCGTGTGCTACGTGCACACAGATTTCCAAGGAAACAGATGGCACTGATGTTGCACCCACCTCCCTTTTTTGAGGGATGATTGGCTTCTATATCTGATTCAATCCATGCTATGACAGCTGATGTTTCCAATATACAGTCATGGCCAAAAGTTTTGAGAATTACATAAATATTGGAAATTGGAAAAGTTTCTGCTTAAGTTTTTATATTAGCAATTTGCATATACTCCAGAATGTTATGAAGAGTGATCAGATGAATTGCATAGTCCTTCTTTGCCATGAAAATTTACTTAATCCCGAAAAAAGTGCATTTCATTGCTGTCATTAAAGGACCTGCTGAGATCATTTCAGTAATCGTCTTGTTAACTCAGGTGGGAATGTTGACGAGCACAAGGCTGGAGATCATTATGTCAGGCTGATTGGGTTAGAATGGCAGACTTGACATGTTAAAAGGAGGGTGATGCATGAAATCATTGTTCTTTCATTGTTAACCATGGTGACCTGCAAAGAAACGCGTGCAGCCATCATTGCGTTGCATAAAAATGGCTTCACAGGCAAAGATATTGTGGCTACTAAGATTGCACCTAAATCAACAATTTATAGGATCATCAAGAACTTCAAGGAAAGAGGTTCAATTCTTGTTAAGAAGGCTTCAGGGCATCCAAGAAAGTCCAGCAAGCGCCAGGATCGTCTCCTAAAGAGGATTCAGCTGCGGGATCGGAGTGCCACCAGTGCAGAGCTGCTCAGGAATGGCAGCAGGCAGGTGTGAGCGCATCTGCACGCACAGTGAGGGCGAAGACTTTTGGAAGATGGCCTGGTGTCAAGAAGGGCAGCAAAGAAGCCACTTCTCTCCAAAAAAAACATCAGGGACAAATTGATCTTCTACAAAAAGTATGGCGAATGGACTGCTGAGGACTGGGGCAAAGTCATATTCTCGGATGAAGCCTCTTTCCGATTGTTTGGGGAAAACTGTTCTGTGGCTAGATGAATCAAAATTTGAAGTTGTTTTTGGGAAACTGGGACACTGTCATCCGGACTACAGAGGACAAGGACAACCCAAGTTGTTATCAGCGCTCAGTTCAGAAGCCTGCACCTCTGATGGTATGGGGTTGCATGAGTGCGTGTGGCATGGGCAGCTTACACATCTGGAAAGGCACCATCAATGCTGAAAGGTATATCCAAGTTCTAGAACAACATATGCTCTCATCCAGACGTCGTCACTTTCAGGGAAGACCTTGTATTTTCCTACATGACAATGCCAGACCACATACTGCATCAATTACAACATCATGGCTACGTAGGAGGAGGACCCGGGTACTGAAGTCCAGATCTTTCAACCATAGAAAACATTTGGCGCATCATAAAGAGGAAGATGCAACAAAGAAGACCTAAGACAGTTGAACTAGAAGCCTATATTAGACAAGAATGGGACAACATTCCTATTCCTAAACTTGAGCAACTTGTCTACTCAGTCCCCAGACGTTTGCAGGCTGTTATAAAAAGAAGAGGGGATTCCACACAGTGGTAAACATGGCCTTTTTGAGATGTGTTGATGCCATGAAATAAAAAAATAAAAAAATCCCTTAGAATTATACATTTTATCAGTTAAAACATTTCATATGTCATCTATGTTAAAATATTGAAATTCGAAACTTCCACATCATTGCACAAATTGTAAATTTCTATTCACAATTTGTACAGTGTCCCAACTTTTTTCGAATTGGGTTTGTATATATTTTTATGTATGTAATTTTATAATAAAGCCACAAAAATGAAAAAGCAAGAAAGAAACAGAAAGAAAAAAAAACAAGAGAGAGAGAGAAAAAGAATTTTAAAAAGCATTGCTGCGTGGCGTGAACGCTAACCCTATCACCCATTAGAACAAAATGATTAATCCAACCCACATGAACACATCCCCATTGTGCTTATTTGGATTCCTATTGAGCCAAATATCAGGCTTTCACTGAACCATCATATGAATTTGAAACATGTAAGTTACATAAACAGGTCTAAACATTACTTAGTCTTCATCCTCAATACACTTAAGCATTAATTAATTAACAACTTAATTGATACTTAATTATAACATTTTATTAAAAGTTAAATTAAAAGTTCAACATAATCACACTAACAAAGTTTTTCCAACCCGGTTCTTTATAGTCCAGAAATTTCATCCTTTCTTCTTACATCTTTCAGAAATTTCAGTAAAGACAATGAAGCTGGACAGATAAAAACTGGCTCCTGCTGGAGTAATAACACTATGTTTAACTTAGTGCAAGTCTTTATTCTCTCTTTGCTTCTTGGTAGCAGAACTTCTATACAAGTGGTCAATAAGGAGGTTCTTATCAATCTGCAGGACTTAGTAATTAGAAACAGACATGGTGGAGCTTGGCGCTGGTTTTCAGTTTGATCAATTCTGCATTGTGAGCACTTCATCCGACTATTTAAGTCCACCTTCCATATCCTTCACAGTAGCCTTAATCTAGTCCCCCACCCCATCCTTCAAATAAATAGATACAAAATATAAAAAGTTGCACACTCATATATTTAATTGGACAGCATTTTGCATTGATTATGAATCAGGTCAGAGATTAGCAAATGATTCAGTCATACAACTCGATCACTTCTCTCCTCTTTCTTCCTCATTAACAGCGTTCCACTGTCATTCATGAGACGCGTAACAAGGAGGCAGACCTAAACAAGCTACAATCAGTTTACTTGTTGGAGGTGAAGCAGTTTGTCATTATGTTCTTGCCAAAAACTTGAGGGTGGTTTGTGCTCTAAATTTATTTTTAATAGCTTAAACTATATTAATATATAAATTTTATTTATTTAGCTCATTCAATCCCAGCCAATCAGAGGCTACTGGAGGAACAAAACCAGCCCAGCTGGATTGGGCACATTCTGATGACCTATTATTCTTGTTCTCTGATGTTTATGCTGGCTAAGAACATCTTGTTCTTCTTCTATGTTGTTTAATGGTGGTTGGAATCCAGTAGGTTAATCCAGAAGTATACTAGAAGTACAGTATGTTAAGACTGAACAATAAAAAAACTATGTACTTAATTACAAACTACCTAACAAGCTCTGTGATATAATAATAATAATAATAATAATAATAATAATAATAATAATAATAATTAATGCATGCGCAAGTATTATTTACCATTTATTTACTATTGTTAACTTTCTATTAATTTTCAATTGCTTATTTACTCTAAGAGTGCAATAAATGTTCTGGTTGAAAAAAAAAAGGGAATTGTGTAAGAGAATCATGGTCTCTATTCCCATGGTGAAAAATTGTTTTCCACATTTTGGAAAGAATTTTGTAACCCTACCTATATGCCATCAGGGAAAAACTATATATATAAATTGATGGAAAAACCTGGCCATTCAGTTTATTCAGGTCATCAGCTGACAATTTTAATGCCACATAATGCCACATTAAAATTTTTATTTGTTACACACAGTCATACTGTACACAATATTATATGAAGTAAAATGGTTATACTGTATGACCACTGATGACCTAAATATTATAAATAAGAAAAACAATAGTTTTCAAATTAAAATATAAAGTATGAAATAAGAGAAGTTTTTTTTTATTTTTTACAAATATAGAAATATAGAAATAAATCAGCTGTAATAAAATGTACATTATGTACAAATAATAAAATAAAATAGAATTGCTATTGAAAATAGGAACCATGTCCAATCATGAGCAAGACAATGTGCAAAATGTGTGTTATATGTAATGTGTAATGTGCATTGTTATGAGTAGTGAGATTGTTTTGTGTGAAAAAGATCAGATCAGAGTGTTTAGTCCTAGTATGTGGTGTTATGATTGAGAGTCCATACTGTACAGCCTGCAGGAATAAGCTTCTCCTCAGTCTCTTTGTGTTGGCCTTCTGGGAGCTGAATCATTTTCAACAAAGGTAACAGTCCATTGTTGGGGTGTCTGAGGTCCTTCACAATCTTCCTGGCCTTGGTCCAGCACCGCTTGCTGTAGATTTAGTGCAGGTCAGGGAGCTTTGTACGGATGATGCGCTTAGCTAATCATCACCCTCTGTAGAGTTCCCCGTCTCGTAGACCGTCTTGTTGTTGTCAGAGATCAGGCCCCACTACAAGGGGTGTCCCTAGACAGGGTGTCCCTGTTTTGAAGTCCTTTTTTTTCTGGCAGAAGTTGCATCTCCTTCACTTCTGTCTCCTTCTGTTGGCTTCTTGTATGAGTTGCTGATCAGGACCAGGCTGAGATCACTGCACTGTCATTACCAGTGTGGCTAAAGCTACTGTGCGGGGAAAGTGGTGTCACTGTTGCATGCAAGTAGTCACAAGGGCCTTTCCAAGTTCCTTCAAAAAGAACCTCCTCCAGTTCTCCTTGCTTGCCCTCCAAGTAGGGTTCAGGTCACTCCATATGACAAAGGCGCATCTTAGGTGGGTTTGTCAGTGATATTGGGGAATATTGCAAGAGGCCAGAAGGCGGTTCTCCTCTTGCAGTTTGTACGTGGCTGTTACTTGGTCAAGGTTGTAGTCAAGGATGATGGCTGGTATTCCGTCCACCTCTGTAGTCTAATGTAATGTGCCCATAAGGATGACATTCTTGTTTTTCTTTTGTATATATGAGACCTCTTCATAGTTCTCGGGGTGAATGGGTGAAGGCAAACTTTGAAGAAAAGACCTTACTAAAAATGTTTGCAAGAAATAAGTTTTATATATGTGTGAAAAGTGTTAATGTTGACTTATTGATTATTAAAGTTGGTAGTAGTTATGGCAATGAGGACAGTGTTTCGTGTTGTAATGGTTATACATGGTTATATAATAGATACCAACAGTTCTAGAACGTTTTTGCCCATTTTACTTGATGTACAGTTTCACTATTCCCACCATTGTCCTTGATTTAACACACACTGAGAAAATCTAAAATCCATTTTAATAGATATGGGTCAAATCTGACCAGAACAGCCCCAATGTACAAAATGGTAGCACCTGTACAAAAGTATATTTTCAAATATTATAATTTCTCAGTATTTTGGGTCACTTTAGGAAAAGCTGTCAAATTTCACCCTAAAAGAATAACATTTAAGAAATTTTATTGGTCTTAAATGTCAAAATGGGTCAAATTTCAACCAAACAGAATGTAAGGGTTAAGAAATGTGAAGCTACTCACTGCATCAGTTAGGATTAAATAACTTGTTGCCAACTGAAGCATATTAATCACTGCAGTAATTATCCATTAGAAGGCTCTTAGCAATTTGCTTAGTTAAATCCAAATGGTAACTTTTTTTTTGGTCAGGCAGTGTATGTAGCAATTTGAAATTACTTTAAAATACTCACTCACTCTTAGTTATTCTCTACACTGCTTATTCTGTACAGAGTCACAGGAAGCCTGGAGCCTATACCAGGGGACTCGGGCATGACGTGGGATACACCCTGGATAGTGTGCCAATCCATCACAGGACACAAGCACGCACACACTCGCACTACAAGCAATTTAGAAACACCAATTAGTCTAATCCTCATGTCTTTGGACTGTGAGAGGCAGAGGTGACAAATAAGGAAGTGTATCTATTTACTTGACTTCAACTTTTTTTTTTTGTCACATACACAGTGAAATGCTTATACGCCTGCCCATGAACTAAATAATAAAAAAATGTAGAGAAAATAGTATTCAAATAGAGAAACAAAATGTGAAGTAAAAGAGAAGATTATACAAATATAGAACACCTTAGCTGGAAAATGTATAATGTATACAAGGTTGCTAATAAAATAGAATTGAAATAAAAGTTTATGAGATGTTAAGTGTAATAAGTTACAGGCAAGTGCAGTTAGTCCTCATGTCCTCAATAAATTTTAAATAAAGACTCGTTACTTTTCAGATGACGATCAACCATTGATTTTCTAACCTCAACATAAGCCTTTACATTGTAACTCACACCTTTCACCCCTTTTCAACCATGTTGAATGGGTGCACTTGTTAAAATTAGATCAAGCTAATATACTGAGCAAAGGAACTCTTAAGTGTTTGGTTTGGTTTTCACACCAATAAAAAAAAAAAAACAAGCTTATGAAGTTTGGGACCATCCTCTGTATGCTTGCTGTATGCCCCTATTTAATTGTGTAGACTACTTGCATTATACAGACTAGCAATGGTAACAACTAGCTAGTTTACTAGCGGATTAATTAAAGATGCTACGCTCTCGGAAATAAAGGTACAGTTTTGTACCTGTTGATGGTACAAACCATTGTCACTGGGGCAGTACCTTTCATATACCTTTAATCTACCTTCTCTAATATATAAACACACATTAAAACTAAATAAAACACTTATATTAGCTAAAAAACCTTTTACAAAATATAATCATGCTAAAATTGCAATGTACATAATATAGAATTTTCCATCTACAATATAACTGTAGACAGGTGCATGTTTTTAGCGCCACCAGATGGCACTGCTATTTGGGCCACCCTTTGGAATACGGAGAGACACCGGGGAATAAAAACAGGACGTCAGAACGAATCAGGTTGAATTCGGATTCGCGCATCTCTACTAGCGAGGCAAGCTTCAACATTCTTTTATCCAGAATTTTTTTTTTTTCGTTCTATGTCCACACGTAGCCGGGTATTTTAAAAAGTATTTTTTTTTCTTATTCGTTTTTAAAAAATAATTCTGTCCACACGACCTAGGGTTTAAAAATATCTTCGTCCACATGAAAACGCCCTGTTACGCGCTGTTAGGAGCCTCCTTAATCAACAGGGGCCAATCAGAAGCCTCGACAAAACGTCAGCTGTTGCGCTTTGTAGAAGTCCGACCGACAATTACACAATCGACACACGGTGACGTTACAACAAGCCGAAATCTCAATTTCCCCTGTCCACACACCACTGAAAACGGAGTTTTGGAAAATATTCACTTTGGCCGGAGTTTTCTACAAGCTCCGATTTCAACGACCAAACAATCCGTTTGCGTGTGGACGAAAGGCGAGGACCGCAGAGAAAAATCTCCGTTTTTAAAAATACCCGGCTACGTGTGGACACGACCTAAAAGTCTACATTAAGATGGAGGACGGAAGTGCTGTGTTAAAGCTTTTGATTCTTCTCATATTTCCTTTTCATCCGTCATCAGCAGGTAAGTTCAGAAACGTAGATTTTCTAATCCTAACCCATAATTAGTCTGTCAGTGTTTGTGTAAATGACGTACCTCACATTTACACTACTGTAAAAACGGAACTTCGTGTTTATCTAGCGCGGTGAAGTTGGTTTGAAGTTGGATATTCGAGCTCAGGTGTTCTATCAATATTTTCTACCCAGGCTTTCTGCGCATGCGCACTAAAAAGTACGTCACGTACTTTAGCTTTGCTATCTTAGCGTCCCGCCCATAAATGTATTCTATCTGTTAGGAAAAACCGATTTGTAGGGGAGATTCGCAAACAGAGTCCGGCGAAAGCACCTCGCCTACTGCGCGAGTTAGGGACCGTCTGCAAATTATTGTTTGACTGAAATAAAAATACAGAGTATTAATATTATAAACGTTCATATATTAAATAAATAAATGAATGCTGTTACTGTTAGTGTCAATGTGATGCATGGTGGTGTATAATGACTTTGCATATTGCCTTTTTGTATCAATATTATCACGTTGCATATTTATTAATAATAAATATGTAATAATTCTATATTTTATTTCAATAACTTCAAGGTCATGTGACCTATTGTCTCAACATCTTTTCTAAAATGTGTGTCCATCTGTCCTGCAGAGGGAACAACATTTTAAATTCAATATTATCACTTTGAATTAGAGCTGGGCGATATGCCCTATAAGTTGAATCTGCAATTTTTTTTTTTTTTAGACCATTTTCGATTTTAAAATAAATACAAATGAAAAAAAAAAAGACATAGTTTTTTTTATTATTATTTATTTTAGCAAAACGATATAACCAATCATAAACTGCTCAGTTGATTTAAAAGTATATATATTAAATCAATTGAACAATTTTTCAAACCAAATGCAACTTACATGCTGAATAAAATCAAAGAGGTGACTGACAGCATTTTACATGTTTTTTTTTTTTTTTAACTGTGTATATGGGCATAATGACTTTAGTGATGTAACACAACACTACATCAGTAATATCTTTCCATTGAGGCCCCTCTTATCATATGGGATACAGTGTGGAAATGTGCTCACTGTTTTCATCTGGCTTTTAGCCGGTGTTTTTGCGCTGCCACTTGTCTTAAGCCCCGTTTACACTGCAGGTCTCGATGCCCAAATCTGATTTGTTGCTTATATCTGATTTTTCTGTCCGTCTGTTTACACGTTCTTTCAACTATGACTCATATCCGATTCAAGTGTTTACACTTGCCATACCGCCTGAAACATTGCGCATACTTAGGTTCTTGCACTACAGACTAGCCAAGATGGAAGAAGGCGAAATATTTATTCATTTATTTATTTATTCATTATTTATTTATTGTGTCCTCAACCATTCAGAGGAATGTCTGGGTGCGAGACGTGTCGGGGTCGCTCTCTGGTGGCTTGTAACAGGTGCGGGCTACAGTACACTGGCGCATCTGTTTGGGATGAGCAGCGCATCGGTGTGCCTGATTACGTCATTAAACCGCGAAAAAGTCGCAGTTTTAATGACTTACAGAACGCAATGCCTCAGAAAATCCGATCTGTCTGTTTACACGACAATCACATTAGCACATTTATATGATTTATATCTGATTTATTTCCACATATGAAGGAGGCCTGAAACCGATCTCGAAATATTGGAATGCATGTGTTTTTTTCCTGTTTACAGGGACATAGAAAATATCCGATATGTGTCACATAGGAGCAAAAAATCGGAATTGGGTCACATTTAACTGACAGTGTAAATGTAGCTTTATTTAACTTGCAGCGCCAAACACAACACCGAATCAACAGTGTGTCTCTGTTTGAGGTGCGCGAGGAAATTAGCTTCCTTTAGTTGCCACAAACCAGACATATTTTACACCGGGCTTTTGCTTGTTCAATGTGTAAAGTTGCGAACCCGAACAGTTTCCATACGACTGAAGAAACCGCGCCTCTGTTGGAAACAAGCACTTTGGTTTCATCAGCGCGCGTTGCCATGTTGTATCTCGTATTTCCCACGTTTGTCACAGAGGGGCGTCCCAAAACTACAGAAGCTTGCGGTGCCGCATCAAAGTGACACTGTAAAATTGACATGAATTTGAAAATAACGATTAAATCGCCCATCTCTATTTTGCATATGTATTAATTATTAATCTGTAATAATTCTTTTATTACAATAACTTCTATGTCATGTGACCTATTTCCTCAAAATCTATTTTACCATGAGTGTCCACCTGTTAAATGTTATTAATAATTTTAATTATAATCATTTATATAATTTTTATTGATTTATTTAAATAACCTCCAGGTCATGTGACCTATCACACCACACTAAATTTATTTTAAAATGTTTGACCACCTGTTATGAAGGGGCACAACCTTTTTTTATTAAATATTATTACTTTTCAAATGTAATAATATTTTTAATTAAAATTATGAAGTTTTATTTTAATAACTTTTAAGTCATGTGACCTATTGCATCAAAACTTACCCCAAAATGTGTGCCAACCTGTTAACCTTTTCATAGTGATGTGCCAACTCTTTAGTCTATAGCAAATGACGTGTAGTCAATTACTCCTTGCACAACTTCTTCAGCAGGGCTGGTTCATATGTATAATGGAACTTGCATGCATACAAAACTGAGGTATTGATCGGATGGTCAGCAGATCAAGCCTCAGCTCCACCATGTTGCCTTTATTGAGCCGTTGAGCTAGGCCCTTAACCCTATCTGCCCCAGGTATCATGGCTGACCCTGCACACTGATATGCGAAGAAAAAATTTTAATTAGTGCACAGTAATATATGTGACAAATAAAGGCTTAACTTAAGTCAAGGTGTCCCAATGTGTACACCCATGTACAAATTATTAGGGCCCAATCACTATAAACATCAGCCCTATTACGCTACAGTGTGTAAAGGGCCCTCTTGTTCTGCTAAGGATTGTTATTATTATGCCCCAAGCACTATAATATCAGCCCTATGTCATCGTAGTGTGTGAAGCAGCCTCATGTTCTTAGAAGAACTAGGGCTGATGTCCTAGTGCTTGGTCTCAAAAAAATAATATTATTTTTTAGAGACCAAGCACTAGGACATCAGCCCTAGTACATCATAGTGTATGAAGGGCCCTCTTGATTTTTCTAAGAATTTTTTCCAGCCTCCATGTTTTTTTGGCTTTCTTAGGGTACTCTAAAAGTCATTAGTGACAGGTTAGAAACTGCTGCCATTAGGATGTAATGCCCGAGGCCCTCAAACAAGATTTTGTCCTATGCAGGACAGGTGGTTACACATTTTAGAATAGATTTTGTGCCATAAGGTCACATGACTTTGAAGCCATTGAAATAAAATTAATCATATTTCTATAAAGAAAATATTAATAAATATATAAAGTCATAAGATTTAATGAAAAAAGGCTGTGCCCTCTGCAGGACAGTTGGACACGCATTTTAGAATAGATTTTGAGCCAATAGGTCACATGACCTGGGAGTTATCAAAATAAAATGTTAACATTTTCAGTTTAAAATATTAATAAATATGCAAAGTGATGATATGCAAAGTCATTATACTCCACCATGCATCACATTTGACAACAGTAACAACATTTTATTTATTTTAAATATGAATGTTTACAATATGAATATTATCCGTATTTGTCAGACAATAATTTGCAGACGGTCCCTAACTCGCACAGTAGGCGTGCATGATTTCTGATCATGTAATGGCATAAAATTGCATTTCTGTTGCACCAGTCGGAGCTTCTGTGTTCATTACCAAATTGTTTATATCTGAGTCTGACCGGTCACAGCCAATCAAACTGAAAACTAGGCAGTTCTGATCACTGGCTGATCAACCGCTTCATCTCCACTATATATATATAATATTCTGGCGATGTAAATCACAACGCAAAATAATCGTGATTCATAGCTGAATCTTTTTTTTTTTTTTTTTCTGTAGTGTTTACATGTTATGGTTGTGACCAGATCAGTATCAGTGTCAAATCTTTAAATTACTAAAAGGTCATCAAACTTACAAGAGCCTGAGCAGTTGAACATGTCAGAACAAACAGGGACTCATGAAAAGGTCCTTGGTGTTTACAAACTTGGGAGGAGTGGAAGGTGAGCAACCCCAACAGAGAATGTACTGACTGCTACATGGTGCTAATCGCTCTGTGTTTTTTGGGGGGATCTTTCGACTCAAATGTGTTTGTGTTAAAGCCAACTGATAAATCCAGGAGCACACACAGACATACCTCTCCGTCCACAAACACACGCTCACAGGTGGCACTCTAACTGTTTTTGTCTGTACTTTTTGTCCTTAATTGAAATGCATCAATATGAAAATAATATAACATGATAACACAAGTGCAGATCTAAAGAGACTCGTCTCTATTATACTGTACCAAGACTTTAAAATGTTCACAGTAAATTGGCCATAGACATTAATTCATTTTGCTGAACAGTGCGTAGTTGATAAACAACAATATTTTTTTAAAACCAGGAAGTAAGTGTTCGATGTATTACAGTACTGTATATTAAGTGCCCTAACAAACACAGCTACAGTGTACAGTACAAACATGGAGTGTGTGTGCTGGTGGGCATTGGAAAATCTTCCAACGTGTTCCCACTGTTTTTCACTTTCATTCTTAGTACCTTATGAAGTCCGGTGATTAAAATGGTGTGGGTGTGTGAGCAACCAACGCGAAGAATACCAAGACAAAAGATGGTCAGGGGTGTGAATGACCGTCTTTGCTCTGCGGTGTGTTTGTGCTTTAGGTTCTTTGGGGTGAATTCCTAAATTCAATCTCTCTGAATCTGTATAAACGGCAAGTTGGGAAAATCATGCTTGAGATAACGACATATTCTGTATCTGCAAATGGCTTCACAGGCGAGGATATTGTGGCTACTAAGATTGCACCTAAATCAACAATTTATAGGATCATCAAGAACTACAAGGAAGAGGTTCAATTCTTGTTAAGAAGGCTTCAGAGCGTCCAAGAAAGTCCTGCAAGCGCCAGGATCGTCTCCTAAAGAGGATTCAGCTGCGGGATCGGAGTGCCACCAGTGCAGAGCTGCTCAGGAATGGCAGCAGGCAGGTGTGAGCGCATCTGCACGCACAGTGAGGTGAAGACTTTTGGAAGATGGCCTGGTGTCAAGAAGGGCAGCAAAGAAGCCACTTCTCTCCAAAAAAAACATCAGGGACAGATTGATCTTCTGCAAAAAGTATGGCGAATGGACTGCTGAGGACTGGGACAAAGTCATATTCTCGGATGAAGCCTCTTTCCGATTGTTTGGGGCATCTGGAAAAAGGCTTGTCCGGAGAAGAAAAGGTGACGCTACCATCAGTCCTGTGTCATGCCAACAGTAAAGCATCCTGAGACCATTCATGTGTGGGGTTGCTTCTCATCCAAGGGAGTGGGCTCACTCACAGTTTTGCCCAAAAACACAGCCATGAAAAATGAATAAAGAATGGTACCAAAACACCCTCCCACAGCAACTTCTTCCAACAATCCAACAAC
Organism: Clarias magur; assembly: GCA_013621035.1. Lineage (NCBI taxonomy): Eukaryota > Metazoa > Chordata > Actinopteri > Siluriformes > Clariidae > Clarias > Clarias magur. Next base: position 1,263,783 of record QNUK01000144.1, on the reverse strand, counting down.
AGTTTGGTGAAGAACAATGCATTTTCCAGCACGATGGAGCACCGTGCCATAAGGCAAAAGTGAGAACTAAGTGGCTCGGGGACCAAAACGTTAATAGTTATAATGTATATATTATGTATTATTATTATTATTATTATTATTATTATTATACTATTAGTTATAATAACAGAAAAGTTGATTTGATTGGTTTCTGTAATTCAATAAAAAAAACTGAAACTCGTATATTATACAGATTAATTATACACAGACTGATATTTTAAGTGTTTATTTCTTAACATTTATGGATTATTATGGCTTTCAGCTAATGAAACCCCAAAATTCAGGATCTCCAAAAATTAGAACATTAATTAAGACCAATAAAAAAATATCGTACCGTAATACCGTAATGTTGGCGTGGCGTGGAGGCGATGAGTCTGTGGCACTGCTGAGGTGTAATGGAAGCCCAGGTTGCTCTGATATCGGCCTTCAGCTCTTCTGTGTTGTTGGGTCTGGTGTCTCACAATACACCTTAGATTCTCTATGGGCTTTAGGTCGGGCGAGTTCACTGGCCAATCAAGCACAGGAAAACCACGGTCCTAAAACCAGATATTAGTACTTTTGGCAGGGTGGGCAGGTGCCAAGTCGTGATGGAAAATGAAATCAGTATCTCCATAACGCTGGTCAGTAGTGGGAAGCGGGAAGTGCTCTAAACTAAACATCAAAAGTTTAAACTGAATCCGGAACTGTGCCGGAAGCCAGTGGAGAAAATACAGGATTGGTGTGATATGATCGTAAATACTGGCTTCCGGTACAGTTCCGGATTCAGTTTAAACTTTTGGTGTTTTGTTTTTTTTATGCGATTAATGATCTGGCACCTTCCTACTTATGTGAGACAATAAGTTTTTATCAACAAAGTAGAGCCTTAAGTTCTGCTAACCAAAAAAACCTGTTCGTGGTCCCTCGGTCAAGATGCAAACAATGGGGTGATCGCTCCTTTGCAGTGGCTGGTCCTAAACTTGCGCAGCATTACGGACCTCCCTATGTTTAAGGCAAAACTGACGACTCACTTATTTAGAATAGCCTTTAATATGTTATGGTTTCATGTAATCTTTTTATAATTTTATCTTTGTTTTATTTATCATTTTTATAACTTCTTTATTTTATTTATAATTGTTTTATTTTTTTTTTATTAATATTTTTATTGCCGCTTTATTGTTAATTTTTAGAACTGTGAAGCACTTTGGTACAACTTAGGTTGCTGTAAAGTGCTATAGAAACAAATGTTGATTTGATTTGACAGTTGAAGCCCGTGTCCTGGATACGTCTATGTGTGGTGGCTCCAGCTACAGTCCACTTCTTGTCAATCTCCCCCAAAATTCTTGCATGAGCTTTGTTTCACAAGGCTGCGGTTATCCCTGTTGCTTGTACACCAATTTCTACCACATTTCTTCCTTCCATTCAACTCCTCTTTAATGTTCTTGGGTACAGCACTCTGTGAACAGTCAGCCTACTGAACCAGACTGAGAGATAATTTAAAGGCTCTGGAAATCTTTGCAGGTGTTTAGAGTTAATTAGCTGATTAGAGTGTAACACCACTAGTCTCCAATATCGAACTTTTCACAATATAAAAATTTCAGATTTTTCAAAAATTTCACAGATTCAGTTTTTTCACATGCTCAAGTTCACAAAAACCAGGACATAATAGCGCACCCTGTTTACTTTCATTATTTTACAAAAACATAACGTTTGGTCATCACACCTGTAATTAGGGTTGGGTATCGTTTGGGGTTTTTTTATACCGGTGCCAAATTGATACTTTTAAACCGGTACCGGTGACAAAATGGTGTCTAAGCCGATACTTTGCAAAAGCCACAAAATGATGGCTCAAGAATACATTTTTATTGAACAAAAAATTTCATGCTTAAAATTTAACAATATAGTAAAAGTTTAAGTACTAACTGGAAAGCCATAATTATAAACAGAATCCATGTTACATTAGTATTTTACAAATTTGGTAGCCTGAATGCAAGATTTGCATTTTGCAGTTAACATTACATTAGCCTACATTTAACCTGCGGAAAGGCTGCTGACGTCATCATAATCGGTGGACTAAAATTTTTGCTACGGTTGGTATGACTGGGGCTGGGCTCATCCACACCAATAGTGCCAGCTGTTGTCTGTAAGCCGCCAAACACGGCGCGTCCCTCTGCTTTAACTTTATTCCGTGTGCCCTCAAACGTTTCATTAGGTTTGACGTGTTTTCCTCCTTTACATGCAACTGCTGGAAAACATTTACTGCACGCCGCGGTGTCGGGATCCTTTCTTGTGAAATATCGCCACACTTTCGACCGTTTAGTTTTAGGCATTCTAACGAAAGTTATTTTAGCAAGTTAAGATAGCGGTAGATCACCTGCTGCCGTCAGAGCGAGTGGAACGTTAGTCGCTGCGTTCACGCGCATCTCGGATGATCTCATTTCCCGATGATTTGTGCTTTTATTTATTTTTTTTTATCTAATAATAAAATTTTAATCTACAAAAATAAAATGGACAGTAACATTACTGCAACAATATTTTGGGTTTGTATTATCAAACCTTTCCGAAGTCCTCAAGATTTTTCTAATTAAGGAAATTATTTATTTTTCTGATCATTTCTGGCACCCCATGAATGCGGTATTTAAATTTGACTAGCGATCGTGTGTGTTGATGAATCGAATACTTATTACAACTGTGTCATTATCATAGGCCCAGAGAACAAATATTTCAATCCACAGTTCAGGCATTTAAGTGGCCCCGAAATGAGGCACCGGAATTCACGTTCTGTTTCGGTCCGGTACATACTAGTTATATAGGTACTGGTGCCGTATTGGCACCGGTTTTCGGTACCCAACCCTACCTGTAATGCACTACTGTTCAGCTTTGACACTTGGCATAAACACTAAAACATAAGCATTTTTCTAGGTTAACGTTGGAGCAAGTGAGCATGTAAAGTTGCATGTTTCAGATAAATATCCGTATTTGAGGTGAGTCAAAATATTAACATTATCAATTACCCCCCGGTAAACTAAGGTAAATTAAGGATGTCTTGAAACATGCAATAACTTGCATGCTTATTTATTTATAAGCATGCAAGATTTATTGGTAAAACTGCGGACATACTTCGCAAAAAATGCAGCAAACAAATATATGGTCTACTCACTGAATATAACACGACAGCGCACTCGGAGGCCTTTCATTCACAATAGGTGTGAAGTTATCAAACCAGTTCGGGCGCAAAACACAAATAAAAATAAAATAAAATGTTTAATGGTAACAATTCAATCAGACTTCATAGTTGGATTTGATACTTTTCGAGTGTAATTCATCCATTTACTGAATATATTCACATTTTTGTAAATTAATGAAAACTGATGCCTGGATCTTTTGTCTGCATCACAATGCACTGAAGGTCAGCACATCTTCTTTCCTTGTTTTAATCTGTGATTTATTAATTGAAATATATATTCCCTAAATATTCCTTTTTATTAATGGACAGGTGTGTTATATTTGATCTGCATTATGACTCCAGCGCGTATTCCACTCCAGCGCGTGTGGAAAAATAATCTTTTATGTACATATTTTTTCTGGGTTGTAGTATGGCGTTAGGTGTCATGGTGGTGTAGTGGTGTGGCACTGTCACCTTGCACCTGCAGAGATTCCCGTCTCTGTGTGCATGAAGTTTGCATTTTCTCATCATGCTTGATGAGTTTCCTCTGGGTGCTTCGGTTTCCTCCCACAGTCCAAAGATGTGTAAGTGTGAGTGAGTGTGTGTCTGTGCCCTGTGATGGATTGGCACCCTGTCCAGGTGCCCCAAGTCTCCTAGGATAGGCCCCAGGCCCCCCCATTACCCTTTTATTACAGAATAAAGCGGTATAGATGATGAGTGAGTGAGTGAGTACGGTGTTGTATTCCTATTGCTAAGCACACAGTTTTGACATTTTTAAGGGCAGACAAAGCACTCTGTGTCCGTGTCTCCCCTGTCCGCTCAACATGTTTTACGCGCATGCACACAAAATCTCCTTTTCTCTGTGCGTTCGACTCAATTCAATTTTTTTTGTCATGTGCTTTTAAAATGCTCATTGTTTCAAAGCAGCTTTATACAATCAAAAGAAAGTTATGGGAAATGTAAATATATCTACAGTACAGAGCAAAAGTTTGGACACCCAAAAAGGCCTGATTCACACAGTCTCCTCTTAACAGTTGTTCTAGAGATGTGTCTGCTGCTAGAACTCTGTGTGGCAGTGACCTGCTCTCTGATCTGAGCTGCTGTTAACCTGCGATTTCTGAGGCTGGTGACTCGGATGAACTTCTCCTCCGCAGCAGAGGCGACTCTCGGTCTTCCTTTCCTGGGCCGGTCCGCATGTGAGCCAGTTTCTTTGTAGCGCTTGATGGTTTGTGTGACTGCACTCGGGGACACTTTCAAAGTTTTCCCAATTTTTCGGACTGACTGACCTTCATTTCTTAAAGTAATGATGGCCGCTCGATTTTCTTCACTTAGCTGCTTTTTTCTTGCCATAATACAAATTCAACCTCTTTGAATGAGAAGGTGTCCAAACTTTTGGTCTGTACTCTATATGTATGTGTATAAATTAAAGGAAGTTACATAAAGGAAGCATTTTATATTTCTTTATAATGTCATTATAAAGAAATATACCATCTCCTTTTTTATTGAATTAAGCATTAGTATATACCAGTTTTAAAAACCTATTTTTTCATATAGCTCATTGTTAGACTACTGTATGCCGAGTAAAATGCAAATCAGACAACTCTGTCGCTTTAATTATAAAAGAGTTGTTGTATGCGTTGAGAACACGTTCAGCTAGATTGTCCACAACCCATTCTCACTTTCCTCGTCACCATGACGTATATAGCGTAGATAAATACAGTCCATCCACACGTACAGTAAAGGCATTTCAAAATGACCGAAATCTGTAAGATTTATTTGCAAGACATCAGGCGAGAATAAACCAACACCCGAGGCCTCAGTCCATGGTTATAGTGCCACTTAGTGACGTAAAGCCGGCAAATGCAAAAGACAAATGCCGCCACCGGGTGCCTCAACAGTAGCAGTGCAATTCTGCTGGAGTAACATCTGTACTATGAGTTTCACTTTTTGAATTGAATTACTGACATAAATAAACTTTTCGATGATATTCTAATTTATTGAGATGGACCCGTATGTTGTTTGTATCAAAGTTTTTTGTTTTGTTTCTTTGTTTTACTAATACGACCCAGTACATGTTCAGTGACACTTCAAATAATATGTTTAAATAGCATTTATTTTTGTATTGTGTTATATTTTTATACTAGTAAGTGGTGTTTAAAATTAAACTCCATATTAATGAGCCAATGTATTATGATGTGGGATGTGGTGGGCTGCTGTGGGTCAGGAGGTCCAGGGCCACTTTTTGGTCCCAGTCCGCCCCTGCATTCACTTACACACTGAGTATATCGTATATGATTGTAAATATCTGTATCTGGTGCACTGCAGTGTCTATTGTTGTACCATACACATGAGCTACTACTGTGATTTGTTATCATCTACGAATGTTGGATACGAATTTTCGCAGGTGAGAATGGACCACAATTCGCAAGTCGGGGACTTACTGTACACAAACACACACTTCCGGAACGAATTCTGCTCTCAATCCAAGGTTTAACTGTATTAAATAAAAAAAATAAAATAAATGAAAACATTTCCTTATGTAGACGTTATGATCAGTTGTGTGTATGCGTGTGTTGTTGGCTTTATTAACTCAGTCAGTAGATGTTGGTGACATCATCCTGAATTTTGCTGTGACGGCGCATCTTTATAGTTTATACTTTATATGTGATGAGTTACACAAACTGTTTATTTTACAGAGACGCACACCCTGCACTACCGTTACACTCCTCTCATACCAGAAACACATTTCACTGTTGTTGGTCTGGTGGATGGAGAGCCGTTTATGTACTACGACAGCATCAGCGATGAGGGGAAGCCAAAGACCGAGTGGATGAAGAAGCTCAGAGATAACACAGCAGATTACTGGTTTGAGGAGATCAGATACATGGAGGAGCAAAATGACTACTTCCTACACAACCTGAAAACATTAATGAAGAACTTCAATCAATCTACAGGTAAAGCACACACACATCCTTCATCACTAAAACACACAGACATGTACACACACACACACACACACACACACACACACACACACACACACACACACACACACACACACACATCCTTCATCACTTCAAAACACACAGACATGTACACACACACACACACACACACACACACACACACACACACACATCCTTCACTACTAAAATATCATGACATGTGTACACACACACACACACACACACACACACACACACACACACACACACACACACACACACACACATCCTTCATCACTAAAACACAGACAAGTACACACACACACACACACATCCTTCATCACTAAAACACAGACAAGTACACACACACACACACACATCCTTCATCACTAAAACACACAGACATGTGTACACACACACACACACACACACACACACACACACACACACACACACACACACATCCTTCATCACTAAAACACAGACAAGTACACACACACACACACATCCTTCATCACTAAAACACACAGACATGTGTACACACACACACACACACACACACACACACACACACACACACACACACACACACACACACACATCCTTCATCACTAAACACAGACAAGTACACACACACACACACATCCTTCATCACTAAAACACACAGACATGTGTACACACACACACACACACACACACACACACACACACACACACATCTTCATCACTAAACACAGACAAGTACACACACACACACACACATCCTTCATCACTAAAACACAGACAAGTACACACACACACACACACATCCTCATCACTAAAACACAGACATGTGTACACACACACACACACACACACACACACACACACACACACACACACACACATCCTTCATCACTAAAACACAGACAAGTACACACACACACACACATCCTTCATCACTAAACACAGACATGTGTACACACACACACACACACACACACACACACACACACACACACACACACACATCCTTCATCACTAAAACACAGACAAGTACACACACACACACACATCCTTCATCACTAAACACACAGACATGTGTACACACACACACACACAACACACACACACACACACACACACACACACACACACACATCCTTCATCACTAAAACACAGACAAGTACACACACACACACACACACACACACACACACACACACACACACATCCTTCATCACTAAAACACTCAGACATGTACACACACACACACGCGCGCGCGCGCACACACACACAGACACGCACACACACATCCTTCATCACTAAAACACTCAGACATGTATACACACACACACACACACATACGGACAAGGCTGTACATATGAGCACATATTACACCTACTCATCTCTCTCTCTCACACACACTTTGTGCACATTAAATAACCCAAACATAAATAATTGAATGTACACATTTTACAGTGTCTTAAGCTGTTTATTTTGTATGAATCTTGCATAGATGTTTATTTTTTAACTTGTGCATTATTGAGTCAAAACAAAAACACGTATATTTAATGGTGCTGTATAAAGCGGCATGTGAATGTAACAGAGCACTTTTCAGATAAAAACCTGAATGAAGGCTGCAGGGTTTTGCTTCAAAATTTCCAGAATAACCGTGTCAGGTTCTGTAAAATGTTCAGGGAATCCTTAGCTCATTACTGTATCCTCACAAGTTATACCAGAGTTTACACCACCGCGCTCATGTCTCAACTGCATATGCATAGTTTTGTGCATGAAGTATGTATGTGTGTATGTCTTGTGTATGTCTTGCGTATCTGAGCATGCGAATGCAGAACAAGGGACATTTATAAGAAGTATAATTGCAGATACACTACAATTTTTTTACAGACATGCACTGCCTGGTGAAATAAATTCATGCACTGTTTCATGAATAGTTTTTAGTTAAATTGCATTCATTCATTTGATGGCCTTTAGATTTGATTACAGCACACACTATGGTGTCCAGTTCATATATGAAAATGATTCCTCGTGCTCCCACAACTACTCTTTCACAGTCAGATTCCTGGAGTATACCTGTACCATGAGGGAAGGAAAAACTCCATAGACATGACCAGGTATTCAGTACAATCAGGTCGTCAGCTGACTTTTTCGTTTTATTGAAACACAACACTGCTGAGTCTAGACCTGAAGCAACTGGAGCAATTCCAGATCATAACACTGCCTCCAGAGGCTTCTATCATAATGTAAAATATAATATCAGTAATATAATATTTAAGAAATTGATTATAAAAGAAATGTGAAGATATCTCAGAAAATGAATGTCTTATACCTTATATTTTAATTAAGAGCTTCATGACTGAATGGGACATGAGCAATTAGTCTGTTTCTCATAATGGTTTATTACTTAAAAACAAGTGGAGCGTTTAAACAATACAAACTAACTTCAAATACAAGAGTTTAACAGAGAACTTCAAATTAGATTAAACAAAAAGCTCCGACCATATTGGGAAGAGTGTACCACCTGTAGGATTAGAAAGAAATGGAGACGTTTAACTGCCTCAAATGCTTCCAAAGTCTTGAGCATGTGTTGATCAGTTGGGAGGACAGAACAGACAGTGTGTGTGTGTGTGTGTGTGTGAATGTATGTAGTTTCAAATTACAGGCATGCATGGCTTCTAATGTGTTTTTCAAGACTGATTAGCACATGTGGAGTTTCAAGTTTTCAAGTGGCGTTTGGCTTTTAATGCAGCCAAATTTTTGATAATGTAATGTCAAACACATTTCTATTGCAACACTAAGAAGCTCGTGCATTCGGCACAGGATCGGTTAAGTGCAAGGCTAAATGGTCATGGCTGATCAAACTGAAAAATAGCCAATTCCGATCACTGTCTGATCACCTGGTGCGTCTCTATTATACATGTAATAAATCATTTAAAAATCACTTCTGGAGTCAGTGTTGCCAGAACTGAAGAGTGATTCATAACTGAATCCCCCCCGCCATCTATAACATACTATTCCAATAATCTCCTGATTAAGATTATGAACCTCCACAGAGATTGTATTAGATTACACACGTGGACAAAATTGTTGGTACCCTTCGGTCAATGAAAGAAAAACTCACAATGGTCACATAAATAACTTTAATCTGACAAAAGTAATAATTAAAAAAATTTCTATGAATGTTAACCAATGAAAGTCAGACATTGCTTTTCAACCATGCTTCAACGGAATTATTTTAAAAAATGAACTCATGGAACAGGCCTGGACAAAAATGATGGTACCCCTAACTTAATGGTTTGTTGCACAACCTTTTAAGGCAATCACTGCAATCAAAAAAAGACAATACATTATCAATCTGCACCTTGTGTAATAAGACAATTTCACGAGGCGGGAAGCACCCAAAGCATTTTAACACCACAAACCTCATCAGACATTTGAAGGTTAACGAACACGAGCAGTTTTCAAAGTTGGCTCGCGCTAAGAGAGCGGGAGAGTTCAGTAACTTGCGCGCCGCCACTCGCTCAGCTGTCAGTAATTCCACTATCTCACGTACACGGTTTCGCTTGGTGGCCGTAAGTACGCTTCATCATGATTCACCGCGAGTTGTCAGTTCATGATATTCCTCTTCTTGTAATTTCAATACTTGATTTACATTGTTGTTAGATATAGTTTAATAAATAATGCTACATGATAAGGCATCGAGTAGACCCTGTAATCGGTATTGGCCGATACAGCTGATCGGAGATCGTTGATCGGCCCCAAAAATCCTCACAGTAAACATGATAAACACAGTAAACATAAGTTATGGATGGTGCAAAGAAGCACCGTGAATGAAGCAGTGCAAGATTTACAGAAAGTGACAGTACAGTAATGCATACGTTAACACTCCATGATCGGCTGTTCTTTGAGGAAACAACCATAGGAAAAAAGTTAGTTTCATTCTATTCTTGCAGGATCTAAGGCACCTGTTGCGCCTGCTCGATGGGAGATTGGTGAATTGCTGTGCCTCCCTGACTTGTAGTTTGTGAGGATGTTCTCAGTGGCACAGCGGTAAACGTTCTGTAGTATCCTGGTGTACAGGCGGGACTTTTTAAGTCTCTTGAAAATACAGCTGCTGTTATGCCTTTCTAATTGGGAATTGACCAGCACCTCCTCTTTAAACATGATCAGCTTGACCTCCTTGCGTCACTGTGATTCCCCTCGTGATTTGGCGAGAAATACATGTGAGAGTAAAAACTAAAACGCAACTGATACAAAACATCATATAAGAACAGATTATAAAGTACACAACACCATATTATCGGCAGCTTTTATAAAATCCCGTTATGTGGCTGCACTACATGTTATCAAAAAGTTTATAAAGAGGAAAACAGAGTCACTTTCAATTTTGTTTTTGAGGAATAATAAATGAAGGTTAACTGAGGTTTAATGTCTATTTATTATTTTACTCGACACATGTCTAAATGTTTTGATTTGTTTTTATATGCAAAAAAAAATTATAATCTTGGAATTTGGTAATGTTGAAAATATTTTTTGGGTCCCTGGAACGGATTATCTGTATTTACATTATTTCCTAAGGGAATAATGTGTGTATTGTGTAATTGAGTTTTGCAATACAACATTTCAACTTAAGAACTCTCCTTGTGGATGGATTAAATTTTTATGCAGAGGTACCGCTGTATAAAAGCTTGAGAATGGTGCAAGGCTAACGCTCCAGTCTCTGGGGAACCTCATCTCTGAGGAACTCTAGTGCTGAAGATGAGATGGAAGAGGTGAGGATTGAAGAGTTGAACAGTCTGCGATCTGTTCGTAAGGAAGTTCAGGGTCCAGTTACAGAGTGGTGTGCTGATGCCACGCTGTTTCAGCTTAAAGGCTAGCTTGGAAGGGCTAACTGTATTGAAAGCTGAGCTAAAATCAACAAACAACATCCTGGCGTAAGTGCTGGGGCTGCCCAGGTAAGTCAGGGCAGAATGGAGCACAGTGGAAATGGCGTTCTCTGTCAACCTAGCGATAGGCAAACTGATATCGGTCCAGAGAGGGTGGCAGACAGGCTTTGAGGTGTGTGAGGACCAGTCTTTCGAAGCATTTTGCGATGATGGGCGAGCGTGATAAGACCAAAGTCACTGAGTGCTGTAGCATCGGAGTGCTTTGGCTCTGTCATAATGCTAGGATACTTAAAGCAGTTTGTGACGGTAGACTGAGCCAAGGACAGGTTAAAGATGTCCGTGAAGACTTCAGCCAGCTGCTCCACACATGCTCTGTGTACTAGACAAGAACTGCTGCTGGAGAGTGGCGTCTGTCCCATCCACCCAGACTTTAACAGTTCTGATTGTTGGTTTCACATGTTAACGGGATAGTACTTGGGCAGAAGAAACAATGAAAGATGGTCAGCCTGTCCAAGGTCTGGGAGGGGTGTGACTATAAGCATCAGCCACAATTGTCTATACATGATCCAGAGTGATTAAAATCCCCAGTGATGATAAATGCTCCGTCAGGATGCACCGTTTGCATATTGTTAATAGTAGTACTGAATTCTTTCATGGTTGTGCTAGCCTTAGCTCATGGCGGGACATAAACTACTGTCACAACCGCGCATATGAACTGTGGTAAATAAAAGGGCCCACATGTAATAATCAGCTATTTATGATCAGCAGAGCATGGCGAGAAGAAACAGTAACAGAGACAGTGCACTAAGTTGTGGTTACATAAATGCATAAAGCTCTGTTTTTAACTATTCATGCTGCTTTTGTCCAAGACCTGATGCACGCTGTTTGGAATGCCAATGTTGAGCCAAGTTCCTGAGAAAACCGTAATATTGCAGTTTGTAATCAGTCGTGAGGGTCGTGATCCTAAGCTCATCCAGTTTGTTCGTCAGGGACCGCATGATTAGCAAGAAAAATGTTAGCCCTGAGGTACTCTGCATTTTCCTAATCTTTGTTTAGTCTCTACACCGGCCTCTTCCGGTTTGGATAAAGGGCTCGCTATGATGTGGCTTCTTAACACCTGGTCAGAGGTGGAAATAAAGGCCAAAACATAGTTTGTGAGTATGTTATTGATGTCCAAAAGTGACTGACTGTCTTAGGTTATATTCGCACAACTAAAGTGTGCAAGCATGTTGGAGAATAGTGCGTAAATAAGCACAAATACAGCAAATCTGGAGATATTGCAGTGTATATGCACCACCACCTTTGTCTACTGCCGTTATTTATCGTTAAATAGAAGCTGACATTAAAGATTTTGAGACTATTGCTCACTTTATCCAAAAGTCTTATGTTGAATCCAACTACAAGAGTACTACTATTACTAGTCATTATCATGATTACAATAAAAACGCATCAAAGAGCATCATCATATGTTTCATCAAATAAACAGTAAACATGCGTGAGATTGATCTTTTCCAGACAGAGGAAGTGTTTACTGATGACCTGCACTTCAGCAAGTCCAGTTTAATTTTTCTTTTTTTTTTTTTAAATGAAGAAATCTGCGTAGTTTCTCACCTCGTGTTCTACAGCTCTGAACAATAAACCTGCTGAAACACACACACACACACACACACACAGACTTTCCTTTCTGACATCATCATATGATTTTATTGTGAATTTGTATTCTCAGCAGTATACAGTACATCTGCAATATCCAGGAAATATCAGCAGATAATTATAACGTCATTTCTTTACCCTCTGTTTAAACCACAGTATACAACATCACACTTTATAGCACATTAAATAGCTTCTCTGTAGCCTGTTAGTTTAAAACATCATTTAAAACACACAGAGCTGTAAATCCATGCAGTGTAGAAGCTCAGTTATGAAATATATTTTATGGATAAAAATGTTATACAGAGGCCAAAAAAGAATGGTTTGAATGAAGTGTAGAAGGAAAGGAATCCCATCTAAACTTGACTGAATATACGTGTATCTGTGTACAGAATTTCTTGCCCTCGAAAGGATGTACGGCTGTGAGAATGATGACGTCACCACTAGAGGATACGATGAGTACAAATACAATGGAGAAGATTTCCTGAGTCTGAATCTGACGACTGCAAACTGGACTGCAGTTAATCAGTCTGAGTGGATCAATCCTGACTGGAGGCCTGACGGAGATGAGGCTAAACTCTGGAAAGACTTCCTGAATACGACCTGTATTGATCGGTTAAAGGCGTATGTGTCTTATGGCAAAGAGAGTCTGCCGAGTAAAGGTAAAGTGTGTGATGTGCTACTGTTACTGTATCCACACACACACACACACACACACACACACACACACACACACACACACACACACACACACACTTATACATCTTACCTGTACATGCAGTCACTTTTTCACTTATTCCTCAGGAAGATATAAAAGTGGAAAATTATCCACATCATTTATTATGACACACACCAACACACTTTTATCCTTCACAACACACAAATGCGCACACACACACACGCAGATGGAGAGGTAGCATACACCACCAATACTACAGACACCAGTGAAAACACTCCTTCACTGCAACACACTTTGAAAGTGCACACACTAAAAAATACACTCATACACACACACTCAGTAACCACAAACACACTAACACACTCCTTCATTACAACACACTGTCATAATGTACACACTAGACCCACATTCCTTCCCACACTTACACACACACACACACACACACACACACACACACACACACACACACACAAATAATGTACACAGTGATTATATAAATTGTCCCTGCAACACACGTTCTTGCATTCATACTGTTAAAAAAAAAATAAATAAATAAGACGTCTCAACGTAAAAAAAAAAAAAAAAAAACTTAACCTTTAGAGAGACTTGCTGATCAAATTTGTAATAAATTTTAACTTGATAAACGAGCAAGGTCCTGATATACAAGTAGTACACATGCGATTTGTCTGCCGAGCGTCATGTGATCACTAAGCCAATGGTTCTTCTCTGTGCATGCTTTTGTCTTACTTCAGCTTCACACACACACACACACACACACACACGCACGCGCGCGCGCGCACGCGCGCGCACACACAGAAACACTGATGGAAACAATGGCAAAGTGCAGGTTAATTTGTTTTATTTTTACTTTATATTTTGTATTATTTTTATATGAATATTTTTGGGTTGTGGAACGAAGCAGAGTTTCCATTATTTCTTATGATAGCCATTTTTAGCTTTGTAGGCGAACATCAGGGTTTTGAATTTGATGCGGGCAGCTACAGGAATCCAGTGTGCAGAGTGGGGAAGTGGGTTGGTGTGGGAGAACAAGCACGCATGTGGTGTGTTGTGGTGTGTTTTAATATACATTAATGTCCTTTGAATCTTGAATAAGACCAGATACTTATATAAGATAAGAGGATGCTGGCACTGATGCTCTTTGTGTTACTGATGGTGTGGAAGGAGTGCTACGTGAGCTCTGCAGCTGTCTGACCAACTTCCTAACTCCTCAAGAAACATTCTCCGCTTGTTTTTTCTGATTGAGTTCCACCCTAGGTGAATGTGGGTCCACAACACAAATGCATTGTATGCAGACACATCTAGAATGTGATAAAACACAACCATTGGCCATCTCCTGGTCATTCGTTGTTTTTATTATAGTCAAAAGATAATTATGGGCTTTTTGTCACTTGCTGATGACACAGCTGCGTCTTTGTGAAAAGTGGACATAAGTATCACACTTTTTTCAGTCCTTCTTTGTTTCTGTCTTTCTGTCTTTCACCTGCCAAAAATTTATTTTGGTTTTTATTTATTTATTTTTTTTTACTGTGCCCAACAAGGTAAGTTTCCAGCTGAGAAGTTCTTGTCCAAGTTCATAGCTGGTAAACAAATTGTCATGTGTGATATTGTGAACCCGCAGTCCAGCAGTCATATCGAGGACAACATGTTTTCCTTGAGTTTTCTCAGGAATGCCACTTGCATGTAAATCAGCAAATTCCATGCATAGCTGGTTTTTGCATCACAGGCTGCCCAAATGTTTATGCCGTATTTCCCTGGCTTACTAGGCATGTACTGCCGGAAAGGGCATTTTCCACGGAAAGGGACAAAACGTTCATCTACTATTACCTCTGGCCCTGGGTTGAACATCAGTGGAAGGAGCTGCACCCACCTTTCCCAGACATCCCTGATGGGAGCAAGCTTGTCAGATTTGTCTCTAGTTTCTCCGTTGTCAAATCTAAGGACTCTTGATATCATTCGAAATGACTGACGTGACATTGTTGCCTGGAAAATATTTCTGCCTGTCGAGATTCAGTGGCCTTATTGCTGGATTTGTAAACACCAGAAAGAACAACACCAATATAAGCATCCAGGTCATTTTTGCAGCAGCTGCCCTGCCATGTAAGTCAGGAGGTACTGAGCTCCAACAGATGTTACCACTTTGGTATTTGAACGTTTCAGCAGGAGTGAGTGCGGCTTCAGCATCGGTGACGTCCTCATCAGACTCATCAGATGTGTCTGTGCCTTCTGGTAGATACTCTATAATGTCCTCCTCCTCGGAAACCTGCTCATCTCGATCACTATGCTGTTCTGTGTCCTCTGCCTCATTTTCAGAAAGGATATGATCCAGAGCTTGGCTTACTGTAAATCTTCTTCTCATTTTTGACTGCTGCAAACATGAGATGTGTACTCTGCAAGTCACTAGCGCTAAACTAAATTTGTCTTATGCAAGCTTTACATGAACATGTCTTTGTTTGTTTGTTTTGTTTGTTCAGGTAACGAGACACACAGGCAAAGAGAGAAGCCCTTCAAAGCATTGTATAATTTAGTACAATTGTTTGTATTTTTTTGTTTGGTTTATTTTAATTAAATACAGATTCCTGACGAAGTAAAAAAGTCATGATGGAATAAGCAAAATTAGGTGGTAGTTTTATGCATTTAAAAAGTCAAACGGGTCGTTGCCGACCCTAACACAATAGGAAGGTTAACAAGGAACCTCTCTAATGTGCACAGGCGCGCACACACACACCAATGTAATCTCTGACAGAGAGAGACTCTGGATCTTTGTGTGTACACACACGTGGTCACAATGTTATAGTATCAGTTATGCGTGCACAGATGTTGACTATACGTGTGACACACTGAGACTGAGCATGGGAGACGATTGCCCACAATTCCACAGTGCAAGAGAGAAGAACCATTGTCTCAGTTGTGATCATGTGACGATGAGCAGCTAAAGCGTAGTTAAAATTTATTACAAATTTTGCTTGTCTTGCATCTAGGCATTTGGCAGACGCCCTTATCCAGAGCGACTTACATTTTTTTTTAATCTCATTATACATCTGAGCAGTTGGGGTCAAGGGCCTTGCTCAACGGCCCAACAGGGACAATTAGTTAGTGGGACTTGAACCTGGGACCTCCCGAACCGTAGTCCAATGACTTAACCACTGAGCTACCCCTGAACCCTTTTGCAAAACACTCTCGGACCGAGTTATTTGCAATCCAAGGTTCCACTGCATCGCCTTATGTTACATTCCAGTCACAGAAACAACCTGCATATTAACTGCTACCCTAAAAAATACATGCTGAATTTTTCTAAATCCACACAACTCTCTGAAGTGTTAAATTCTGAAGACATTTTCAGATGGCACAAACACTCTTCTAAGAAAAATACCCCGATCCAGCTATACAGCCTCAGTATAACCGTATTCCAGACTCACATATATAACTGTTTTAAATAACCAGTTGGCTAACAAGCATGTTTTATTAAAGACAATAAAATACTTACCCTGAGTGAATTCTCCCCAACTGGTGATCTTCACGTCTTTAGGGGGTTTAAATAAAATCTCTTGATTGCATCTCAAGGGAGGTAAATTGCTGACTCAACTTAAATCTATTAGTTTTTTCAGTCTGTCTTCAAAGTTTTCAAGTACTCGATGTTACCTGTTGTCTCAACAAACACCACCGTAATAAAATCACTGTAACGACACAATATTAATGAATTCAACATTTGTCTAGTTGGAGTTTTTACAGCACCATAGTCATTTACACAATAAATAAATACATTTAACAGTTGTAACATTGGGGTGTGTGTGTGTGTGTCTGCAGTGGGTCCCAGTGTGTCTCCAGGGATGGTGTGTTTCGCTCCAGATTTCTCCCGTAAAGACGTGACGATCACCCGACAGCAGGACGGAGAGATTCTGAAAGTCTTATCTGAGGAGCTGCAGAAACACAAATATACTTGTGGAATTTTGAGACGCTCACTGAGTGAGGACCAAATCCAGACAGGTCAGAGAAACACTTCACTGTAAACCTACAGATGTACCGAGAGAAAACTCATTCATAGCATTGTTTACTTATAAAGACTCTGTGCTGATTTACCAGATGGAAAATCAGATGGGGGACCAAATGCAGGATCAGATGGAGTGGTGACTGGTTTAATTGTCTGTGGCATTCTCTTGGCTCTGGGTGCTGCTACTGCTGGAATTGTGATCTGGACGAAAAAAAGAAATGTGAGTAAAGAAACATTAAATTAAATCGATTTATTTTTTTTCCCTTAACTTGTATTAAATATATTTTATTAAATAATGTAGTAATATTGAAATATTAAATATCTTAATATTCATATTACATTTACTGTTTGAACAGTTTAGTTCATAACATCAGCACTGCCGGTGCTCTCAGCTCACAGCATTTATATTTATTAGAGCTTTTGTTCTTTTCTGAAGACACAGTGTGATTAATAACTGCCTGACCATCATCTCTTCTTCTTTTCAGGCCGCTTGCCTTAAAGCTTCAGGCTTCAAAGAAGTCCAAGTAAGTGGCACAAACACTTTATTATAGAACATTTTATAAATATAAACTTTACTAAACCAGGAACAAATGTGTGATGAGTAGAGCTGCTGTATTTATTACATAAATATATGTTTTTGACTTTTTAGTAATTGACTTGTTACTCATGGAGCGTGTCAGTGCATTGCAGTGGTTACTTTCATCCCCAGTTTTGACGGGCCTTGATGGAATATGAGTCTTTATCCCAAAAACTCTAAAGCCTGATAGTCTGATGTGTGACCGTTCCTTAACGAAACACCTAATAAAATGGTGCTCTGTACACTGTGTCAAAATGAAATGGCTCACCACCGTGTACTCGCACGCTCGCACGCACGCACGCTCGCACGCACGCACGCACGCACGCACGCACACACACACCCCGCATGAGACTCAAAAGAAAAAACATCACGGTTCTCTCATCCTGACCTCAAAACGACGAGCCAGCAGCCTTATTATGTATTAGAGTGAGTTTAGTCTGAGTGTTGGTGTGTGTCAGTCGTTTAGCCGTCAGGTACACACACCATCAGTCCCGGGGCATGAAGATTCTCCTGAGCAGGTGCTAACAGCTAACTTGACAACACCGCTTTACAGTACAGGCGAGTTGTAAACAGTGTGTGTATCTGTATCTAGAACACAAGATAAACTTTTAATCTAAGTGACGTAGAGTTAATGTTTAAAACGCTTGAGACTTTCTGAGAGGAGTGCAGCTGACATTCAGAGGGTTTCATGAAGAGCCAAAGCTGTGTGCAAGTTTTTCTTATTTATTAATACATTTTTAAATGTATAAATTATTATATTCAATTTTTCAATTCAATTTGATTTTTATTGCACTTTTAACAATTTTCATTGTCGCAAAGCAACTTTACACAATCAATATGTGGCCCCATACAACCTCTCTACTTAATTCTGGATATTATGCAGGTGGAATATTTTTATTTGCATATTGTATTAAATATTAAAATATATTTTTTTATGATGGAAAGGCTTAAAAGGTTAAACATTCAATTCAATTTTATTTCTATAAACATCAGTTATGCCAAGTTAATAAAAGGATTAATCGTCCAACCTTAACAGTATCGCTAGAGTAACTGTGAAAGAAAATGGTTAGATTAAGTGATTAATGTGGGGAATAAGAAGAAAAATAAATATGTAGAACTAAGATTAAAAAATGGTTAGGTGCACCCCTTATGAAATTATTTACATGTTTTGTGTATTGTTTATATATCAGTGATATTTATTTAAGACACACAAAATACTAATAAAATTTAATAACATTTAATAACAAACATTGTAATTAAACGAATGGATGAATACAGATGTGTGATTAGCGGTTTTCTAGTTTTGTCGCTGCACCTCACGGCGGTTGCTGGCTTTTACCACTGAGTGGCGCTATATAACTATAGACCGATGCGTCAGACCTTACTTCATTCTCTCAAGGATTAATGAGCCGCAGCTCCTTTAGAGCTGCACGTAGTAGCGGATAAAATCAAGTGTAAGATTGTGCTTAAACGGATTCATAATAACAATACTAAAATTACAGTACAAATGTCGAAGTAAATTTTATTAGTATCGAATTTAAGCAAAGTAAATGTTAACACAGTGAGCCTTTAGATTTTATCATGTGTAATTAGAAAGCCTACGCGTGTACACTGTAAACCCTAATGCTCAAAGTAATTAAACACATTGAGTACTGTTTACCTAAATAATTGTTTGAGTATGTAAGTAACAATAACTTAAGTAAACCTTCCACCAATGTAAAATCCATAGAGCACTTGTGGCGCAGTGGTAAGTGTCTCGCCTCCCATGCGGAAAACCCCCGGTTCGATTTTCGCGCTGGATGGTCCGCAACATTTATTTTTATTTGCACAAGTTCAACAAACTCAAAAATTTATAGTTCTGTTTACTTAAAATTGGAAACATCCTTAATTTAAAAACTTCATGTAACTGATTACCACAAATATTTTGAGTTTTGACAACTTAATCGGGTTTACAGTGTAGGGTTTTGGGTCATCTTAAATGTTGTGTTCTTTAAATTTGTAGTAGATAATACCGAAATAAATTAAACTAAATGACTATAAAATTAAAACATTGTCAGGACGTGCTACTGTGTAAGCAGATGTCATTGTCATTCAGCCCGCTTGTGTTTTTGCGGTAGTGTGGGAATGAAATGCAGTACGATATGATCATCATAATTTTCTTTAATAAATAATGACCCCCGTTGTGCTGTAGCACCGGTGGCAAAACCTTATAAAATATAATCACAGTACTAAAATTATAGTAATACATATAGCCGTTTCTTATTTGCATCAAATTTAAGCCAAGTAAATGTATATATGTGTCACGGCGTGCGTCTGTGATGGGCGTGCGCCCAAATCAGTATCACTTCTCACTCACTCCGAAGCTCACTAGGTAGGCGTGCGCTGATGTGCAGGTGTGCGAAGGACCGGGGCCGCCTAACTAGGCACGACTGATGAGCTATCGCACTAATAATCCCGAGCTTCGGGGAGTGTTTCTCGGGGTCTGTTGGGGGAAACTGGATTTTAAAAAGCATCTCGCTGTGGAGTTTACTAAGAAGAGCGGCACGCGAGCGGGGTGATGTGACGCGCCCCAGAGACTTTTTAAAAAGGGGAATGTCGCCCTTTGAACTCCGCGAGAGGACAGTGTGTGAACAAGCCTTTTATAACATTCCACTTTTATTTAAGTGCACTCACAATGACACAAAACCCTTATGATTTTTTAAATAATGAAAGTAAACAGGGTGCACTAACAAAGGTTATTATGTAGTATTATTAACTTTTTAGGTTTATTAACTGATATAAATGGAACTAAATGACCATAAAATTCACACACAAACCTATGTCAGTCAGCAGTGCCCCTGCTCTTAGTGATCCATTCACATGCAAGTTTTATATGATTGACTCTATTCAGATGTAAGTAAGTGCTGATTGCTATGTTTGGGGGGAGTGAGGTGCTGATGCATGCCCGTGTCCAAAAGAGCAACAAGGGCTTGAATGAAGAAACAACAAAAAATCTTCAATATCATCTTATAGAATATTTCCGTGAGAAGATCATCGTCACATAGATACTCACGAACCGCTCCAGGCCTCAAATAACAGTAATCATCATGCTTTTGCTACTGTGCAACACTGAATAATTATTATTATCACTATGTTGCATCTCTGGGGTACTATTATTGATTATTATTTTTTTTTTATTGACAATTATTTTGGGGGAAAAACAGTTTATGGTTTTTGTACATATTTTTTTCTGCTACAGTATAATTTCTTTCACCCCAGAGAGTTAAATGAAACGTGCATTGCAGCACTTGGAAGCTTAGTTCTGAGCAGGGAGAGCGAGAACGAAATATTGTAATACTTCCTGGCGGTCATTTCAGGAATGACTTTAAAAGGCGACTGATTTGACTGATCTGCCGCTGTCATCCTGTCGTGGCAGTGAACACTGCCACGACAGAAAAACTGGTTTCCTACTCACTGTATATGTAATGTAAAAACAAAAGTAATTTTTAGCTTAACAGTGCACCTAAAGTGTTCCCACATTTTCCTCTGGGCTCCTTCTTTCTCTGTTTCCTAAATTTATGAATTTGTGAAAAGGCATTAACCTTCTTTGACAAACGTTACATGGTCAAATTTGACAGACAGTTTTTGCAGAAAATACAAGGCACTTCCTAAATATTTGGTGGTTTGAAAGTACTTTTAATGATTTCTCAAACTGCAAGACTGGCACACTGCATAAGCACTTCACACAAGGCAGTAATCATTAATAATTTTGCAAGACCTGAGAATAGTGAGATGCTGAAGAACTTCTTTTCACAAGCTAAAAGAGATTGGTATTTTCTGCAAAAGGTGTAGTATATTATTATATTTTCACTTGTATATCGTGTAACATTTGAAAGATTTCCCTAAAATAATATAAATTGATTCTGAATCAACTCATTTACCGATTCAGTTAAAACAATGTAATTGCTCAGCTCTAATGATTATCCCAGACAATTTCTGTCTCCATCTCTTCTGAGAGACAAAAGGAAGTTTAAAGGTAGTTTTCATGTTTGCTAAATTATTGATATAAACAAACATTATCTCTTTAATCAGTAATTTACGGTACGGTACTGTTGGCTTTACTTAGTAATGCACAAATCAATCTTCTAATGGCTGAAATCGGGTGTATTTCATATTCATAACTGTTGATCAGCCTCTGTACTGATACACATTTGTCTATAGACAGGAGTTTTCAGGGGCAGGGGTGCACACTTGTGTCAATTATAGCAGCATTATTCAGCCCTGGTCTTCTGCACTTCATTCCTGCCCCTAACAGTGTGTGTGCAGCAGTTTGTAAGATGATTGTGTCTCAGAGGAAGCACATGATAGACTTCACTGTCCCAGATAGACTTTCATTTTCTATTGTGCAGAAAAGCTCCTATCAGTAACCTGTTGCATGAATAGTCCAGACATCAGCTGTCAGTGTGAGTGAGCTTTGGACTTCTGTCACAGCGTGCACCTGTAATAGGCATGTGCCTCAATCTGTTATTGCTCCTTGCTCACTCCGTAGGCTCACTAGGTGGAAATGCACATGACTGCAGCGTAATCACCTCTAATGGATATCTGGCTTCTCCCTGTAATATAAAAGCGATGCGGGGAGTGTAGCTTGTGATCTGGTCGTGTCAGGTCTGTTCCATATCGCGCTGATGATCCACAGAGCAGAGTTGTACGGCGGACGCGAAAAACACGGAAGAGTGGCATGCAAGCAGGGCGATGTAACTCGCCCAGGGAAAACGAAACTAAAAGCAGTCATTTGATCACCGCATGGAGGACAGCCACGTGAACGCTGCCCAAGCTCCCGCAGTACTCGCCCTCCCACACAAAGCCAGACTTCGGGATCCTGCTGCTAAGGAGGAAAAAGGCTGCTGTGTATCCACAGTAAGGCCTTCGTTCCCAGCCAGGAAACCCGTGAGTTGTCAAGAGGGACTCCTGCCTGAGGCAGTGCCTAGTGGAGCAGCGGAAGGAAGACCGCCCATGGGACACGCAAGAGCCACTGCCCATGCGAACACTCTCCGCCATCACTCGCCAGCCTGTGCCCGCATGTTGGCTGGGCACTGCCACCAAACCTGCACGTGCACACCTTCACATATTTTCCTTCCCTTTCTTTTCGTCCTGCCTCCTTAAACCTTTGTCCTTTCCACCTTTAGTCTAAATAAATTAATCCTTTTTCCGAAGACCTCGCTTTGTGTCCGGTGCTGCCCATGTCTCAAACCCGTTACAGCTAACCCGTTACAGAAGAGAACAAGATGGCGGCACGCATGGACGCAGCGGCTTGGTGCTCTTTATTCCAGTGTGAATTTTGTATGTATGTGCTGGTACTATTATTTGTTTTAGTCACATTATGTCAAGCCAACAACATCTACAGCCGACAGGAACTTTTTAGGATCGGAGTGTGCAGTAAGGGAAGTGTTTCATCTGAGTTTCTTCGCTCCCATGACATTCCGGCGGACATAACGAGGAGCCCTGGCTCCCCATGGATTATCATTCCCACGGACAGGCGACAGAGGCGGCGCAGAGAGAGAAAACAAAAGCGAGGCTGCAGGGCCAGCGTGCTAGCGAGGCTTCGCCGACAGCCAGCTAAACCACCGCTCCCCAGTGTTTTTCTCACAAATGCCAGATCTCCTTGTCAACAAGATCGATGAACTGAGGCTACAAGTGGTATCAAATAACATTGTAAAGAACAGTTGCGTTCTATTGATCACTGAAACTTGGCTTCACTCATTGATTCCGGACTCTGCCATCCAGCTAGCGGGCTACACTGCACAGTGGAGGTGGGCTGTGTGTATACGTAAATAACAGCTGGTGTACAAACAGTGATGGTGGACAGTCACTGCTCCCCGAACCTGGAGTATGTGACTGTTCGATGAAGACCAATATATCTCCCCAGAGAGTTTACTGTGGTCATGATCACTGCTGTTTACATAGCACCAGATGCTAATGCTAACTCGGCTATCGAACAGTTACATCGTAGCATTAGCAGTCAGCTGTCTAAGCACCCTGATGCCGTGCATGTTGTTGCTGGGGATTTTAACCATGTGGATTTAAAACCTGTGCTCCCCAAATTCCATCAGCATGTCCGGTGTGCTACTAGAGGAGACAACACATTGGATAAAGTCTACACAAACATTAAACAGGGGTACAGGGCTACACCGCTACCACACTTGGGCCATTCTGACCATGTATCACGGTTTTTAATCCCCGCCTACATCCAAATCTGGAAAACGGCACCTAATACCACGAGGACAGTTAAAACTTGGCCAGACGGAGCCTCTCAGCAACTACAGGACTGTTTCAGTAGGACCAACTGGGACATTTTTGAACACCCAGACTTGGAGGTATTCAGTGATAGTGTAATGTGTTATATTAAGAACTGCTCAGACACAGTCACAGTGGATAAATGTATTTGCATTCACCGTAATCAGAAGCCCTGGATGACGAGGGAAGTCCAGAGGCTGCTGAAAGAGAGGAATACTGCCTTCAGGTCTGGTGACAAGGCCCTCTACAGCACAGCCCGTGCTAGCCTGAAGAGGGCATCCGAGAGGCCAAGTTAGATTATAAGAGGAAGATTGAGAAACATCTGGACAGCAATAACAGCAGGCAGGTGTGGATGGGTGTCCAGCATATGACGAACTACAGGACCAGTACCGGAGCAGTGGGAGGTGATCTCTCGCTGGCAGAGGAACTCAATCACTACTTTGCCCAGTTTGAGGTGCACCCCCCAGAGACAGCCGGACCCCATCCAGAAACCAATAATAACCCCATTTTCACAGTCGGGGAGCACGAGGTGAGACGCATGCTGCAGACTGTCAATCCACGGAAGGCAGCTGGACCCGACGGCATCTCTGCGCGCGTGTTGAAGGACTGTGCAGACCAACTGGCTGGGATCTTCACCAGGATATTCAACCAGTCTCTGTCCCAGTCCATTGTGCCACATTGCTTGAAATCCTCTGTCATAGTGCCTCTGGCCAAAAAAAAGACAATCACCAGTCTTAATGACTACAGGCCAGTTGCACTGACTCCCGTGGTTATGAAGTGCTCTGAGAAGATAGTCAGGAACCATATTATGTCATTCATTCCTCCTTATGTTTGACTCGCACCAGTTTGCTTACAGAGCAAAAAGGTCTACAGAAGATGCTGTGACTACTGTCCTCCATACTGTTTTGTCCCACCTGGAGCAACAGGGAAGTTATGCACGGCTGCTCTTCATAGACTTTAGCTCTGCATTTAATACTATTCTACCCCACACACTGGTGACTAAACTGTCAATCATAGGTCTTCCACACTCCACCTGTTGTTGGATCAAGGACTTCCTGAGTGACCGCACTCAGAGGGTTAGAGTGGGCCCCAACTACTCTACACCCATCAGTCTCAACATTGGCTCTCCACAGGGCTGTGTGTTGAGTCCCCTGCTTTATACCCTCTATACCCACGATTGCATTCCTGCCCACCACAGTAACATCATGGTCAAGTGGACGATACCACTGTTGTAGAACTCATCTCGGGAGGAGATGGTGGGACAGGGATGAGGTGGAGAAATTGACAGCGTGGTGTAGGAATAACAATTTGCTCCTCAACACAGCAAAGACTAAGGAGCTCATCGTGGATTTTAGGAAAAAGGCAGACAACATCCAGCCACTCATCATCAATGGGGATTGTGTGGAGAGGGTTTCAGACTTCCACTTCTTGTGGGTCACCATCAGCGAGGACCTGACCTGGGGGACACATACTGCAGAGGTAGTGAAGAAGGCCCAAAAGAGACTCCACTTCCTGAGGGTTCTCAGGAAGAACAACGTCCCAGAGAAACTGCTGGTATCCTTCTACCGCTGTACAGTAGAGAGCATCATAGTCTACTGTCTCTGTGCATGGTTCTCCAGCTGTACAGTGGCACAGAGAAAAGAGCTCCACAGGGTCATTAAGGTCGCTCAGAGGATAGTTGGATGTCCTCTACCCTCACTAGAAGAACTTCACAGCTCCTGTTGTCTCAGGAATGCAAATAAAATTCTTCAAGACCCATCACACCCAGGACATGTACTGTTCGAACGTCTGTCCTCAGGCAGACATTTCAGATCCATGAGGACTAAAACAAACAGACTAAGAAATAGTTTTTATCCTTCAGCCATCACCATGCTGAACACTGCTAAGTGGTCAAGTTGAGCTAGCGCACCATTCTTGTTTACAGTATAATTCAGTCTTCTATGTTGTATATATGTATGTATGAATGAATGACAAATGTAGTGTTTAGGATCTTATCTTGTTTATTTACACTTATATTTTACTTGTATGTATATGTGTGTATATGTGTGTGTGTGTATATATAATTTTTTATTTTGCACTGGAAAATTGCACTTTAATTTCGTTGTACAATGTCTCATTGCTACAATGACAATAAAGATTCTGATTCATTAATGCTACTTTCCCTCTTCTGGTTCTTTATTCTTGAAGCCATCAGATGTGTACAGTCTATACTGTAAATGTTTAGCATATTATCAATGAAATGTTAATTAGTTTTATTTTTGCTTTACATTTTCTATTAATGATTCTTATAAGAATATTTTTGGGTTGTGGAACGAATCACTGGAGTTTCCATCATTTCTTATGGGGAAATTACCCGGGATTCCTCTAGTCAAAATTTAAAGGGGCAGAGACTACATTTCACTGTGAGATTAATTTCCTTAGAGGCGGTTATGTTTATTGGCCACAAATGGGAAAGCGGAGAGAGTTAGTCAAGTGACTTGGTTTGCTTTATATTGTATATTTGTGCCAAAGGTGTACAAGACTCACTTTGTTCCTGATTTACGAATGTGCTCCTGGAATGGAACTTGTTCGTAAGTAGGGGACTATCTGTATCTAACAAACCCATACATTATTTACATTAATTCAAACACACCCTACATTGAGATTTGAACTTTTGTGATGTGGAATCTATCATATTGTTTTGCTGTTCTCCAAAATGGTGCACTTGTCAGTAAAGTTTTACACTTGTGGAGCACTCTACATGAAATAAATAAATAAAAGAAATCAAAAGCCTAATATCTGTGTGGTGGTGTGAAATGATAGCAAAAAGTACAGCGTTCAGCAGATTACAGTTGATTACAGGTTTTGGCATGATTAAGTGCCATACTAATTAACTAATCAAGAGAAAATGTTATCATTAGGAATCTAACCCACCAGGAAGCTAAGTAACTTAAGGAGGAGAGTCGTCTTCATCTAGATAGCCAAGGTGCAGAACTCTCATACTCTGTTAATGTCAGGTTTGCAGACGCTGCAGTTTACAACCTGTTAACCGATTTAAGAAATTCACACTCTTTGTAGGTTTTTACACATGAAGGTGTGTCATCGTGCTACCGTTCACTTCAACATAGTAGTCAACATTTAAATTCATTGGCAAATAATTTTTACTTAAATGAATAACTTAAAGGAAAAATTTCAATAAAAAAGGGGTGGTACTATTTAGTGGACCTCTTTCCTTTCCTCCGTTTCTCCTCTTTCACTACAGTCAGCAAATGTGCATGGTGTAGTTTTAAATCACATCACATCTGTGTTTCATTTGTAAAATGTTATTGATATTACTCTAAAGTCTAGTTGGAGGTGTGATTAATGCATCTAGCTTCCATTATGTCTTCATTATCCTTATAACTACAGTCCATTCATCTAGCACTGATTTTACTGTGTCTTTCTATACAGGAGGAGGATGAAGAAGAATCCATAGGAGAAGAAAGAAGAGGGTTAGAAGAGTAGAAGAAACCAGGACTGTTCATTTAACATTGGTGAATTCAAGCAAAAATATATTATTACTAATTATAATAATAATTATGATAATTGTTTATTATTATTATTATTATTATTATTGTGGAAGTAAATTTGTCCCATAAGCCAACATGTTTTGTTGCCGAACCCTGACCATAAATCTACAGTGGCTGACAGTTAAATTCTGTCATGCAGCTGGAGTATTGGTTCTGAAAGCACTCTTCAAATGCCCCTGTGGATGGAAGCTGACAACTGCTCCTATTAAGGGTCGCCACAGCAGACCATCTGTCTCCTTTTTCTAATTCTGTCTACCACATCTTCCCTTGTCACTTCAACCTTCCGCATGTCCAACTCCCTCACCACATGCATAAATCTCCTCTTGTTTCTTCCTTTTCACCATCACTAACACTCTCCTCCCGATATTTCCTCATCCATCCTCTGCGCATGTCCAAAACATCTTAATCTGGCCTCTCCAACTTTTTTTCATCACCATGTGATGTTTTAGCTACACTATTCCTTGCAACTACCTTACAGTCTCTAATCTCCTTCAGATTTCACTCCTACACAGCAGATAATCCACCTCAGTACATCTTCCATCACTCTGACACCCTATGTCACCCTTTGTTCCTCTTGCTTCTTTAAATATGTATTCACCACTGCCATTTCCATCCTTTTTTTGCTAAATGTACAGTAGGAATTTCTCTCCTGGACCCCATATACCATTTGCACAAAATCTTAGAAAATATATACACTCAACCATACCTTTAAAAAAAAAAAAAAAAAAAAACACTGACTGGTGAAGTGATTACCATTAATTGCATCATTACTGTGGGTCAGTGGGTCAGGACTGTTTCGGTAGCTAAACTACACGATATTATGCGGGTGGTCATAATGCTGAACGTTGTTCTGTATAAAAAAAAAAAATGACCGTTTGATTAAAACCCGCTCATTCTCCTGTTTATCCCCAATTTTGACGAAGTAACAGCATCTGAAATCCTATTTGTTTCTCTGTTACAGTTTAACAGATGTTTTGTACACATAAACCTTTCGATATTGGCAGGGATATATGCAAATAACCCAACACACACACAATCATCTTTAAAGCTATAATAATTACATTTTAATAAACATAAAATAATATAACTTTTTGCTTTTAATTCTAAGTAGAAAATGTCATTCATCATTTATTTTTCTTTTATACAAAATCTGTCAGAAATAGAAGGCTTATTTAACTCTCAGGGGTTGATGGAATCGTTGACCATGTCAATAATTTTTTTTTTCTCTTTGCAAATGTTTTTGTAAATGAAACTTTATTGTATCAATACAGAAAAAAAAATTTCACAAGCGGCAGACGGTTTTCTTTACAAAAAGTTTATTGCCAAATGTTTGTTACTAAATAAATTAAAAAAATAAAAAACAGAGGTATGTCAAATTCTCATCTCCATGCGCGTTGGAGCCCCGTCGCCATGCTTAGCGCTCCATTCACACGATTTATGCAAACGATTCTATTCAGATGCAAGTCAGTGCTAATTGGTGTGTTTGGGGGTGATGTGCTGATGCATGCCCATGTCCAACGGAACAGGGGAAAAAAAGTTATATATTTTCACGTATATATTCTTATATGCACGTAAGAATCTTTCCCCGAGAAAATGACTCTTTGAATGAATCCACACTAAGCGCTTCAGGTTTTTATTTTAAAAAGTGCTTATCATGCTTTACATGACAAATTTTGCAAAGCCGACGAAAAGTTAAATAAGTTCCCTGTATATACTCGCTAAATAAACACTGCTTTTTATAAAGTGAAAGTGCGCGCTAATTGTGAGCAGCTTTATTTCAGTCATAAATTCACAACCACATTCCAGCCATTTGTGGTCAAATAATTAATTCGACACTGGACACAAAAAAATCATAATGATTTATATTATTTAAAACAATGAAGCGTATAGTATTTTAAATGGGGAGTCAATGCCAACGCATTCTCCACCATTTATGTAGCGTTTTCAGCTCTGGATCAGAGGTGAATCGAATCTTTAATGATTCAAGTTAATTTTGTTAAACTTTGTTACACTTTATCAACTACCTGTCCAGCATTTAGTATGATCTAGTGTATCTTACGAATTTTGTTTATCCCGCGGCCGACAATGATAATACAAAATCTGGTATTTACCTAATTATGAGCAAGGTAACGTAAGATCTGGGCAAATGTTTAAACATTAAAATACATGACCAAGAAAACAATTCTTTATTTAAAAAAAAAAATAAAATAAATTCACTAATCTACGATACATGAAACTACGCTACTTGAACACACACACACACACACACACACACACACACACACACACACACACACACACACATACCAACAGTTTGCAGGGTGAAGGTTAATGAAGTTCATCTAGTACTGTTTACTAGACCAAAGAAAGTCACAAGAGCAGTCTTGGGTTTAATCTTACGGTTTTAGGTATGAAACGCACCATTTTCAGCAAGGTATGCAGCTTTGTTTGTATACTTGCGTTGTTTTGGTCTCATCTTGTGGTTCGCCTCCGGTGAAGGGAATCATGGTGTTGCTGTTTAGTTGGTGCTCTGTGGTTGAAATGACGTCTTTCAGGAAAGCCCTTCGGTGAGGCTTGGTTGCCTGGTTACCGATGGCGCGCTCTGGAACAACTTCTGTGGGTTTCTTTGTTGCAGTTCTGCACCAAGTCTCATTGAGAGTTCTAGAAGAGAGGATGACATCAGCGAAGTCGGTGTAGCGCTCACAAGGGCAGAAGTCCGAGCGGGCGAGCTTGCTTCCTTTAAATGGTCATGTTGAAGACGTGGACGACGATGTAGAATGTCGTGAACGTGTTTGGACGAGTTGGACATGGAGTTTTAACCCTTTGTGTCAGTCCGTCCCACGGATGATTGGTCCAATCGGGTGTGGTTGCAGGGCTTAGCCACGCCAAACTTGGTTCCCCCTTTTGTGCATACATTAGGCCGGGTTTACGGCTGTCACGTGGGGGCCAAGCCGATTACACTTTTAATTACCTTTTATAAAGTAATTTTACATGAACTCTTGTTCATGCGACCAATTTTCTGTGTACACCACTGTTCTTTGAATAAAATAAGCTCTCGATTGATACCACACATCCCCTATCTTACACACTCATTTATAACTTTGTTTAATAAAAAGGGCTTGTAAAAGCTGATAATACCTTTTAAAGTTATACAGAATAATCAAACATAACACACAGATATAAAACATACTGAGTACATGTCTCTAGCATTTTGCCCTCCTGCCACACTTCAAAGATTGTTTAAAATAGTGTCTCTGCTTATGCCTCTTTGTTTGTTGAACGGTCTGCATCCTGGGGTCAATGAGATGGTCAATGTGTGATTTGGTGATTCCCCCCCCAACTCGGGGTGAAGCTGTAATGTAAATAAGCCAATTTACACCATGGTTTTGGGTCTAGTTTGAGGCATCTGGCTTTAGTGTAGCTTCAAGCCCAGCAAACTTCCTGTCCCATGCCTGGTTAAGATCCTGCAGCTTAGTTTTACAACCTTTCCTTTATGTTCACGAATGAGATAAAGTTATTGGGTTGGTGCCATGATGTCTGGGGAAGAGGTTCTGGAATGTAATCGATTGTTTGCTCTCTCTGGGGAATGCTCATCCCTACATATTCCCCTTTTGCTCGATGAGTTTACTTCCACTTTCGATGAAGGTAGTCAACCTAATTTTGGGAGCTGGATTCAAACTCCATTAAGGAAAAAAAACTGCGTATACCTTCCTAAAAGGACTAAGCTATGTTAGTGTGGTGAAAGGTATAGGACAGTTGATCTGTCAGTGGTTTGTTCTTTCCCCATTTCCTGTCAGTTTGGAAAAGTCTTCCATCATCATCCTCATAAGTTCTTGGGGGATTGAAGCATGGTGATGTCTTTGGCACCTTTGTGGCTTTGGCTTGAGCTGGGTTATCTTGTAATCTTGACAAGTTTCTTCGTCGCTTCCTTAGGCTGGTTGCTCCAAGATGTGTTTTGTAATTTTCTTTGAAGGTTACAAAAGATTTACATGAGCTTTTCCCTTTTGCACTTGGCCAATTCCATAATTTCTTCCACTGCCTTTCATGAGATATGGATGAGGGTCGTTGTCAGAAGAGAGTTTTGAAGTTCTTAAATGTCTGTTTCCTTCCGAGTGCCGAAGTGTGCTTGTCTAAGTCGGCAGTAGTAGGCTTGCGAAGGTTCGTGACGACCTTGTCTAGTTTTCAGAGCAGCCACTAGTCTTTGTTCTAACTCAGTCAGCAACTTCTGTGATGACGGCTCCTCAGAGCAGATAGTAGTCAGTCTTTGTGTGAGCAGGCTGCCAGTGTAGGAAGCCGTGCACTTCAGAGCTGGATGTGGTCCGGAGCAGATAGAATCTACCTTAGTCAGTGATGTGGAGTATCATTTCTAGAAGGAAATGGCTGTCTGGCATATGTGGCGTGAATTTGTCTATGCCGTGTGATGCTCTGTGGCTGGAGGGAGCAGGTTCTCATTGTTCGGCCGTGAGGTAGGGATCTTTGGAGGGTGCTGGGGGATGCATCAGCCCCGCCCCCTCACTTCTTCCACTACGTGTCGGTCCACGAACAGGGGACCTGGTCCTGCTCAGCAGGTGTGAGATGGGTGCGTATCATTTCCTTGATGAATTGTGGCACCATTCACAGGCGGGTTTGAGTTCCTCTGTGACGCTGTAGGACTCTTCTTTAACATGGTCCAGCTGTCACATGGAGGTACCTGATCTCGTTACTTGCCTTGTCCAGGTGAGTTTTGAGGGCTTTAATTCTGCCATTTTTCTCCCTGGGGGCAGCCCTGGCCTTTCCTAGTAGCATTCTGCATAATGTAGCCTTTCGGAGAGATCAGCATAGTCTGCCTTGCCTTGTTCCCTTTCATGCATAGTAGTTGGCAGGGTTTATTGCAGCCTGGTGATTTTCACTTTGTCTTGCTTTATCTTGCCACCCCCTTTCCGTCGCTCCTGAGCTTCCAGTTCCAGCTGCTTCATGCGTCACTGGAGATAGGCGGTGTGCCTGTCGCTCAGCTTGAGGAATGATGAGTGTGTGACGTAAGGACCTAGTGATTTTGGACAGTTCATTGGGATCGTAGCACTGACTTGAGTCTTGTCTTATAAAGCTTGTTAAGTTATCATCCAGCTGGTCCTGTGTCTGCTTAAGTGTTTCGGCGGCCTCAGGTAGGAGGCTGTCGGTTGCAACACTTAGCGATGTCTTCAGATCTTCATAGCAACTGACGTGGTCTGTGGTGTGAGACATGTTTTGACGGGGTTCTAGACCCACTCCTGACACAGATGTTATGTTTGAGGAAAAAGAAACAAACAAAATAGGGTGAACATATGTGTGAGTGAGGCGAAGTGTGGTTCTCTGTGACTGTGATCCTCTGGCGGGTGTGCTATTAACTGGGAGTCTCTGTGGGAAGAGCTAGTGAACAGTTAGCACAGCTAGAAAACAGAGGCAGAAAAGAACACCACACAGAGCAAGGGATAGAGTAGTAATGATAAGCTTCTACTTTCCTATAAGAGACGGTTCTCTTTTTTTTGGTAATGAAAGATTATAACTAATGTGAATCAGACGAAAAAAAAAAAAAAAAAAAAAACGGATCTGCATTTCCAACGGCAGAAGTTCAATACCAAATTTAATTCCCCCTTTTGTTTTTTATTATTAAAGGGGTGCTCCTAAATAAAGGGGTTTTGAAACTGGGATTTCTCGGTACCACGACTGCAATTGTTATTTAAAATTTCCTCTAGGCCAAAGAAAACAATAACAATGACGGTATTAGTTTACTCAGCTAGTAGGGTTGACAACCATACACAAATTGAAACGCTTCTAGATGCGTCTTCAAATTTTATCCACATTTTTCTACTTGACCTGATTTAGCCGTGGTTTGGTAGGATTTCGGCAAGAAAGGGGAAGGTACAGTGAGAGTTAAAGCCTTTGAACCTAAGAATTCACATTTCAAAATATGTTGCGTTTCTAAAGTTCTCTGCTTTGTGACTTTCACAGGTACAATCCTATCATAGCAGCAGTAGTCATGCTAGAAGAGGAAACTGAGAAAGAGAGAAGAAGATAGTGTGGGTTTTCTCCCAGGGTTAGGATACTTAACAGGGTTGACGGAGTGGTGGTACTACTGGTTCAATACATTTAGGTGATTGGTTTTGCTGTTTTATGAGATAAACAACTGACCTAAGTATTGAGAAGACCTTAAGTTCTCTTTGGGGTTTCGCTAACTGGATGGGCTGATACGCTTATGCACTAGGCTCAGTGATGAGCTGGGTTGATTCAATCGGAGCTCAGACGTAGGGTCCTCCGTCTGAACGCACCAGGTGAGCTCCTGTAAGGTCTTACCGAACACTCCATCCCACCATATTGCTGTGAACCTCTCAAACAGCCTGTGGCTTTTAGCACAATTGTGCAGGTTTCAGGGAAGGCACGTCAACAACTAACTGGCCTGACAAACGAATGGGCTAAACCTAGGGTCTACCCATCAATAGCCACCTGGTGGTGCGCCCAAGCCTTCGCCCAGTTATTTTTGTTGACTCCTTCTCCGCTGCATGATTGCTGATGCCTGCTGCGTGCTCACAGTGCGATACTAGGACTGATTACCAGATATCAGGTTTCCCCCCAGCCAGCACCAGGCTACGTCAGAAAGGTTGACTCACACGCTGTAACTAACCGTGAGGAGTACCGTCACTACGAATGCAAGCAATAGGGAAAATGCTATTAACTTACCAGACTTGAGCGAAATTAAACCTATGCGGTTTGGGCTCAGTTGGTTAACTCTGTGAGAACAAGCAAGTCCTAGTGGATAGGGAGAAAACATTTTGAAATTTGAATTTCAAATCATGATTTGTAGCTAATTATGAAGCTTTAATTAGCACTAAAATCGGTAGGAGCAAATTTTAATTAACTTGATCGATCATCCATCAGTGAATTAGGCATCCAACTCTAATTGATTACTTAATTTTTTTTTTTTATTATTTCAAAGTAATAATGCTGGTACACAAATGATTTGTTATTACACCTAAAACAACAACGTTGCTGAGATCTCGGTGGATCTCAACCCTTTGTCAGATGCGACATAAAACATAAGACACACAAATACACTTGGCTTTTAACCACACAATTTCCTTGATCGCAACTTACTGAAACACGCTTGGACGCTCTCTCTCTGAGCACCGCGTCAAATTCACTAGTTTCCGCGAATCAAGAGGTATCGAGACTTTAGTTAGCTACTCTAAGCTCGGTACCGGGACATAGATGAATTTGAAAGTGGAAAACGCACAGACAGATTCACTATGGGAGGCCTCTTTACAAAGAAAGAGCAAGGAACATGCTTACTCTTCTCTTGGTGTGCTTTTCTATTGTCACGTTCCTGCCACGTACTGCTGTCATTCATGTCTCCATTTTCCCACGCTGTCATGCCTTTGCGCTCACGTGCTTATGTTTTCCGACTGGCTGTCATGCTCTCTCACACTCACCCCGCCCCTTTACACACCGGCATCCCATTCACAACTAATTTCTCCCGGCATTTAAGGAAGCGTAGAACGCTGTCTCGCTGCCAGATTATTGCGTGCCTTCATAGCCCAGTTTTCTCGCGTTTCTTTTCCGTGATAGTTGTTTCCGTTCTCGACCTCGCTTGTTCTCGGTATTTGCTTCTAGCCTCTCGTTTTTGGATCTTGTTCGCTGTTTGTTTTCCCGCTGGTTTTGACCTCTCGCTTCGTTTCACGTTTACGTCTCTGCTCTCTCCCCTTTTGGATTACTCGCATCGCTGACTGACTCACTGGCTTTGAACTCTCGCTCTGGCTCACGACAACTTCTCTGCTCGCCCCCTTTTTTGGCACACGCATCGCTGACTGATTTAACCGGCTTCCGACCCATTGCACCGGCTTTGTACTACGTCACCAGAATTCCTCCTCCGAACACGGAAGTGTTCAACGGCCAGCGCGCCACGCCCCCCTCGTCCAAAAGCGCGTCTAAAGCCACGCCCCTTTGGTGCTGTAAATCTGCACTTGGGTCCTGCTCCTCTTTTTCTCTTCATTGCGCTGCCTGACAGAATAATCTGGCAACTATGAACCCAGCAGACTTAAACAGACTAAGAACAGCCTTGGAAAGCCAGGGTGCTATGTTGGGCTCTCACCAGCAGGATCTCCAAAACATAAATCAAACTCTGAGAACCATTACGGATTCCCTCGCTGGCCTTTCATCACAAATTCAGCACCTCCAGGCAGCCCCCCCGGCACAGCCCCCGGTGCCCGCCCCTGTTCCAGCAGTAGCTCCTCTCTCTGTACCAGCTCATGAACCCTGCTTACCCGCTCCACCTTCCTATGATGGCGATCCTGGGACCTGCCGTTCCTTCTTGTCCCAATGTTCCCTGGTTTTAGAACTGCAAACTTCGTCCTTCCCCACGGAGCGCTCCAAAGTGGCTTACATCATCACCCTGCTCTCATGTAGGGCCCGGGAATGGGGCACTGCCCTGTGGGACGCCCAAGCTCCATGTTGCGGGGACTATAACTCGTTCACCACTGAAATGAGAAGGGTGTTCGACCGATCCTACACTGGACGACAAGCAGCTGTCCAAATCCTAAATCTTCGACAAGGGTCTCGTTCCGCTTATGACTATGCTATTGAGTTTCGTACTCTGGCAGCCTCCAGTGGCTGGGATGAATGTCCTTTGTGTGACGCCTTCGTTAATGGTCTGGCGGAATCTGTGAAGGATGAATTGGCTTCCCTAGAGTTACCCTCCAGCTTCCAAGAATTAACGGACTTAGCCGGTCGCGTCGACAGCCGCCTTCGTCTTAGACAACGGGGGAGGGTCCGGACGTCCAGAGAATGCAGCCTATCCTCCCTTCCTGAACCTGCTCCTGAACCCATGCAAGTAGATCGCACCCACATCTCTCCAGAAGAGCGTCTGCGTCGACGCACGGAGAGAGCATGCTTCTATTGCGGGCAAGCTGGTCACTTTCGAGAGACCTGTCCGTTAAAAGGCAAGGCCCCCTAGTGAAACTGAGGGTCCTAGGGGGCCAGAAACAGGACATTAACTCAACCCCTCGCTCCTGCTACCAATAAAGGGGAGCTCCCCGATCTCACCAATGTACCCCCGGAGTATGCAGATCTCCGAGAGGTCTTCAGCAAATCTCGTGCCATCTCCCTGCCACCACATCGACCCTATGATTGTGCCATCGATCTTCTCCCAGGCACAGCCCCCCCAAGGGGGCGTCTCTACTCCCTCTCCTACCCTGAGAGGGAGGCTATGAACCACTACATTGCTGAATCACTGGCGGCTGGAATCATCCGACCTTCGTCTTCACCGGCAGGTGCAGGATTCTTCTTCGTAGAGAAGAAAGACAAGTCTTTACGGCCATGCATTGATTATCGAGGACTTAATGAAATTACGATTAAGAATCGTTATCCCCTTCCGCTCATGACCACGGCTTTCGAGCTATTGCAGGGAGCACACATCTTCACTAAACTGGACCTCCGAAATGCCTATCACCTCGTCAGAATCAGGGAAGGGGACGAGTGGAAAACAGCATTTAACACTCCTACCGGTCACTACGAATATCTAGTGGTACCTTTTGGACTGACTAATGCCCCTGCTGTTTTCCAAGCCCTGATTAATGATGTTCTAAGGGACTTCCTGAATGTATGTGTATTTGTCTACCTTGATGACATTTTAATCTTTTCTCACTCCCTTGAGGAACACGTTACCCATGTTCGCCAGGTATTACAGAGGCTGCTGGAAAACAAACTTTTTGTCAAGGCAGAGAAGTGTGAGTTTCACCAGAAATCCACTTCTTTTCTGGGGTTTGTAATTTCTCCCTCCATGATCGAGATGGAGCCCTCCAAGGTCAAGGCGGTTACTGACTGGCCCACGCCCACTTCTAGACGAGAACTGCAACGCTTCCTAGGGTTTGCTAATTTCTATCGCAGATTCATAAGGAACTATAGCACCGTGGCTGCTCCCCTTACAGCTCTCACCTCCTCAAAAGTTCCCTTTAAGTGGAACGCAAGGGCAGAAGAGTCTTTTACTAGCCTCAAGCGAAGATTCACTTCGGCACCTATCCTTTCCATCCCAGACCCCTCTCTCCAATTCACTGTTGAAGTAGATGCTTCTGAGACTGGGGCTGGAGCTATTCTTTCTCAGAGAAGCCCCAAAGACAACAAGCTGCATCCTTGTTCCTTTTTCTCTCGCCGACTCACTCCTGCAGAAAGGAACTATGACATTGGTGACCGAGAACTACTAGCTATCAAGCTAGCCCTTGAAGAGTGGAGACATTGGTTGGAAGGGGCTCAACATCCTTTTCTAGTTTGGACTGACCATAGAAACCTCGAATACTTAAAATCTGCCAAAAGGTTAAATGCCCGTCAAGCCCGCTGGTCCTTATTTTTTTCAAGGTTCAATTTTATTATATCCTACCGCCCAGGTTCTAAGAACACCAAGCCAGATGCTCTCTCTCGACAGTTCTCTTTGCCCCAGAATTGTGCCCCCATTGAAAGCATCCTCCCACCACAATGCCTTGTGGCTGCCACCCAACAGGACATTGAAGTCCTGGTCAGACAGGCCCTAGAGCAAGAACCAGGTCCAAGCAACGTTCCTACCAACCGCCTATTTGTTCCAGAGTCTATTCGCCCACATGTACTTGAATGGGGACACTGCTCCAAAATGGCCTGTCACCCAGGAGGGGCCCGCACCCTGTATCTGATCCAGCAACGCTTCTGGTGGGCAACTATGAAGGAGGATGTTTTAGGATTCGTGGCAGCTTGTGATACATGTGTAAGGAACAAAACATCCAACAAGCCTCCAGCAGGTCTCCTTAAACCACTTCCCATCCCTCACCGTCCTTGGTCTCACATTGCTCTCGATTTTGTCACTGGACTCCCAACTTCGGAGGGGAACAATTGCATTATGACCATCGTTGATCGCTTCTCTAGAGCTGCCCATTTCGTCCCCCTAACTAAACTCCCTTCGGCCAAGGAGACAGCTGAGCTACTCATCCTCCACGTTTTTCGGCTACACGGACTTCCTGTTGACATTGTCTCCGATAGGGGACCCCAGTTTTCTGCACACTTCTGGAAGGCCTTCTGCAGACTCATTGGCGCTACGCCTAGCCTGTCGTCGGGTTACCATCCACAATCCAATGGACAGACAGAGAGAACCAACCAGAAGCTGGAGACCTCTCTGAGATGCATGACGTCACAGAACCCAACTTCATGGAGCAGGATGCTCCCATGGGTTGAATATGCCCACAACTCCCTTCCCACCTCATCTACCAGAATGTCTCCCTTTCAGTGCTGTTTGGGGTATCAACCACCCTTGTTTCCTTCTCAGGAAGAAGAGGTAGCGGTCCCTTCAGCACAAAGTTTCGTGCGCAGCTGCAAGAGAACCTGGCAGAAGGCTCGGTCCCAACTCCTAAAGTCAGTACAAGCCTTCAAACTACAAGCAGATCGACGGCGCTCGGCTGCCCCAAGATACAAGGTCGGCGATAGAGTAATGCTCGCCACACGAGACATTCCCATCAAGACCATCTCACACAAACTATCCCCTAAGTTCATTGGCCCATTCACTGTCACTAAGATTATCAACCCTTGCTCTGTCAGGTTACGCCTGCCTTCAACTATGCACCGGATAAATCCCACCTTTCATGTCTCCCAAATCAAGCGCCTGGTTACCAACCCCTTATGTCCACCCACCCGCCCGCCTCCTCCTCCCCGTTTCATCGATGGTGGCAAAGCGTTCACAGTCCGCCGACTTCTCAGGTCCCGCCACAGAGGGAGGGGCGTCCAGTATCTGGTGGACTGGGAAGGGTACGGTCCTGAGGAGAGAAGCTGGGTTCCTGCCAGATTCATTCTAGACCCCAAATTAATTTCAGACTTTTATAAACATTTTCCTGAGGCACCTCGCCCAAACGCCCAGAGGCGCTCATGAGGGGAGGGGTACTGTCACGTTCCTGCCACGTACTGCTGTCATTCATGTCTCCATTTTCCCACGCTGTCATGCCTTTGCGCTCACGTGCTTATGTTTTCCGACTGGCTGTCATGCTCTCTCACACTCACCCCGCCCCTTTACACACCGGCATCCCATTCACAACTAATTTCTCCCGGCATTTAAGGAAGCGTAGAACGCTGTCTCGCTGCCAGATTATTGCGTGCCTTCAGAGCCCAGTTTTCTCGCGTTTCTTTTCCGTGATAGTTGTTTCCGTTCTCGACCTCGCTTGTTCTCGGTATTTGCTTCTAGCCTCTCGTTTTTGGATCTTGTTCGCTGTTTGTTTTCCCGCTGGTTTTGACCTCTCGCTTCGTTTCACGTTTACGTCTCTGCTCTCTCCCCTTTTGGATTACTCGCATCGCTGACTGACTCACTGGCTTTGAACTCTCGCTCTGGCTCACGACAACTTCTCTGCTCGCCCCCTTTTTTGGCACACGCATCGCTGACTGATTTAACCGGCTTCCGACCCATTGCACCGGCTTTGTACTACGTCACCAGGATTCCTCCTCCGAACACGGAAGTGTTCAACGGCCAGCGCGCCACGCCCCCCTCGTCCAAAAGCGCGTCTAAAGCCACGCCCCTTTGGTGCTGTAAATCTGCACTTGGGTCCTGCTCCTCTTTTTCTCTTCATTGCGCTGCCTGACATCTATAGCGACTTGGTCTGTCTCAGCAGACAGTTTACTGCAGCTCAAAACAATCTAGTACTGTTTACTAGACCAAAGAAAGTCACAAGAGCAGTCTTGGGTTTAATCTTACGGTTTTAAGTATGAAACGCACCATTTTCAGCAAGGTATGCAGCTTTGTTTGTATACTTGCGTTGTTTTGGTCTCATCTTGTGGTTCGCCTCCGGTGAAGGGAATCATGGTGTTGCTGTTTAGTTGGTGCTCTGTGGTTGAAATGACGTCTTTCAGGAAAGCCCTTCGGTGAGGCTTGGTTGGCTGGTTACCGATGGCGCGCTCTGGAACAACTTCTGTGGGTTTCTTTGTTGCAGTTCTGCACCAAGTCTCATTGAGAGTTCTAGAAGAGCGGATGACGTCAGCGAAGTCGGCGTAGCGCTCACAAGGGCAGAAGTCCGAGCGGGCGAGCTTGCTTCCTTTAGATGGTCATGTCAAAGACGTGGACGACGATGTAGAATGTCGTGAACGTGTTTGGACGAGTCCCGACACTGAGTTTTGACCCTTTGTGTCAGTCCGTCCCACGGATGATTGGTCCAATCGGGTGTGGTTGCAGGGCTTAGCCACGTCAAACTTGGTTCCCCCTTTTGTGCATACATTAGGCCGGGTTTACGGCTGTCACGTGGGGCTAAGCCGATTACACTTTTAATTACATTTTTTTAATTTTAATTTTAAAAGTGTAATTACACTTTTAATTACATTTTTTAACAAGTAATTTTACATGAGCTCTTGTTCATGCGACCAATTTTCTGTGTACACCACTGTTCTTTGAATAAAATAAGCTCTCGATTGATACCCCACATCCCCTATCTTACACACTCATTTATAACTTTGTTTAATAAAAAGGGCTTGTAAAAGCTGATAATACCTTTAAAGTTATACAGAATAATCAAACATAACACACAGATATAAAACATACTGAGTATATGTCTCTAGCATTTTGCCCTCCTGCCACACTTCAAAGATTGTTTAAAATAGTGTCTCTGCTTATGCCTCTTTGTTTGTTGAACGGTCTGCATCCTGGGGTCAATGAGATGGTCAATGTGTGAT
The DNA here is from genome assembly GCA_013621035.1 of Clarias magur. NCBI lineage: Eukaryota > Metazoa > Chordata > Actinopteri > Siluriformes > Clariidae > Clarias > Clarias magur. Next base: position 1,222,364 of record QNUK01000144.1, on the reverse strand, counting down.
TTGGTGATTCCCTCCCCAACTCGGGGTGAAGCTGTAAAACTGTCCTCTTTGTTTACAGGATCGCCAATTTACACCATGGTTTTGGGTCTAGTTTGAGGCATCTGGCTTTAGTGTAGCTTCAAGCCCAGCAAACTTCCTGTCCCATGCCTGGTTAAGATCCTGCAGCTTAGTTTTAAAACCTCTCCTTTATGTTCACGAATGAGATAAAGTTATTGGGTTGGTGCCATGATGTCTGGGGAAGAGGTTCTGGAATGTAATCGATTGTTTGCTCTCTCTGGGGAATGCTCATCCCTACAAGCGCTTTGTGTGGATTCATACAACGAGTCAATTTCGTGTCGAGTGTGAGCAGCTTCATTTTTTATACCTGTGGTGCGCGCTTTTACTTTGCAGAGTGTTTATTAAAAAACTGTTTCAGAAACAATGAGGCAAACCAACGCTGAGACATAAATAGTCCTGGTGTCATCTGAGCCAGGTGTCAATAGGTCTTACATATTCATGAAAGGTTGTAGATTATTCAGTGAAACAGAGGTTCTGCTGAAAATGTTAGGCACATCAGTCACTTAAAAGGTCCAAATAAGAGGTCTTTCTGAGTGTTATAATTTATTTTTTTTGCTATGGACACACACCCATCACATTCATTAACTCAGTTCTGTGTTCAAAACAATCTGACAGGTTTGTTTTTATTCTCCATTTTCACAGTTTTTCTTTTAGAGTTTGAAATTAAATATATATATATTTTTTGTACATGTACTTTGATAAGTTTAAAAGTCACATGTTAAGTTAACATATTTACTTCAACCACATTATGAAGGCCCAGTTTGACCGCTACATAAATAAGGGGAATGTAATAGCTACCAGATTGGTAAAGATTTAAAATTTACACAAATATAAGAAGAGCGCTGAATCACTGCAGGTCTTCAGAATCGCCTCAGACCCCTGAGAGTTAAAGTCAGTTTGTAAATTTTGCACTCATGTCTAATGTGTTCTGTCTGTTGCTCTGTGTTAATAGTGAATTTCTTTTGTTTAATTTTCCGTTCTTGTTAGTATCACCAATGTATTGTATCCTCACATCTTGAATGATGTCAATCTGTCCATCACCACATTTATCATTTTGATGACCTGCAGCTATGTACTGTAAAGCTGCAGTTTATTATGTTACATTTATTATCTATAATAATCTTTCATAATGCTTTTACAATGATTTGCACTAAGATGTGAATTTTATTGTTAGAGTGGTAATCTGTTGTATACAGCTGTGTAAGACGTTGGGCCATTGAGCACTGTTCTGAAAGCATGTTAAAAGGATGACCTGATTAGCCGCCTGGTCTCAGTAAGATGCGATATTACCCATAGTGAAAGCTTGTGTGGTCACCACCACTCAAAAGCAGGTGATTAAAATATGTTCATTACAATTGGTTTCAGTATATTGTATTAAAATGAGCTGTATTTATGGATGGTGGCAGGGTATAATGAAATATTTAGTTCAGATATTTGGAGTTATTCTTTTTGACTCAGTGACCTTTTAAGTGCTTCATGTATTTTCTTACTGAAAACAAAATTGTTACGCTGCATTAAACTTCTGTTTTGCAGGTAATTTTTGACGTCATTTTTTCTTTCAACACTTGTGTGTAATCTGAAAAAAAATTCTGTAAAAGTTAAGTAGTTAAACTATGAAATCACGGCTGGGTGCAAGAAACTGCCTAAATTACCTTCTATAAATAACACAAAGGTGCAATCAGTGTGAAAAAGTAAAGTCAGTGAAATCCAAATTAGTTTACATAAATGCAAAGTTATTTAAATAAAGACGAAAAAGCAAGGGACATGACGTAACTGGGCAGAATGTTGGCATGTTTCAGGACTGATGAATGAAAATCTGTAAAAGCATAGAAACCATGACTGGATTTTGTTTGTATTGAGACTGGCTTGGTATGTTGTACTGCTGGAGAATAGTAGTAAGTGTAGTATATGCATTGTGAAAGGTAGGACAGTAAGTAGATAGGTGTTGTGTAATTAATACTGTATATGTGTAAATGTTATAAGATGTGAGCCCTGACTTGGCACTCCATTTTATATTGTTCCTGGAACTGGTACTGATTGAGTCTCTAAAAATGGTCCCATGGAAATATTAATCTGTATGGTGGAAGACCCATTGTCGGCCCTTAAAAACCCTGTAAATCTAAAGAGACAGAAAAGAGGAAGTACAGTATAGAACCTTTATGGTAGTGGATAGAGCCAGGGTTTCCAAAGAGGGGTGTGTGGCCTGCCTCTAGGGGGTGTGCAAGACAAAAGATTTTTAGAAATTTGGAAAATACTATAGACTCCAGGTTAAGGTAACATCAACATACTTTGTACAGAGGCGCAGCTGCATCCCTTGCAGTACTGAGGATAATTCCTGCCATTTAGTCTTTTCATTATTATTGTCACCATTACATTTACTTACAGTGCCTTACAAAAGTATTCATACCCCTTGAACTTTTTAAAATAAAATGTTTTTTGTATTGGGATATTATGTGATAGACCAACACAAAGTGGTACATAATTGTGAAGAGGAAAGAAAATTATAAATGGTTTTCATTCATTCTTTTTTTTTTTTTTTTTTACAAATAAAAATCTGAATAGTGTGGTGGGGATGATTTCCATCCAATCTTACTGAGCTTGAGCAAAGAAGAATGGGCAAAAATTTCACTCTATGTGAGCAAAGCTGGTAGTGACGAACTGTAAATCCCTTTAGTTGAATCACGGACATCACGTTCTCTGTATTTCTTGCACGTTCATACGTTCAACATGCCGTGAGAACTAGATAAAGAAAAGAAAATAATTAGGTAAAATATAATGCACATGATAAACGTGATTTAAAGCAAACATTCTCATAGGAATAATCAATAAAAATAAATATCCACAACACAAATATATCTTGATTATTACAGTCAAGTTTATGAAAAATTTATGAAACTTGTGAGTTTAGAGAGAGAAAAAACATATTACAAAAAGTGACTGAGATGATCAGTTAAGCTCTACTAGTCATCTTACAAGAAAAACAATAAGAGCAAGCCAACTGATGGAAATTTATATATGCATGTTTTATATTTTTCTGTCAGTCAGAGTAACGTGTGACATAATGTTAAAGGTATGGTACCTGGCCTTTAGCTCTTCTGCGTTGTTGGGTCTGGTGTCTCGCATCTTCGTGTTCACAATACCACATAGATTCTCAATGGGGTTTAGGTCAGGTGAGTTTGCTGGCCAATCAAGCACAGGAATTCTATTGTCCTTGAACCAGGTATTAGTACTTTTAGCAGTGTGTGCAGGTCCTGCTAGAAAATGAAATCAGTATCTTCATCTACCTGGTCAGCAGAGGGAAGCGTGAAGTGCTCTAAAACTTCCTGGTAGACAGTTGCGCTGACCTCGAACCCTGGACACAGTGGACCAAAACCAGGAGAAAACGTGGCTCCCCAAACCACCAGTGACTGTGCAAACTTTATACTGGACCTCAAGCACCTTGGATTCTCCTCTCTTCTTTTAGACTCTGGGACCTTGATTTCCAAATAAAATGCAGATTTACTTTCATCTGAATAGAGGACTTTAGCCCACAGTCCAGTCCTTTTTGTTGTCAGCTCATGTAAGACGCCTCTGTTACTGTTTTTAATCCCTGGAATGGAAGAGACAGTGAATTTCACACACTTTGAGAACGATACGCCTGTCAGATACTGTTTTCCTAATATTTTCTAAGTAAAGAGGTTTCCACACCTATCAGACTGTTGCTACTGATTTGTTTCCACACTACAGTGAATTAGCTGAGTTTTATTCTTCAAAGTATGTTTATTATAGCCAGGGAAACACATCCCAATGGCCTTTACCATGCTCTGTAGAAGATCAGTGGTACGCGCATAACCTCTCAATACGTTTTCAAAGGGGTGGGGCTAAGAAAACGCATCTCGATGGGGGAACCAACTTCAACACAACACCGGGTCGTAGTACAAAAAAGGTTGGAGCCCACTGTTCTAAACAATTCGTTATATAGATATTCTTTCACCATAACACGGTAAGACCGCACATTAAAAAAGTATTGATTGTAGCGATCAATAGGCTTTATTTAAATGACTTTATTTAAATTATTTATTTAATAAACATGAACACAAACGTTTCTTTTATATGCACAAACTGCTAAAATATCAGCATTCCAATATGTAACAGACACTTCATAACAGCATTAACAGCATTACATGTGATGCATATCTATCTATCTGGAAAGAAAAATTCTATATATCAAAACTTAAAACATAGTTATAAATCTGGCTGGGTGTGTGAGATATATGCATTTAGTTTAATTGGCATTTTTTTCTGTTAATGAAATATATTCTCCAAACAGAAAAAGCACAGGGCGATGAGAGACGAGCAGTGGATGTCACGTCTCTATAGGTTCACAACCTCTGGGGCCTGGCCATCTAAGGCACGAAACAGACCAGCACCACGTCAGAAAAGTAGTATGATCTGTTGAACAGAGTGATTTATAAAACTATAAAGTCTAAAGGTAAGCCATGTTTAAAGGGAATGCATTAAACAATTTTACAGATTGAGAAATGTAATTATTATGAATAATATTAGAGCACCTGGGAGCACTGGAGCACCTGGGACTCAGCTAATCTCTGTGTCAGTGGATCTCTAATTTCCTAACTGGGAGACCACAGGCAGTAAGGATGGGTGGACACGTCTCAGCCTCTCTCACTCTCAGCACTGGAGCCCCACAGGGCTGTGTTCTGAGCCCCCTGCTGTACTCTCTGTACACACATGACTGTGCGACCACTACCAGCTCCACCACCATCATTAAGTTTGCTGACGACACCGTCGTGGTGGGCCTGATCTCTGACAACGACAAGATGGCCTACCTGAAGGAGATTGGAAATCTGGAGAACTGGTGCCAGAGGAACAACCTTCTTCTAAATGTCAGTAAGACAAAGGAGCTGATATTGGACTTCAGCACGAAGCAGGAGAGGAACTACCAGACCCCCGTCATCAACGAGAGCCCAGTGGAGAGAGTGGACTGCTTCAAGTACCTCGGTGTTCACATCACGCAGGACCTATCATGGTCCTGTCACATCAACACATGGTGAAAAAGGCCCGACAGCATCTCTACCACCTCAGACGCCTGAGAGACTTCAGACTGCCCTCTAAGGTGCTCAGGAACTTTTAGTCCTGCACCATAGAGAGCATCCTGACGGGAAACATCGCAACCAGGTTCGGGAACAGCACCATGCAGGATACACGAGCCCTACAGAGGGTGGTGCGATCAGCTGAGCGCATCATCCGAACTGAGCTCCCTGACCTGCACTCTGTCTACAGCAAGCGGTGCTGGACCAAGTCCAGGAAGATCATGAAGGACCTCAGCCACCCCAGCAATGGACTGTTCTTTCTGTTGCGGTCTGGGAAGCGCTTCCGCTCCCTCAAGGCCAATACAGAGAGACTGAGGAGGAGCTTCTTCCCGCAGGCGATACGGTCTTTCAATCAAACCAATACACTGCACTAAAATACCTCTGCATTTTTTTTTGCACACACAGAACAGACAATTATGTCAATGCACATTTGCAAATATATGTACATTTGCACACTTCAAGGACTTCTTTTCACATCCCCCTCATCTCATTAAAATACTACCTCAAGTTTTTCACAGACTTAAGTTAAGATGTAATATATTACATTATACTTCAGATTTTATATATATATATATATATTTAAAACTTTGCTGGAATCTTATTTTATAGTTTCCATTTGTAAAAATATTTAAGGTCACGGAGCGGTCGTATAAGCATTTCACTGCATATCGTACTGTGTATGACTGTGTATGTGACAAATAAAATTTGAATTTGAATTTATTATAATCATTCAATATTATGAATGATTATGGAATAAAGATGTGTGTGTGTGTGTGTGTGTGTGTGTGTGTGTGTGTGTGTGTGTGTGTGTGTGTGTGTGAATTCTTCCATAAGAAACAATGGAAACTCTGGCGATTCATTCCACAACCCAAAAACATTCATATAAAATAATAATACATTTAGACACACACTAACAGAATCACTGCTGTAAAGTAAAAATAACACAAATTAACGTGCACTTTATCTTTGAAAAGAATCCCAACAGAGCAGTGTCTCCGTTAGTGTGTGTTTTGCGTGCACACAGGCGTGTGTGTGAAGCTGATGTAAGATGAGAGGAGCGTGTGTGTGTGTTTGTGTGTGTGTGTGTGTGTGTGTGTGTGTGTGTGTGTGTGTGTGTGTGTGTGTGTGAAAGCGAGAGGAGAGGAGGAGGGAGGGAACTAGTGTGTAGGACATCTTTCACACAGTCTCTATCTGCTCTGTCGTGATTCTTTTCAAAGGTAAACTGACATATAAAAGACATATAAGCAGTGAGTCTGTTATTGTGTGAGTGCAAGTGTTATGGAACCTCTTTATTGACACCTGTGCACATGGATGTTAACTATACAAGTGACATGCGCACCAGACTGAGCATGGGAGATGATTACCCATAATCCCCTAGTGCATGAGAGAGGTAGAAGAGTCAGTGGCTCAGTTATGATTATGTGACATTTGGCAGACAAATTGCATGTGTACTACTCGTATATCACTAATTAAGAAATAGATTAATTAATTCACCTTATTTCTTTCTCAATTTTTCACTTTTTTCTTTATTTTTTATCCATCCTCCCCTTCTTTTCCCCTTTTTACACCAAGCAGACTATTGTTTCCCAGCCTCTGTGTGTGTGTTACCAAGCGTAATGCCAATAAATTCTTGTTTCTTATGAAGCACTGTTGTCTTGGGTTGTGTATTTTAAAGTTAAAACATTTGCCCAGATCTTAAGTTATCTTGCTCATAATTGATAAAATACAAGGTTTTGTGTTATCACCAGTGACCATGGGATAAACAGAATTGGTAAGATACAATAAATTGTTCTACACGCTGAACGGATAGGTGATTAATCCGAAATTGTAAATCAATTTAATCAAATCAGTCCGAATCTTTAAAGATCTGATTAACTCTAAAAGAGCTGAAGCATATTATTAATGCAGGTGCAACTAAACAGGCACAAAACTAACCTTTCTCCCCCCAGCAACTCAAGATAAAATGCACAAAATAATTTAGTTATAAGCAGTTACGATGATGTTTGAAGGAGATTTTCAAGCCCCAAACAGTGCCAGTATTTAATATTGTTGGAAATCAACATCTAATCCTTCAAACATTACATTCAGGTCTTGAAATTTGTGCTTATTGAATATGTTTATAGTTATATAAACGTAAAACCTATATTATTGCAATTAAAAAGGCTCTAAAACAGACCAGCACCAGCAGCACCAGCAGCACCATTAACCCCAGCAACAACACCAGCCCTCACAGTGTTACTTTAATCTCCTTAGTCTCGCTGAGTTTGATGCTGAGTTTGAGAGAGAGCGTACTGTTGTTGCACCATTCTGATAACATTCTGAGCTCATCTCTGTAGGCCATCTCATCTTTGCCCATGATGAGGCACAGGATGATGATGTCATCAGCAAATGAGTGTAGAAGATTGACCTCAGTCACTCGTCACTCGTCACACAGCACAGCTAGCAGAGTGAGAGGAGGATGGCGAGATAGGGAGAAAAAATGATCATAAACTAATGTCTTTAATAACAGAATTTATGACACAAAAGTATCAACTGTGTTTCTTTTGTGATTAAACAATGCAATTTTTGTAAATGATGATTTAACATGAACGCTCATTTGATGAGAACATTATCTGTTCTCTCGTAATGCATTCAGTAAATTTAATGAGAGACTCATCATTATTGAGATTGTGGGTTTTACCAGTGGCAGAGATGATTGAAGCTGAGGGAATCTAACGGAAAGGAAAACAATCTTAGAAAACCCTAAGAAGAGACTCTCAGGTCTGATGTGGAAAACCTCTTTCAGCCAAATTGCAAACTACACATCCTGTAAAAACCACACTGTACCACTCCATCTGATAAACAACTTTATGCAAAAGGGGTGTTACTAAACAGTTTGGATAAGAAATATGATCAAAAGTGAGGTATATGATAGATGGTAAATACAGAGCGGTTCATGAAAAAGCCTTACTTCAGGGTGCACACAACCTCAGACTGGGTTATGGTTAATCTTTCAGTATGACACAAACATACAGAGGCAAACAATGCTGGAGTGATGTTGGAGCTCTCTGAATACTCTCAGTGTCCTTCATTGGCCAAAAACCCACCAGCCTTCAACACTATAGAACAAGTGTAGAGAGAGCTGAGGACGTCACTTAACACTTTCCTGCCTGCTCAAACGCATGTGTGCAAAAGCTGTAAATGCTTCTTATGGTGATTCTACAAAGTCCTGAATAAAGGGTCTGAATAATTCATCTTTAAAGAGATTTTAGTTTTAGAACTGCAACAATAAAAAAAGCAAAAAACATTTTTTTTTTTTTTCCATTATGTGTTTTTTTGGAATATAGACAGAAGAAGGTAACTTTAATTTATAAAAAGTATAAATCTATAACTAAAAGTGAAAGGGCTCTAAATAATTACTTTCCAAAGTGGCTTTGCATCAAACTTCGAGGACAATAATATATTTTTTTTCTTTAGCCAGTTGAACAGTCTTGTAGTCAGGTGAAGTCGTGTGAATCTCTTGAACCACAACCTTGAACCATTTTTAGCGTTTGACTAATTTCCAACCCCAGATCATACACTTAACACATTTGCACACATGATGCTTGCCACTGAGCTGTGAAACCTGAAACTCATCTGCGGTTTATCTGCTTCTGCTGACATGACATGCTGTCATGCATTATTCTTCCACTATTCAGTGTAAAAAAAAAAAAAAAAAACTCTTGAAAGTTGTTTCTGATTATTTTGTTAAAATAAAGTCTGAATGCTAATCACTGTTCAACATTTCTATAGCCGTTCACACTGCTGATAATCAGATGCACAGATACAAAGTAGGAGAAATAAAGATGAGTTTAGAGCAAATAACACATTCAGATTCTCCAGATCAGACGGTTCAATGGCATATTTAATTACATTATTATGTGTGATTAAATAAAAAGAGGTCAATATAGGATTCTGTAATAAACACTGAGTAAAACTCTTTTCCCCTGTAACACATTAGAGTGAGAGCAGAGCACTGCAGACTCAAGGAATAATCTGAATTAAAGTCAGATAAACCCTTTCATTCGGGTTTTATTTGGATTTTAATAAAAATCTTTGATAAAGGCAGAAATGAAAAAGCTGTGTTGGTTACTGGATAAATAAATCACTTGTTCATTCATCTCGAGTAAAGTCTTTATTCTGGATCAAACTCAGACCCTGGAGCTGTGAGACGCACGTCCTGCTCGACCATCACGCTCTCTCTGAGCATTTAACCATCAGAAATAATTACTATTACTACATATACAACTAAAATATTATGAATACTTGTTATATATTTATTAGAGAATACTTGCCACATAGTGTATGTAAAATATAAAATCATATTAAAAATGAACAAATGTACTTTCTTAAAACACGCTAAAACTTGTATGCAAAGTATCTCTTCATTATACACATTATAGTGTGTGTGTGTGTGTGTGTGTGTGTCATAAACTTAATAATATAAAAACGGTAAAAATGTTTACTGATATGTAAAATAGATGTGTGTGTGTGTCATTACTGCAATGTCAAAATGAAAAGCTGATATACAGGACAATCTCTGTGTTGTTTCAGGGAAACTCCAGAGCCCCTCCCCCACCTTTTCAAAATACCATAGACTGTATAAATGGCCACACCCCTACACACAGAAATAAACCAGCATTAGCTTTACCTTTTACATTTGTACATTTTTTTTTACCTAGATTCCTCTTTGTCTCTCATCTGACACACAATGGTCCAGTTTATAACTCTGTCTCCTGTATTTCTTTGTGTCATGGGTAAGTGATCTTAATGATCTTAACGAGTAAATAAAATATATGTATATAACCGATCACATGGCAGCAACTTATTGCATATAGGCATGTAGACATGGTTAAGAAGATCTGCTGAAGTTTAAACCAAGCATCAGAGTAGAGAAGAAAAGTGATTTTAGAACATCATATGGTTGTTGGTTAATTTGGATCATAGATGTGCAGCTCTCAGAGACTCGGTGCTCTTCACCTTTGGAGGCAGCAGCTGGAGATACAGTCACTATTTGGGGTGAACATGACCTGACTGTTACAGAATTCATCTTCTGGTTTAAACACATGTGTGATTCAGTTCCACTTATTATTGGGTGTAAAAAGTTTAGAACAACAGCTCCATCAGGAACATGTCACTTCTTTACTGAGAGTGAGAGAATAGTGATGTCTGTTTATGATAAGAACACGTCTCTCACCATCACTGCAGTAAATGTCTCTGATACAGGACTCTATTACTGCAGCTACACGAAACTAGATCAAGTTAAGTTTAGCACCTCGACCTCTTTACATGTGAAAGGTAAATTTATACTGAGTGAATAGTTTCAGTAAAAGTTGTTGGAGATGACTGACATTGTAAATATAAAGTTTCCTTTTTCAGGCAATGAGATAATGTTTTCTGAGGACAAAGCAGCAGGTCGGTTGTTTCCTTTTTTTCAAACACGTCTGTAGATGTTTAAATTAAAATATAATGCAGGTTTAATGATTGAAATGTTCTCTTTAAGGTTCAGACTCTCCTGCTGTGCTCTTCATGCTGACTGTGGTGTTTGGTGCAGTGATTGTGATTCTTCTCAGTGTCCTGATCTTCTTCATACTGAAGCACAGAAAAACTCACACAGGTCAATTATTACTCCTACAATAATAATAATAATAATAATAATAGTAATAATAATAAATAAAGTTGCAAGCAACAATGACGGGCCCAAACACCCTGTGCCATCGCCACCCAGTTGCACCGCACAACCTGCACACGTCACACACTATACAGGGCTAATGTCAGTTTGGGCCCTAAATATTTGTTGAGTGTGTTAGTGTGTGTGTGTGTGTGTGTGTGTGAGAGTGAGGGAGAGAGGTGTGTGACGTGTGGATGTGTCAGTCTGTATGTGACGAGTAAATGTGCTTGTGTGTGTGTGTATGGTGTGTGAGTCTGTGTGTTAACATTAGTGATGCAGGGCAAAAGTTGTTTGGCTCAATGAGCTCTAAATGTGTACTAGGGATCGTGTGCCTACTGTATGTGCAAGTGTATATGAGCTACTGTATTCAGCAAAATCTTGTTTGAGGGCCCCTGAGAGTTTTCGAGCATGTTAAGACCCTCAAAAAGTCCAAAAGGGTGGTATAAAAAAAATCCTTAGGAAAACAAGAGGGTCCTGCGCACCCTATAGTGCTTGGCCCCTAATAATCTTTGCTTTGTGTTACTTTAGGTGTTAAAGAGGAAGATAATGAAGTAAATGTAAGAAAAATTAAAAAACAAACACACACACACACATCCATGCTAACAAAAATCAATACATTGTATACTTCTCTGTAACAAACTTTTAGTTTGAGACAAACAGCAAATAAATGGCAGAAATCAGACATCTAGAGAATTGGGTGATTTTAAAATAATAATGAAATATGAAATAATGCTCATATTTTCTAAGCAGCTCTTTAAATGTCTCAGCTGTAATATATCTATACATGGTCCATCACTTCCTTTCATTCTTTTTATTTCTGTTTTAATCAACAGAAAACAATTGTTTTAAAACAATCATCATGAAAGGTTTCTTCCAAACACTTTATTTTCTGTTCTTGAGTCAGTTCAAGTAGTTTTTCTTGTCATTTCACCCACATACAGGAGGGGCAGTACACAGTAAAACTTAACACCATTCCTCCAGGAATACGCTGCAACACTAAACAACACTGAACTTGTTAAATCCACAGTTTGCTTGCAACATTGCCACCATTTTTTTTCAGATAAATATTTCCAAATATTCGCAAATCTTCATTAAAATAAAATAAAAAATAAATAAATAAAAAAAACAGGAAATACAACCTGATAATTTTGGTTCAGATCTGTGCAAAAACAACAGCCTGCTTTACCCTGTTTTAAGTGTCGTATAAGAAGAAGGCATGAGCACAAAATTATCTTAATTTCTAAAGGAATAAAAAAGGATAACAGTTCAGCACGCAAAAAGAATGAAAACTATTAAGCAACGTTTGTTTGTTTTGTGAAAATATTTTAATATTTTTTAAATCAATTAAAATTATTTTAAAAAGCAGTGGTTCCCAAATATTTCTCATATTCAAAAACAATAAAATAAAATCCCAGAATCTTCTCATAAAGGTTTATTATTTTTTTTATCTGTGTGTGGTTCCATCTTCATGCCGAGAAGTTTATTTTAATTAATTTTATTTATTATTTTTAAACAATGAATATAATCCAGCTAATAAAATATTAGGCTGATTATTTAAATACAAGTTCATTTTCCATAGATATTTTTTTTTATTAATAATTCTACCAACATAATATAATGCTTACAAATAAAACTGAATTATATTGAATTAATAATTGCTAAATACACAAACAATGAAAGCACACGCGCTAAAGTCAAAGGAAAAGAATCTGAAAAAAAAAAACTTCTCCACCATTAGGGCTTTATGATTTTTATTAAACCTCACTCCAGCTCAATAAGAACATCTTAGGAACATATGCTACAGCCTGTTTACTTGATTTATTTTTTATTTATATTAAATTGTGTCTGTGTACCTTCTTTGTTCCTGCAGGATAAAGATCTGATTCTTCAGTCCTCCAGCAAGAAAAACAAGAGACGCAATGAAAAGGTGGAGACACACGTTGTGTATTCTCCTGTCGGGTGGCAGTAATGTGTGGACATCAGGTCTTATATTATTTAATGTCTTCTTAATGCAAAACACATTTTTGAAGGTGTGTGTTTGGAGGAATTGTAATGTTTATGATATCACTGTTATAGAATACTGCTAGACTTTACAGTGTGTAATGAATAGTTGAATAGTCATACTAGTTGCCAATATGTTGTGGCCTTATGCTATGAAAAAGATGTTTCACCTTGTTTTGTACATATTTGTTTGCTGGAAATCTGTCTGTTATGTTTTTTTTTTTTTAAGACAAAACATATTAGGGCTTATTTCTGGAAATTGTAAGGAAAATTATTATATAATGTATAAGAATATAAAGCGTCCTCCACTATTATTGGTACTCCTGGTCAAGATGTGTTCTTAGGCTTCTAATAAATATTTTTCTATTGCAGAAGCATAATCTCACACTGAAAATTGTAGAAAAATTATCTTTAAACTAATGTAAATTTTAAAATATACAAATATATATAAAATAGCCTGGTAGTATTGGCACTAACAATTCAGAGAAAAATAAATGTAATTGAAGACGTTTTGTAATTTTTACTGTAGTTTATAAAGATGATCAGAGTATCTAGAAACTCTTAATTAATAATTCATGACTTCATGTTTCCTTGTGGTATAAATATGATGTGACACAGAGGCCTAGTTCTCTTATCCACTCTTTAACATGGGAAAGACAAGAGCACATCCCATTCAAAAGATGCAGATGTATGTCAGACAATGGCTACAAGAAAATAGCGACTCGCCTAATACTCGCCCATATCTACAGTCAGAGGAATCATTAAGAAGATTAATACAACTGGAACAGGGACAAACAAGGCTGGATGAGGACCCCAGTTTATTTTGCTACCACACAGTAATGAGAATGGTAAGAGAAGTAAAATCTCTCCAAAGCTCACTGTTAGAGAACTGCATCAAAGAGTTCTCCATAACAACCATCAGGCGCTATCTACATGCCAACAAGATGTTTAGGAAGAAGCCTTTTCTCACCTACAATCACAAACAAACATCTGGAGTTTATTGGGACTTCAGCTGGGACCGTGTGCTGTGGTCAGATTAAACTAAAATAGAGCTTTCTGGCAACAAACACTATCTAGGTCAAATGATGAGTATGTGGAAAAGCACCTCATGGCCACTGTGAAGTACGGTGGAGGATCTGTGATGCTGTGGGCCTGTTTCTCTTCCAAACGCCCTGGGAATCTTATTACAGTGCACGGCATCGTGAACTCTCTGAAATACCAGCACATTTTAAATCAAAACCTGACAGCGTCTGTCAGAAAGGTGAAGGTGGGTTGTTATTGCGTTTTTCACAAGGCATTTCAAAAATGGTTCAGCAGACACAAAATCATGCTTCTCTCATGGTTATCTCAGTCCATGGACCTCAACCCAACTGAAAACCTGTGGGGTGAGCTGAGCAGGAAAGCTCTGTGTGAATTCAAGACAAGCCACGACGGAGGAACAAATGATTTAGGGTCAGAGACTGAGATAAACAAGTACACTATAATTGTTATTTTTCTAGTGCTTCAATGTAACACTTGAACTGCTGCTTCCTGTAATAACGAGCAGGACAGTACAGGTCAGGGAAATGCTTCATGAGTTTGAATCCTAGTTAATGGGGGAGTGGACATGTCCCCTGGTACACTCTGGTGATATACAGGTTTTCAGGGACCTTTTGTACAAAAATATACATTACACAAAGAATATAAACCATTATTTAGTATAAGAATGTATTCTTCTTGAGTAATAACCAATCACAACAAACATTTTATTTTACTTTTATTTGTATTAGAATGCAATGTTCAAGTGAGTGCAAAAATTTGCATTATACAAAGTAAAAAGTAAGAAAAGCAGCATCCCGTGAACACCATTTTATAGGTCATGGTATCACCGCATTATTTTAATACCTTAAAATATAACACCTTTTATGAAAATTTTCATTATGAAATAGTTACCACAGTAACTTTCTAACTTTTTCTAACTTAAGAGCCCCCACAGCCCCCCCCCCCCACCCCCAAAAATAAACCTGAGCTCAGTTTAAAGGTGCAGAACAAGCCTTCGGAAAAGCTACAATCAAATTTAAGGAAAGACTCCATATTTTATCTACTACATCTGTAGCTTTAGTGTTTTTTTCACTGAGAACAAACAAAACTTCTTTGAGTAACTCTTTGCAAGTCTAAAATAAAATGAAAGTTGAAAGAAGCATCAGTAACTATATACATACAAACTTAACAATAAAGTGACAATGGTTACACTATGTAACAAATTTTCACTTTTGTTCTGTTCCTGGGTTGAAAGTGTGTTTTCCTAAACCATCTAGAACAGAAAGGAAATCGCTGTTGTTCCAGAAAAGCTTCTGTGACCGAGACAGTGAAATTTTGAAAATCGTGTGTTCTCGATTCGCTTTCAATGCCGAGCTTCCTCCTAGAATATTCCTGAACTGCTAGAGTTGTCCAGATGTTTCTACAATTCTCCTGAACACTCTAGAACATTCAAGAAACTTCTAGAACTTTCGAGAAACTCTCAGAACTTTCTAGAACGTTCTCGAACGTTCCAAAAGTAGCTATACAAGTATAAAAGCACAGGTGTCTCGAACCAAGATTCCAATTCGTGTTATTGCTGACTGAAAGGATAACGATTCGTAGTTGAAGAGAAGTTATTTATTTGATATGGCATCAAGAGGTTGTTTGCATCCAGCTGATTCATTCTGCTACGTGTGCGGACAATTCATAAAGACAAGAGCGAAAAAGTATTCCGTGGAAGCAAGTCGTATAATGTGCGAGGCCTACAAGGCATACTTCGGCTCTGTCTCTGGGACAGTCGTGACACTAAGGCGCATTATCGCAAAAAGGACTGGCCACAATGGACCGAGTTTTCTGTTGGGAAGAGCAATGTGAAGTGGGAGCCGCTGATAGAATCTCATAAAGTACTTATGCCGCCGCTGCACATCAAGTTAGGCCTCATTAATCAATTTGTCACTGCTCTTGACAAGGAGTCAGCAGCATTTAAATACCTCCAAGATCTTTTTCCGAAGCTGTCCGAGGCTAAGGTCAGGGCTGGTATCTTCGTCGGACCACAGATCAAAAAGATCATAGAATGGCGAGGATTTCGCAAAGCTGTTGTGAGCATATTTTAATTAAATATACTTGTGCATGCAACAATATGATAGAAACTATTAATCTTAGTAGAAGAACATAGAGGTAAGGTAAGACAGAGGTGAGCTTAGGCCAGTGTGATGTCACAGTAGCACGAACAGGCAGCATGAACTCAAACGAACTCTAGACAAGTAGCCATCTTGGATTTGAGATGCTTAGGGGACAGTGTGTACCAAACAGACCCTAGGGATGATGTAATCTCTGTACCCTGAGCATCCAAAAGTACCTGATGTCCCTAGACATGATGTAATGTCAGCTGATATTAGCCCTAGAAATTATGTAATGCCAATAGCCCCAGACATGAGGCAATCTCCTCAGACATGGGGTGATCTTAACTGTGATGTAACAGGGGCTGGATACATGTGCAGACATGTCAAATTTAAAGGGACACAGACAAATAACCAAAAGACACACACTCAGCTTAATGAATAATAAGTTTAATAAGAGTAGGCACAAAATAAAATGGCATGTGCACCTACATAGTGAATAAAATAAAAATACAAAGTATAAGGCCCAACATATAAAAGTACAGTAAAATAGGGGGCCTGGGTAAGCATCAAATAACAAAAGGCATAAGAAATTAAATATCAAGCCTTCTCTGACCCAGAACCACATTGATGGGAAGATCAGTGTGTGGAATAAATCAGAAATACCACGATTCAAAAGTGGTGTAGGCGCTTCAGGACAGTCAGTTTGGGTACCAACAGACATTTTAAAATCAGTCTGAGTACTGACACTTCTTAGACCAACAGGCCTTAAGAGAGACTGGGCTGGAGTACTAGACTCTGGTCGCACAGGCCTGAAGGAAAGTAAAGGAGAGCTATGTGCCTCCGGATGTGGTCTCTTAGAAGGACCAGGCCCGGAGTCATCTTTCCTGGCATAAGTAAGACCGTTCTTATGAGGAAACTTAGTGTAAAGATAATGGAAAATTATTTTAAAGAAAAATAGACTATAATGGGGAAAAGATATTGAGTCAGATGACGAGGTATATGATGTAAGCAAACAAGATAAGATCAAATGTAATTACAATGGGTGACAATACTTGGAAAAAGTTGGATTACAATGGGTTAATAATTTGATAAGAAATAAGAAAAAATGTACAGAGGAGGGGGCTAGGTGAGCGCTCCTCCCCTTGAAAACTGTATAAAAGTCAGCACTTCAGTCAGATTTTGGACATGCTTGGGACTACAACCTAGGCATTGCTAAGCTGGCTCACTTGGTTTTATTGCTGCAATAAATCCTGCCTTACTTCATCCAGATCTACAAGGAGTCCGGAGTCTTTTCTTTGGTTCTTTTTAAAGTTAAAGTTTTTGTGCAACATTTGTAATTAAGGCAACTGTAACTAGTGTAGGAGAAAAATCTCCCACATTTATTGGTGACCCTGCCGACGTGATTGCCTCTACGGAGGGCTCCTCCGGGGACCTGGGACCAGCGCGGGCTGACAGACCATCAACTTTTGCCGGCATAAGAAAAGGTAAGCAGAAAACTTGTTTGATCAAATTTCTGCATTAGAAGTTCATGGTCTGTTAGTGTGCGTGTTTCCAGCTGGAGAGAGGTACTCCTAATGTATATTGAACAAAGTAAAATTTAAGTTGCCAATATTGATAAATTAATTACTATATTTAAATTGATTGTAAAATTTATGTTAACAAGTAAAAGACTGGATGAAGTAACGAAGTATTAAGAGATCTCCATAAGTTTTATTTAGTTTTTTGATTTTTGTTTTATATTCTCTTCATTACTATTTTATACGTTGTGTGATAAGTGAGGTAACGCCACTGTGTTGGGTCAAGCCCTGACGAGGAAACTTGCCAACCAGTGGGGCTGGACCCACAAAAAATTCCTGCAATACACTAAGTAGGAGCTGTGGCTCCAGACGTGGTAGGTGAAAAATTCCTGAGTCCGCCGTTAGGCACAGAACATATAGGTGACTCACCGTTCTGAGACGCGTGTGCAGCCAGGTGTAGAGTGAAAATTCCTGTAGGTGAGCGCTATTTGAAAATTCCTACAGGTGGAATAGAATTGATGTTTTCTGGGCCCAGGTTGTGTGATAAAATATTTTATTGTTGAAATTGTTCTGAGTACTCAAATTTTTTAATTGTAGTAGAAAGCGCTTGTGTCGTGTATTGTTCATATGTCTTGTATGTGTGTCTCTTAAATGTGAAGTGTGTTATATTTATGTGAAATGTTTGTATTGAATTTATGTATGTGTGTAAGAAAATATAAGGCCTAGTAAGAGGGATATAGTATTAGAAATAGTCTAAAAAAGAAGATAGAAGACCAAAAATTGGATTTTCTGATTTGCTATAAATTAATAATAAATTTAAATAGAAGAATATAAGAAAATAGCATATAAGTGATAGATAATATCTCTAATATTAAAGGTCTTGTCTGTGACATAGAGCTTACTGTGACATAGTCTTGTCTGTGACATAATCAGTGATGCGCTACCAGACATAGAACTCACTGTGACATCAGCTTTTTCTGTGACGCGGGAGCGGTACAGGTACTGAACGTACAAGCCTAGTAGTATTATAAAATAATAATTTCTTTGAACTAGTGTACACATGCGCAGCAACATATAAGTTATTAAAGATAAGCATAAGTAAGATACAAAAGGTACCTTTACGTGTAGTGTAGTCGACGACACAACACTAATGATAATAAATATAGTGCATAAAATAATAAATGCACCTAGGTTATAAATATTAAATATATATTAGATAAAAACAAATGTTAAGCGGATTCAGAGTAATCAACTGGGATGAGCAGATAAGTGAAGAAGGAGTCACAACCAAGTGTGAACGGGAGTTTAGAATTTCAGAATCGGATCAGAGTGAAACAAATAGATGGTTGTTGAATAATCCAGGAAAAGACCTACTTAAAAACATGAGTGAGACAAGGGAGAGTGGACGCTTAGGCGTTCATTAATACCTGACGTATTAGACCTCAACTGTAACACACACACTCTAATACTTACATCATATTTTAGAATGAAGAAATGAGCTCTTTCCTAGGGTTAATTCCTAGAGAAGTTCGTTTAAGAGTAATAAATAGTACGCTAGAATTTGGAGGATTAGGAGGACGCCCTGGGTTAACTCCGCTCATTTCACTGCTGCGACAATACCCAGTTTTTGATATATTGCGTTTAGAGGAAGGTACGGGAGGACGGAAAGTAAAAAGATATAGATTAAATGATCACGAGAGCGATCCGGTAGTGCTGTATCGTGAGTGGGTGATAAATAATAATAGTGAATTTACGCTCATACCTATAGGCCCAGACGGTAGAATAATTTTTCAGACCCTTGACAAAATAGTCACGCCTCTGATTCTGATATCATCACAAAATTAATGCTTAACAAACATATAAAGAAAAAACAGCTGTTAAAGACCAGCAGCAGTCATAAAATGCACACTAAGAGAATTACAAGAAATAAGCAAGAAAAGAGGCACAAAAAATCACACTATAAGACAGGACAAAAGTGTGTGATGGGGAAGTTATTCTGCCGTGGAAAAAATGCATGGCCAAAGCCAGCGACAGCTGTAGACATAATTATAGCTAAACACAAGGAAGATGAAAAGTATATCAGAAAATGCATGATAAAATGGCATGACAGGACATCAGGAGAATTGCAATGGCCTAAAGAGGGAACTTTTAAAGAAGAAAATTGTAAAGAAGTAAAGGAGATGCTCAGACACACCACTAAAGAAAAGGGCAGTAAGGGAAGGATTAAATTAGAACAAAAGCTAGAAATTGTAGAATGGTTTGAAAATGAAGGGAAAAAGAAGGAGGGAGAAACTGAAGAAGAAAAACAAGAAGCAAAGTCATGAAAGAAAGATC
This sequence comes from Clarias magur, assembly GCA_013621035.1. Classification (NCBI taxonomy): domain Eukaryota; kingdom Metazoa; phylum Chordata; class Actinopteri; order Siluriformes; family Clariidae; genus Clarias; species Clarias magur. Next base: position 1,202,554 of record QNUK01000144.1, on the reverse strand, counting down.
AGAAGCTGGAAGGGAGTGAAGACAGGAAAGAGAAAACCCAGAAGGGGAGAAAAGAGAAAATAAGCTTAGAATTAGAGAGACCACCACCATACACTGAGGAACACATGCAACAGAAGGGTGGAGGAATGTACCCACTACAGAAGCTGCATGAACAAGATAAAGGTACATTTGGATTTGAAGGACAAGTATTGGGAAAAATTAAGGTAACGTCATGTGACACTGAATGGAATGCAAAATTTCTGTCTGAAGTACAGGGGTTTGCAAACAAACAAGTCACACCTGAAAAAGGGATGATGGAAAAGAGGAGGAGAGAGAACCCAGAAAGAACGTACAGTATGGATAAAGAACCAACCACACAATCACTGTATGAAGCAGATTAAGATACAACAGGAACAGAAGAAAATGAAGCGATGGAAGGAAATCAGGTAAAGAGAAAAGTAAAAGGGTACATGATCATTGAACCTGAGAGAGAAGCAAGGAAAAGAATAGAAGAGAGACAGGCAAGCACTTCAAAACACAACAGCCAACTACACCCAAAGAGCAGGAAACGAGTGTACAGAAATGAATATCAACATGACATTTCCAATATCGCAGAAGAAGATTACAGTGATGATTCCCTCGATGAATCGTTCAAAGCACCTTGACAGACGTCTCAATGACTCTCTGAAGGAAGTAAGAAAGGCTGTATCTGAAATGAGACCATCTATGAAAAGAAAATCTACAGGTTCAAAGAAACCCTCAAGCTGGCGTGTCACCTCATCCTGGCCTAATGAAGAAGACATTGGACCCATACACTTTAATGACGAACCACATATGTCAGACCCAGAAGAATATACTGCGGCTGGACACTACCCACTTGTGTCAAAAGGAAATCAGTATCACTATGTGCCATGGTCATTTATGGATATGACAGGTCTGGCTAACCAATTACCAGATTTATGCAATGGAGCACAGAAATGGATAACACAGCTAGAAGAGAAAACCACTGGACACCTCCTGGCAATAGGAGACGTAAAGGCTATTCTGGCACAGACAATTGGGAAAGTGAAAACCATGGAGATTCTCAATGAAGCTGGTCTGCAAGCAGCAACTGGACAAAGTGTAGGAAATAGCCTAGCGTTTGGACCACACAGGAACAGGGTTTGGAACGCTCTGCGAAAAGCTTACTCAACCAAAATGGATCCAGGAAAGCTGGAATCAGTAACACTGAAAGAAGATGAGAACATTGTCAAGTTCATCAATGACTTCCAGACCAAGTGGAGAGAAGAAACTGGAGGTTCCTGGAATCAAACAGACACAAGTAAGAGCCTGTTCCGAATGATGCTGAAAAAATGCATGCCTCAAGAAGTCCAGACAGCCTTAGAAGGTGTCGTGGGACTGAATACACTACCATGGGACACACTTCAAGCACACATTGTACATTATGTGGAACAATACAGGAAGAAGAAAAAAGAGGCCAAGGAAGCTGTTGAGTCAATCGCAACCCAGTTACACAAAATACAGCTAGGGGAATTTGCAGCTGCAAAGAAAAAGGAAAATGAAAAAGGAAAAGTCCAAGCAGCAGTAATGGTGCCTGAAAATCAGACAACACTGCCCCCTACTGGACCAGCACAGCAAATGCAGCAACCAGTGCCACAAATACAACAACCAACAATGACCCAAGCCCCTCCAACATATGCGCAACCTGGAAACCAGCAAGGACAAAATCAACCCATGAGGTGGCAAAGACAGGGCCCCGGGCCTATTGGAGGCAGGGGACAAAGGGGACCATTCCAACAGCAACCAAGAAGACTGCAATTTAGAATGAATGCCCCAGAGCAAATGGGCCCGAATCAGTGCTGGCAATGCGGAGGAGTAGGACATATTAGAAGAAGCTGTCCACAAATGACTTGGGGAATGCAAAATGGACCACAACCTCAAGGACCATATGGAGCAGGACAAGCACTGCAAGGGAATGTAGGACCTCCTGGTCCAAGACAACCTGCTGGAACATGGACTCAAGGACAACCCCAAAATCAGTGGGCAGGTCCCTGGATGGGACCCACCCAAAATTGGAATTGACGAGGCCCAGAGGAGCCAGAGGGGGAGCAGATGCAGTACGTCTCAACACTGCATCCACAACAAGAACCAAATGTGATGGTGTCTATAAACAATTTACAACCAATTCCATTTATGATTGACACAGGTGCTACTTATTCATGTATAGGACGTGAAGGCTCCCAGCTCCCTCTCTCAAGCAATACGATAAAAACCACAGGCTTCCCGGGACAATCACAGGTATTGCATTTTACGGAGCCACAAATAATAACATTAGAAGACACCACTGTAGCAGCACCTTTATTATTCTCACCGACTACTCCAGTTAATTTACTGGGAAGAGATTTGTTATGCAAACTTAAAGCAAAAATTCAATGTAATGCTAAAGGACTGTATGTAACAATAGGACAGTTCTTACAGATTGCAGAAAAACCCAATAACTTGGATACAGTATATTGGCTGTTGTGCACAGGCAAGGGAGCTCAACATGCACAGAACTTATGGGAAGAATGGATCCTAAAACGACGACCAGATTGTAAAAGAGCGACCTTGCCATTGCACTGTACCATGCACTATGACCAAGGAAGCCAAGATGAAGAATATGCACAATTATGGTCAGACGTGATGGAGAACACGGTCTCTGATGTGATACTAGGAGATATAATCGTAGGCGCTCCAGGAGCAGCCGTCAGTGTACATCTGACGGAACAAATAGAACACTGGCATCAAGTACCAAACACAGCACCCCACATCTCCTTACTGGTGGGGGAAAAAGCACAATCCAAAGAGCTAGGATTGATGGTCAAACAAGCGGCTGAAGTGACTAAGTGGGAACAAACCCCTAATCCTTCTGTACACATTTCACAAGATCAAAAGTTTTTGAGAATAAATTTTTCAGGAATAGAAAGAGTGAGGGCAACACACACAGAAATAGATGGGAACATGACGTTGTCAACACACCCTCAGAGGGGGATGTGTAACACTCAGTTGTCATCGCACACACAAATGTCAGTTAAGATGGTAGAGCAGATAGATGAAAATGAAGAGGAGGAACTGCTGAAAACAATTCCAGAAAAATTATGGACAAGACATTCAACAGGTGTAGGATTAGTTAAGTCTGGAGGACAAGCCTTAATAAAAATAAGACCAAATGCAACATTGCCTTACCAAAGACAATATCCATTGACACCTCAAGCTGTAGCAGGGATTAAACCTACTATAGATGGCTTATTGGAAGCTGGAGTATTAACTCTTACTAAAAGTGCCTGTAACACTCCTATATTTCCTGTCAGGAAGCCCAACTCAGATAAATGGAGACTGGTGCATGATTTACGTGCTATAAATCAAATTGTAGAAGCATAATTGCCTATAGTGCCTGATCCACACACATTGTTGTCCAATATACCAGAAGATACACAATGGTACACTGTCATAGACTTATGTTCAGCATTCTTTAGCATTCCACTACATCCAGCATCACAATACTTGTTTGCCTTTACATATGAAGGACGACAGCTGACTTACAATCGTTTACCACAGGGATACTGTGAAAGTCCTAACTCAAGCTCTAGCCTCATTAAATATCGAAAGTACTATGATTCAGTACTGCGATGACCTACTGATTTGTAGCCCAACAAAAGAGTAATGCGAATGTGATTCGTTAAGAGTTTTGACGGTTCTAGCTGAGAATGGACATAAAGTTAGCAGAGAAAAGTTGCAATTCTGTAAAGACAAGGTAGAATATCTAGGCAGAGTGTTGGAAGGAACATCTAGGCATATATCTGCTGAACCCATAGAAGCAATAATGAAAGCACCTAAACCACGACCTGTAAAAGAGATGCTATCTTTTCTATGCATGGTAGAAATATGTTTTGTGTGTTTTTGTTGTATTTTTGTCCTGTCTCTGTTATACACGTATGTATGCAGGATGGAACCAGTACCTGATCCACGATGGATAGTTTCCTGTACAGTCTGCCGAGATGCATGGAGGGAGGTTCTGGAACAGACCCCAACAAGAAGATGGACAGACCTAAGACATGATCTGGTCGACTGGTTCCCACACCGTCCGATGGGGACTAAGAAGTTCATCGCGATGGCCAACGTCTTGACAAGAGACTTCAAATGGATCAAGTCAATGAGACAGGCAACGTTCGACCTGGACATAAGCAGAGGACTTCGTCTGGTAACAACTTCATATCAGCTTGGAAGACATCTGAAGCTAGGCCTCTATAGAGGTATTGGGATCGAAGAGAATTGGGTTGGATATGATATCTGCGGGGTAATTGAATTTGACGATGTATACATGGCAGCAGATAAGACCGTAACTAAAGTGATGTTGGGAGATGACATTTTATGGACAAATACACCAACCACTTTGCAACGTGCGCTTGCAGCTCTTCCGAACGCTGATGAAGTCTGGCTAGACTTTTTACGTCAGGAGACGGGCAGGATGAACCGAATTCCACTATCACAGCTGATGTGCTGTAAGAACTTGCATGTAATCGAATTTACTGAAGAGGATCGCAAGGCATGGACTGAAGAAGGGACTGAAAGTCTTGACACGCTCTAATTGATTTACAGGGACCCTAACGGAATGCTTAAATGGCTTTAATGGTTTCAAATGTCCTTGTTATACATGTATTGTACAGAAGTCGAGTCCTGGTGGTGAATGCACTGTCGAGCACAAAAAAACTGGCAAGGTTGGAATTTTTCCTTCTAAATTGGCTACACGGAAGGTTTTTTCGCCCACCTCTGGACTCTTCGTATTTAACCAATTGCATGCTTATTGTACTCTCATATACTCGTTTATGCTAAGTTTACTCATCTTTTACTTACCTCTCTTAGACTGATGTTTGGTGAGGGGGTAATATGTGAGTTTTAAGATTAAGTTCATTGATTTTGTAAGTTTCCTTTGAATTAATGGTTTAAATTTTATTTAGTAATTTTTGCATGCATAGTTTAAGGTTAAGTAAGGTTTCTTTTCATAATAAGGTTCAAAATGTAGGGTTTATTTCCTTTTTCCTGTTTATTTCTTTCTCTGTAGTAACATGTAAGGCTCATAAGTTAAGTATTAAGTTGGTATAATGTGTAAGCATTATTTTCTATTTCCTTTGCTTTATTTTTCTTTATGTGACTTAAAAGTCACAGAGGGGGAAATATGTGAGCATATTTTAATTAAATATACTTGTGCATGCAACAATATGATAGAAACTATTAATCTTAGTAGAAGAACATAGAGGGAAGGTAAGACAGAGGTGAGCTAAGGACAGTGTGATGTCACAGTAGCAAGAACAGGCAGCATGAACTCAAACGAACTCTAGACAGGTAGCCATCTTGGATTTGAGATGCTTAGAGGACAGTGTGTACCAAACAGACCCTAGGGATGATGTAATCTCTGTACCCTGAGCATCCAAAAGTACCTGATGTCCCTAGACATGATGTAATGTCAGCTGATATTAGCCCTAGACATTATGTAATGCCAATAGCCCCAGACATGAGGTAATCTCCTCAGACATGGGGTGATCTTAACTGTGATGTAACAGGGGCTGGATACATGTGCAGACATGTCAAATTTAAAGGGACACAGACAAATAACCAAAAGACACACACTCAGCTTAATGAATAATAAGTTTAATAAGAGTAGGCACAAAATAAAATGGCATGTGCACCTACATAGTGAATAAAATAAAAATACAAAGTATAAGGCCCAACATATAAAAGTACAGTAAAATAGGGGGCCTGGGTAAGTATCAAATAACAAAAGGCATAAGAACTTAAATATCAAGCCTTCTCTGACCCAGAACCACATTGATGGGAAGATCAGTGTGTGGAATAAAAACAGAAATACCACGATTCAAAAGCGATTCAGGAAAGTCAGTTTGGGTACCAACAGACATTTTAAAATCAGTCTGAGTACTGACACTTCTTAGACCAACAGGCCGTAAGAGAGACTGGGCTGGAGTACTAGACTCTGGTCGCACGGGCCTGAAGGAAAGTAAAGGAGAGCTATGTGCCTCCGGACGTGGTCTCTTAGAAGGACCAGGCCCGGAGTCATCTTTCCTGGCATAAGTAAGACCGTTCTTATGAAGAAATTGTGTCAATGATCCTTCAGACTCATTTTGGCAAAAACTCACTGAAGCTCGGTCAGCAACAGGTTCAGTAGGAGTGTAATCCTCAAAGGAGTTGTGCTCTGGACTGTCCTGGCTGTCCGAATCGTCCAAAGGGATGTATTCAGTGCTTGGGCAGTTGCGCTTAGCTATAACAATAAAATAAAATACGTAAATACAGCAAATTAGGAAAACAAGACAAATAATTAAAATGAGTGCGAGAGAGCTGCTTACCCATGGCCTGTCTGTCGAGAACTGTAGAGTAACCCGGAAGAACTAAGAATATATAGTAAAATAAGCGCCGCCCCTATATTTTTTTATAATAAACAAACTTAGTGTAAAGATAATGGAAAATTATTTTAAAGAAAAATAGACTATAATGGGGAAAAGATATGGAGTCAGATGACGAGGTATATGACGTAAGCAAACAAGATAAGATTAAATGTAATTACAATGGGTGACAATACTTGGAAAAAGTTGGATTACAATGGGTTAATAATTTGATAAGAAATAAGAAAAAATGTACAGAGGAGGGGGCTAGGTGAGCGCTCCTCCCCTTGAAAACTGTATAAAAGAAGTGCCCATGTCACAGGCACTTCAGTCAGATTTTGGACATGCTTGGGACTTCAACCTAGGCATTGCTAAGCTGGCTCACTTGGTTTTATTGCTGCAATAAATCCTGCCTTACTTCATCCAGATCTACAAATAGTCCGGAGTCTTTTCTTTGGTTCTTTTTAAAGTTAAAGTTTTTGTGCAACATTTGTAATTAAGGCAACTGTAACTAGTGTAGGAGAAAAATCTCCCACACTGTTGAACAGGACGAAATGAGCGGCTTGGAGCTGAAAACTATGTGGAGTTGGTGCAGACTCTCATAAAGAATTACGCCAAAATGGGATGCAGAATGTCTCTGAAAGTCCATATCCTTGATTCGCATCTCGACAAATTCAAGGAGAACATGGGCGCTTACTCTGAGGAGCAAGGCGAGCGCTTTCATCAAGATATCTTGGATTTTGAACGTCTTTACCAAGGACAGTATAATGAAAACATGATGGGGGACGACATTTGGGGGCTACTTCGAGAAAGTGATTCACAGTACAATCGTAAATCTAGAAAATCTACGCATTTCTGAAGCTTGTTGAGTGGTTTCCGACTGTGTTTATTCCTTGTGCAATTTTTGTTTTTACCTGATCATAATGACGAAAATGAAAAAAAAAAACAGTTTTCTTCGTGCTGTTGTCATGAAAGCAAAGTTTCTGCTTAATGAAGTCATTTTTTCACATACTTCAGACATAAGCAATTGAAATATAACACTTACAAGCCAGGAACAAAAATTGTGTTACATAGCGTTATTCCTCCCCATTATTTTACTTCATTTTTTTTTTTTTAGATTTTTGCTCCTGACCTCTAAAACAGTCTTCTGTAGTCACACATTCCCTACTCATGAATACTTCATAAGAAAATCTTTTTCTACACAATAATACTGATAAACTGAGCCAGTGTTGATGACTTCTACCTTCACTTCACTGTAAGTGCAGTACATGTTTTCTGTGCAATAAGAATGAGCAGTGAGGATGAGGATGTTAGGAGAATCCCCCTGCACTGGAGCGTATTGGTGTCACAATGCTTCCCAGGATGTAACCTTCAGTACCAGAAGAGCTCATCAGAAGTGCATTTACAGGTTTCATCTGGATCAAGTCTCAATGACAACTGATTACCAGACTAAGAGTTAATAGTCTACTAAAGTTCTACTTGTGTATGCAAATAATAATGATAATAATAATAATAATTTCTAAAACACAAACTGACCCATAATTGATTACCAGTTATGTAAATATACTGTAAACATACTGAAATTAATATACTGTATAGATAGTTTAGAGAAATCTATAATTTTTCACTCTTGTCATCTTTCACTTACCAGAGTTGTTCGTAGTGTATTTGATGAAAACACAAGCAATGCTCACACTGACTACAACGATGGTAGCAACAACGGCGACATTCGATTTTGATGATCCTTCTTCTATTGGAGAGACTTTATTCTCACCTGTACCAATACATTAGGGGGAAAAAAAGAACACTAAATGTTTAAATGTCTAATTCAGCTGTATGTTAATATGTAACACTAATATTCAGGAAAACTGCATGATAACATGTGTGATAGTTTTCACAACAGTTCTTAAAATAGGAAATGAACAGTTAACAGGTGAGACACATTATTTGTTTACTTCATTAATCTACAAATGCGTTCCTAATGATCTCTAACATAGTTTAGATCTCTGATCTATGCAGCTTCATACATAACCAGTGACTCACATTTAACAATAAAAGTTCTACTTGTGCTCATTCTTACCTTTAGTTTGATTAAAGTGCTTCTTTGCTTTGTTTAGAAGGTCTTGAAGGTCCCCATGTTCCTCAGACATCCGGTCTTTCTCCCTCTTCCAGTAATCTTTCTCATCAGCATCAATCTTCTTTATCCACTCAGTCTTCAGGATCACCTCTGTGACGTTGCCGCCGTAGTACACAAACTGCTCTCCATCCAGCTCACCAACTGTGTAACTGATTCCTGCTGTGATGTCAGTGATGTACTGCAGTGTATGTGTGCCTACAAAGTACATCATACAGCATTTAATTGATATTTTTTTACAATAAAGGATTGTGGTACCAAAAGGATGAGACTATGATCAGACTGTAGTCAAAGTAAACAGCCTTATACATAAATACTACAGAATAAACACTCCCTGCCATTCACATATACATGCTAAAACCTTTGCATGTACATATAGTTGGGGAATATATTTTTACATACATATTATACATATTTACAAAATTAGAAATGATAAACAACTAAGCTGATATAAAAAAAGTCATTAATTGCAGCCCTAGTGTAGCCCTGAGAGCGTGAGCTGTAGTGAAGACACGTGTTGATGTACATGAGAGAACACTAGATGCTGTTATAGTAATAAAGTAGATTATACTTTACCTTTTCTCTTCGTAGTATTTGTCCTGGATTGCACGTACCGCATTAATTTCTCGATGCAGTTATTATTGAGGTAGTTCTTCCAGTATTCAGCCTGACGTCCTTCACGATCCCACTCTGTGATGAAATTCTCAGCTCTAGCATTTGCTGCATTCCAGGTTACAGATGTCAGATCCAGGCTGAAGAAATGCCTTAAAATCTTTGGCGGTTGCTTCTTAACCTCATTGATGTGTCTTTGTTGTGCTCTTTGGGTCATTTTGACTTTGTGCACACTTTTTGGCAAAGTAGCCACAGTCCCAAAGTGTGTATGTTTACTTAATTGTAGACTGGTGAATTTCTAAAGTTTTTGAAATCACTTTGTAACCCTTTCCAGCTTTATGTAAATCAACAAGTCCCCTGAAAGCTCTTTAGTCAACATCTCCAAACTCCAAATTTTCTTAACAAGACTCCACATATGCTACCACCTGACTCCAATTAGCTTTTTTGAGGTCATTAACTCATAGATTCACATTTTTTTCACTAGCATTATAAGGTTTTTATGGCTGCGCTCAGGCATTTTTAAAAGATTTTTCTCTGCGGTTTTCAACCTTTCATCCACACACAAACTCAGTTTTGGTCATTAAAAACTAAGCTTTTGGAAAATCCATTCGAAAGTGAAGATTTTCCAAAACTCCTGTTTTCAGTGGTGTAGTGTGGACAGCGGAAACGGAGACTGGTGAATACTGGGACAGCGGAAACGGAGACTTGGCTTGTTGTTGCCGATGATGTCATTGTCTGTGTGCTAGTCTCCTTGATTTGACGTCAGCTTTGTTTATGAGGATTTTTTGTGCAATACTCGACTTACATACAGTATACTAGTGACTGTGTTAACATGATTTACTGGACTTTTTACATGCGTGTACATACACATGTAGTTAAGTTAAGTTAAGCCTTTATTTGTCACATATACATTACAGCGCAGTGAAATTCCTTCTTTGCATATCCCAGCGTAACTGGGGCCTTGCTCAAGGGCCCAACAATGACAACCTGATGGAGCTGGGGATCGAACCGCCAATCATCCGATCAGTAACTCAGTGCCTTATCCCTCTGAGCTTCCACTGCCCCATTACATTATTGCTGTTACACACAAACTCTGACAACACAGACCATGCAGAAAGCGACAGCGGTTTTGGACGAGACCCAGTCTGACTTCTACAAAGTAGAAGTTTTTTTTTTCATCAGAAAAACATCATATGTGTGTGTGTGTGTGTGTGTGTGTGTGTGTGTGTGTGTGTGTGCATATGTCTTCATATCTGCCATTTCATCCTTCTTCGTACAACATCTATTCTATAAATTTCTTCCTCAATCCTTCCCCTTCTTTCTTAGAAAGATTTAGAAAGAGTGCAGTAAGCATGTTTTATTTAATATATATTATAAAAACAGATTTTCAACAAGTTTAATAACTTTAATAACTCCCTCATTTCCTCAAAGACAGGTAGAAATATAGTAATAAAATGTGGATGAATCATTACAATTAAACAGTCCTGTGATTATGAAGACTCTCAGGCATGGAGGCTGCTTGAGGCTGGAACATATGTGTTATCTGAAAGAAAGATAAAATGAACAATCAAATCATTAATTCATTCAGGTTTCTTTCTCTTTTCCCGTGTGTAAGGAGGCTGAATGTCCAGTGACCAGACTCCTGTCCACAGAGGCGGCGCTACCATTAGGCAAAAGTAGGCGAGCGCCTAGAGCCCCGACCTGCCAGGGGCCCATGACTTAAGCCTAACTAAGTAGTTTTAGCCAGCATTTACGTCTAAGATTTAAAAATAATTAAAATCCGCTTGCTGAACTAGCATTAGAATGTCATTACGCCACGCGAGTTGCGTTGAAACGTTTTAGTCTCCTCCCCAAACACTACAATGGTACATTCCGTGTGACGAAAACGGAAAGTTATTCACTGCAGTTTGATTGAGGAGCGGGAGACTTCCATCTACAGGCAGGAAACGAAGTTACCCAAGTTGTTCAGGAAAAACGGAAATAACAGCAAGGGTAACAATTTTTCACGCCTGGTCATAGTCACAGGTCACCTCAGGTCAACAATGTCACAAGAGAGGCTGTCTGCAGGTGCTATTCTCTCCATTGAGCACAAAGTCAGAAAATCAGTGGATATGGCGTCAGTAATAACAAAGTTTGTTGAAGCTTGCAAGGCCAGATTTTAGTGTTTTGGCCTACACTATTCACCCCAGCCATGCACACAATAAGACAAATTATTTACAATATCCTTTTAATTAACATTATTTTCATATTATTTCATTTTTAATCCAACACCCAAATATTCATGTTTTTCTCACCCACTAAAGCTCATTTGATGAAAGAAGACTAAGCTATTAAAAAAAATAATAATAATAATAAAAAAAAAACAGGGAGAAACAATGAACCAAGCTAGAGAAATATAGTGCCAACGGGGGAGAAGAGAAGGAAATACATGAAAATAACATTTGAGAAGGAGAAAGCAAACAGAAGAAAGAGAGAGAGAGAGACATCCAAATCAAACAAGACCAATAAAGGAGAAGGAGAGAGAGAGAGATGCAGAGACAAGATACAAAACAAGAGGAAAGTAAATATAGTGATGAAGAGAAACAGTAAAATGCATTAAAAAGATCGGAAGGAGAAAAAGAAGTCAAGTAGCAGGAGAAATACCTTTTTCTCCTTCCGATCTTTTTAATGCATTTTACTGTTTCTCTTCAAGGGACAGAAGAACACAGACAAACAGAGTGAAGAAGAATAAGACAAAGATGGGAAAACAGGGATAAAGATAAGAGGTAATTATTTTAATAAGTATTCTTTGGTATTATTTGTGTCACTCCATTGACCTGTCATGGGTTTTCTTACTTTAGTGAAACAGCACAGAAGACAGAGGCCAATCATCCACTATTAGTCTGTTGATGAAATACAAAGGTATCTGTATCAGATATGTTGTTGTTGTTTTTCTACAGAACTGTTCTAGACATCTGGATAAGATTGCTGTAGGATGACGAGTGAAGGGAAGTTCAAGGTAAGACTTTTAAAAAAGCACTGAATGGAGAGGGCCCCATATACTGTACATGTTCGCCTTGAGCCCCCAAATTGCTAAATCCGCCACTGCCTGTCCATGTACACCAACCAAAGGTATTAACTGTGTAATGTATTAAATCATGTGTATAATTTTATTTATATTTTACATTTTTAATTGCAGTTTCAGTTTAAACTTTGCAAGGCATTGTTTCAATATCAGAGTAATGTTTAGCCTGAGATCCAAACTTCCCTAAACTTGGTCTCTAAAAACTTCACATTTGTCTCCTTCTTCCTCTTACCGGAGTTCTTCTTCTTCCAAACAACAATTCCAGCCACAACAGCAGTGAGAGTGAGGAGAGCCGTGACTACAGCCACAACGATAGGAATCGGTGCTCCACCTGTTCAATCAGCACAGAGTCTTTATTATCTGCTGCAATAAGAAATCAACTTTCACTCTCTACAGCTCTAGTTTTATAGGAAAGTATTTTTCTGACCTCCATATTTTTGTCGATCGCTCAGCCAGAGATCCCACCTGCTGTGCTGAACCACGAGGGTGTAGGTGTGTTTCTGCAGCTCCTCAGCTGGGACTTTCAGAATGCTTCTCTTCTGGAAACTTCCATCCTGGTTGGGTAACGTCTCTCTGAGCTCCACGTCTTCATGCACGTCTTCTCCGTCCTTCATCATTGCTTTGGGGAAGAAACCTGTAACGTGACACACCACCTCTGGAGAAGGAGAGTGTTTCTGGAACACTGAAATCTCGGGAACAACTGTAGAGACACGAGGGCATAAATATTACACCACTGCCAGATTTTCTAGTATGCACATGTCTTTGTATGTGTTTGTGTGTGTGTGTGTGTGTGTGTGTGTGTGTGTGTCTGTTTGTATGTCACGGTTATAGTAAAACACACAGACACATAAATCATACATTTTACCTAGCCTTTCCAGAGTCTCTCTGCCATAAAACAGAAACTTCTTTAACCACTCGATACACTCTTTCTCTAGGTAGTACTTCCAGTATTTAATCTCAGCTCCTGTAGATTCCCACTTCTGTTTCGTGACCAGAGCTTTATCATTAGCTGCAGTCCATGTTTCAGTCCTCAGATCCAGACCGATGAAATTCTCTCCATCATAACCATACTGATTGTATCCCCTAGTGGTGCCGTCATCATCAAACTCACAGCCGTACATCCTCTGTAGTGTATGAACTCCTGCAGTAACACACAGTGGGTAGAGAAATTAATCACCCTTTCAAATCATTCATTTGCCTACCACGACACAACAATGTGTTGGAATAATTCCTTAGGAATTTTAATCCATATTGATAGGATAGCATCAGACAGTTGCTAAAGTTGTGTCTTTTGCACATCCATGATTAGATTGAGATCTGGTGACTGTGGAGGTCATGTGAGTACAGTGACCTCACTGACATGTTCAAGAAACCAGTTTGAGATCATTTTAGCTTTGAGGCATGGTGCATTATCCTGTGGTCATAAAGGGATAGACATGGTCTGCAACAATACTCAAGTAAGCTGTTGCCAGCAGAAATCAAGACTCATCAGGCCAGGCAATGTTTTTCAAGTCTTCTCCAATTTTGGTGACCCTCAGTTTCCTGTTCTTAGCTGACAGGAGTGGCACCTAGTGTGTTATTCTGCTGCTGCAGCACATTTGCTTCAAGGTTTGATGTGTTGTGAATTCAGAGATGATCCTCAGCATATATATCAGTTGTAGTGAGATGTTATTAAAGTTACCCAAATAAATTATTTACAATTGATCACAGCTGATCCAGATGGTAATAATTTACACCTGACTAAGAGCTCCTCTGGGATTCTTTCCCAAATCATTTCATTCTAGATTCTTTTATTATTATTATTATTATTATTATTACTACGTTTTAGAGCTGTTGCTATTTTTCCTTTCACTTGTATGATGTGCGATACATTGAGTAACTCGAGGTGGATATTTTTGTGTGTGTTTTCCTTTTAGGCTGTGAAACAATGAAATACAAATGTTTCATACATTACTTTTACACTGCAGCAATTTGCAACTCACTGTAAATAAAACAAAACCAGTTACAAATGAATGCGAGCACTATAACAAATGTATTTATCTTTACCTTCAGTGTGATTAACATCTTTCATTACTGTATGTAAAAGATGCTGGAGATCCCCCTGATCACTCCGCATACTCTGTGTCTGATCTTTCCAGTAATCTGGATTATCAGTACCAATCTTCACGATCCACTCTGTTTTTTGGATTGTCTTCTTGTTATTACTGTCACAGTACACAGCCTGCTGTCCATCCACCAGACCAACAGCAGTGAACTCTGGGACATGTATTCCTGATTTGAGTGCAGTGTAGAGGTACTGAAGAGTGTGTGTGACTGTAAAAGGGCAAAATGGTGATTATCTAAATTCTGATGAAACAATATTTGATTGTCATTTATACACTGCTATAAAATTTACCTTTAAGGTCACACATGAGCTTTGTTTGTCTTTGCCAATCATAAAAAACACATTGTTCAGACCCTGATGATATTTTTTTCATACTAGGCATACCTTTCCAGGTGCTGCCTGAAAGCCATTTGTGGCCTTAGCAAGATCAGGACATATAGTATTTAGATTAACTGACATGAACCCTGCGGCCATTTCTTTGTTCTAGTGAATTCTTTCACAGCCATATTATTCCTTTCAGCTTTGTTGTTTACAAATTTACTTGTCATCGTTTTCTTTTTGTAACAGTGGCTCAGAGGTTGTTCAACCTGACTGAATATTTTAACAGGTGGAGATTGTGAAGAAAATGTGCCTAAAAAACAGTAAAAGTCAACCTTTTATTTAATGCTGTTGAATTGGACAAGAATTACTAGGTTCCCTGGTGAGCTAGTGGTCAGTGTCGGGCTGTGGTCTGGGTTCAAGCTCCCAGGCAGCCACCACCCACTGAGGACAGGACACACCTGGGCACCGTCAGTGTTAGGGCTAAGCCTGGATAAATGCTGAGAGGTGGATCATGAAGGGCATCCAGCTTGAGTTGGTTGCTGTATCTCGAGAGCTGAAGCCTGATACAGTTGTGACCCAACCACCTCAGAGTTGAGGTGTTGTGCGTGGTGAGATTCTCTCCCCATTATAGTAGTGCAGAGTGCTCAGCTGAATTGTCAGCCCAGCCCAAACCAGTCTGGTCATTCTAGTACAGTATGAGCTGTTAAAAGGTATTTTAGACTGTAGACTCAGGGTGAGTACAAGAGACTGGGAGAATAGGCCTTTCTGGGATATTGGGCCGACCTGTCTGGTGCTGGTGATTGCGTCATGGCTTTATTTACTGATTCATTACCATTTCTATTTTCATCAGATAATCATTGTATTTACTGTAGATGGTTTATTCTTTCTCTCTCTCTCTCTCTCTCCCTCTCTCTGTCGGTGTGGCAAATAAGTATAATTCAAGGATTACCTAACTAACTGGGAAATGAGTGTGTATAAATGAACAGTTCTAGTGCTTCAGTGAGTCACATCCGTTGGCGACTCTTTAGTCTATAAATAGGCAAACTGTGTGATAGTTGTTGTTTTTACTTGACCTTGACTCATTGTTTGACAAAATCTTACTGTGCCTCTATATAGCAGAACAGTCTTACAGTATTGTTTAAAGCTGCATGAATAGGCATAAATTAACAGTAGGGTGTGTCATGCGTGTCATCAGACTTCAGGAAAACACATCAGTGTGTGAGAACTGTTGGGGAGGTCAGATGGTTGTGGTGCTGGTTCATATCTGCTGTATACTGTAGAGAGGATGAGTGTGAAACATGTCAGTTATATTAAGATTAAACACATTTTCATCTGTTCACTTGAAACGTATAAGAGATATTGATATTCATTCAATAAGTGTACACAGCTAAAGTATGACACGATGGTCTCCGAGTTGTAATGCAAGAAACATCTCAAGATTTTAATTAAATTTGTTTTATATTTTATATAGCTTTAATAATGATCATTGTCACAAACAGAAATACATCAATTCTGAATATATGTTTTAGATTTATGAATGTATTCCTAATGAAAAAGTCAAAAGCGACAGTGGCAGGGAAAAATAAAACTCTCTGGGGAAGAAACCTAAAGAAGAAGCAGACTCTAACATAATCTCAATCTCATTTGAGTGACACCAGCTAGCGTTATTATATTTAAAAAGATTTTCTATGTGTGCTATAAAGTAAAAAAAAAAACATTTAAATAACAAGACCAAGTATGGTAAGAGCCTGGTGGTTGTGGGTTGAGCGCTGTAGCACCGACGGTCTGATATCGGTTTGCGTATGTGTGCTGCCTGTGTGCTGCATGATCGAAATCTGTGGTGATTTTGCAAGGCTTCCTCACACATCATGTATTGAAGATATCCTGTATGACAGGAAGTTTGTTGCCACCAATGAATCCAAACCAGACAGATGTGCACCTCTGTTGCTCTCTATGGTGCACCTGTAGGAGTTGGTCAGGATTTCAGAGAGGAGATCAGATTTCCTGAGTCTCCACAAGAAGTAGGATCACTGATCAACGGATTTCACCATTGTCTTAGTGTGTAGGGACAAGGTCAGGTCATCTGGAACTTGATAATCCTGTATCTATCCACAGATGTCCTCAGGTGTATAAGGTGACAAATGCACCGTCCTGCAGCCTCCTGTAGTCCACAATCATCTCCTTAGTCTTGGTGTGTGTGAGACTGAGCTTACTGTTGTTGCACCACTCTGACCTCATCCCTGTAGGCCATCAAATCTTTAAGCATGATGAGGCCCAGGATGATGGAGTCATTAGAAAACTGGTGTGAGAGTTTGCTGGACAGTTTGCTGGTGTTAAAGCACGTGAGATCACCACCTGCACTTTCACACCAGTTTGCTGATGACTCCATTATCCTGGGCCTCATTATAGGTAAAGATGAGATGGACATCACCAGTTTGCTGATGTGAAAGCACATGTGGTGAAAGCTCATTCACTTTTCATTCATCATACAGCACATCTAGAAGAGTGAGAGGTGGATGGCAAGATAGGAAGAGAAAAATGTCAGAAATTGATGTGTTTAATAAAAGAATGTATTCATTATCAACTGTGTTGCTTTTGTGATTATACAATGTAATTTTTGTAAATGTTGATTTAACACTTACCTACACTGTAAACCCTAATGCTCAAAGTAATTAAACATATTGTAACATAACACATAGTACTGTTAACTTAAATAATTACAATTAGTTCAAATTAATAGACCTTGGTGAGTATTTAGAACTTTGTGGTGTTTATGAGTTTGTAGAAATGACACTTGTCAAGTTAGCTGAACAAATTCGATAATTTAAGTAACTGTAAGTACTTACAGTAAGTAACAGTAACTGTCACCTTAAAGTTCCACCAACTTAAAATCATTCACATACACACAGATAATGTTGTTATAACCAGTCAGTTGTGCTTGGCTCACAATTGTCAAGGCTTACAAAAAAAAGGTTTTTGACCATTTAAAGAAAAGTTTCTAAACAACAACAATGATTGAGACTGTATTCCCTGATGAATATGTATTTCCAGGCCAGCTGTAAAGAAAGTCGCTCTTGTCAGGTCAGAGACCTGCTCCCGAGTGAAATCTGAAGGCACCAGTGCTTATTTTTTTTTAACACATTTGCCTTTACATTTACATAAACACTGGTGCCTTTCTGCCAAACCACGCCCTGTTACCTCTGAGGCAGGCCCCAATACATTTTGTTTTATGGAAATGGGCTTATAATAACATTCTTGTGAAATTAATTACCTGAACAGTTAAACTTTCTAATCTGTAAGGCCTGGAGCACAAAGTTAAATTATTTATAATTACATTATCCGCCTTCAAATTAAAATATACACAGTAGTCATATACAGTACGATATGCAGTAAAATGCTTATAAGGCCACCCGTGACCTTAAAAAAAAAGGTTAATATAAAAAAATCAATTATGGAATAAAATAAGTAATAGAATATAGAGAAACTTAGCTATAGAAAAACATGGCTATTGAAAATAGAACAAAAATAATATATATAAAATATAAAAACTTAGCTATACAATAAATTACAAAAAAATATTGAAATATCCATAGAAAACCTTAGCTGTAAACTTTTGTTGTAAATATAAATATACACATTATGTACATTGAAAAAAATGGATTTGTACACTGAAGAGGAACTGGATTGTAGTAGAATTAAATAGGAATGTCCATATCTAATTAATGTGCATTAAATGTGCATGAATGTGCAATGTGCAGAAATGAAATGAAATAGAAATGTCCAGGGTGTGTGAGAAGGTGCCTGAATGTGCCAATGTCCAGAAATGTCCAGGCGGAGTGTAGATGTACGAGTGTGCCGATGTGCAGTGATCATTAATGTCCATAAATATGCAATGTGCAAAAATGGAAAATTGTTAGTCCTATGTGCAAAATGAAATAATGGAAAGATGGTTAGTCCTGTGTGGTCTTTTGATTGAGAGACCGTATCGCCTGCAATAATTTCAACCAAATGAGAGCTCAGGGATTCTTCCGGGAGTGTTTCCTTACCACCATCACCTCCGGCTTGCTCATTACAAATCTATTCATAATGAGTAATTCTAGATGCAGAATTTGTAGGTTTCTGTAAAGCGGTTTTGTACCATTGGCCATGGTTAATACTACACAAATAACATTTAAATGAACAATGAATGTGAAGCAAAATCTCTCTGTTAAACGGTACATGAATGCTACAGGTTATTTTACATTTACATTTATATTTTATTTTACAACCATAATACTTCATTAGGTAAAGATTGACTTCATCTGATTTATTGTCAGTTTTTAAACATTGGTTACTAACACGCTATAAGATGTAGGTGATTTGATAAGAAACTCATTTGCTGAAGAACGAAACAAAGAGAAAATCTTCAGCAGCTCCATCGTCCATAAAATGCCAGAGTTTAGCATTGGTCTAGACTAAGGTTCTGTTGTCCTGTGCGCTAAACATAAACCGGTTCCCATTACCTGCATTGGGATTGTCTGTCTATGCAAAGTGAGATATATGAGAAATATTCAAGCCACGCTCTACTGTAACTGTACATTTACTAGAAAGTTAGGAGCAAAGCTATGTCTCATCTCGCTTTTCTTTTCTCTCTCTGTCTCTCTCACTTGACTCCCCACCCCATGCGCGCACGCAAACACACACACATACTCTCTCTCAAGACTCAAGATTGAAAGGTGCTTTATTGGCCACACAAATATTTGCATATCAAGCTTAGAAATGAGTCACAAGAAGTTATTTTCTTGTGACTCATTTCTAAGCTTGATATGCAAATATTTGTGATGCCAATAAAGCACATTTGCTGTATATATGTACATTATAATAAAAGTAATCTGCTTTTTTTTCAGCTGTTCCCTTTCAGGGTTCGCCACAGCAAATCATCTGCCTCCATCTAACCCTATCCTCTGCATCCTCTTCTCTTATGCCAACTACAGTAACTTCATGTCCTCTCTTACGACATCCATAAATCTCCTCTCTGGTCTTCCTCTAGACCTCCTGCCTGACAGTTCCAACCTCAGCATCCTTCTACCAGTACGCTCACAATCTCTTCTCTGAACATGTCCAAACCATCTTAATCTGGCCTCTCTGATTGTATCTCCAAATAATTATCATACATGGGTTGTCCTTCTGATGGACTCATCCTTGATCCTATCCATCCTTGTCAATCCCAAAAAGAACCTCAACATCATCTATGCTTTTCTTTAGTGCCACTGTCTCTAAGCCGTAGAGCATCGCTTGTCTCACCGCTGTCTTGTACACCTTTCTTTTCATTATGACTGATTTTCTATTATCACATAACACAACTGACACTTTTCTCCACTCGTTTCCAGAGGGGGAAAGTAATAAATTCCATTTACTCGCGTTACTGTAATTGAGTAGTTTTTCTGTGTACTTCTACTTTTTAAAGTAGTTTTTAAAATCTGTAATTTTACTTTTGCTTAAGTATGTTTTGTTTGAAGAGTTGTACTTCACTACATTTGAAATCATATTCGCTACTGAGTAAAAAATAGATGAATGAAAATGAAAAATAATACAAATAATGCAACAGGGAAGGAAAAAAATTGCACCCGGTAAACCAGTGAACTGATTGATTGATGGACGAAGAGAACAAATGCACTAAACTCACAAAAACATGGAGACGGACAAAACGGACGCCAGTAATGCAGACCCAGCTGAAAGCGAAATATAAATTCTTATGCAGCAAAACCCTGGTCATTGTAACGGCCATTACTATGTTGTATACCACATTATGTATGTATGTTGACCTATAAGAGTTGTCGCCCCTCCCCCAGTGTGTGCGCTGTGGAGGTGTGCGTGAGGAGAGAACGGAGTAGAAGCTCAGGTGTGCTGCTCACCCCCGAAACGCTCGATTCTTTTACCCTTTTCTTTATGTTTTGTATTTTAATTTTGTGACACTGAAAGAGGCCGATAAAGGTTTTGTGCTGAACGTTATTCTCGGCTCTGAGCTCTTTTTTTCCCTCGGCTATCCTGCGCAAAGAGTCACGCCATATTTAAGTGACCACTTTGATTTCAAGCACAAGAAAGGGAACAGCTTAATTATGCAAACATGTTCCTTCAGTTAAAAACAACTAGTTTGAGATCTGTATCCGCTTGTCTTTTTTGAACTACACTAGAATCCCACGTCCCACCCCTGCTGTTAAAAGTAACTTTTACTCTGAGTAAATTTTTTATGTGCTACATTTTACTTTTACTTGAGTAGATTTTTATGATGGTAACTTTATTTGTACAGTACTTCAGTAAAATTCCACTGAATTAATAGTACTTTTACTTAAGTACAAAAGTTAATTACTCTTTCCACCTCTGCCTGTTCCAACCTGCACCTTGTTTACCTCTGCTCCCTGTAGCCTTACCGTCCCACTGGGGTTCTTCTCATTCACACACATGTATTCTGTCTTCCTACACCTAACCTTCATTCCTCTGCTTTCCAGAGCATACCTCCACCTCTCTAGATTTTCCTCCACCTGTTACCTGTTCTTGCTACACAGTGTCATCTGCAAACATCATAGTCAATGGAGTCTCCTGTCTAACCTATCTATCTGTCATCCTGTCCATCATCATAGCAAACAAAAAGGGGCTCAGAGCCGATCCTTGATGCAGACCCACCTCCACCTGGAACTCTTCTGTCACACCTACAGCACATCTCACCACTGTCTTACAGCTGTCATACAAGTCCTACTTCTCTGCCATTCCAGACTTCCTCATACAATACAACAGTTTCTCTCTCGGCACCCTGTCATACGCTTTCTCTAAATCTACAAAGACACAATGCAACTCCTGTTACCTTCTCTGTACTTCATCAGCATCCTCAAAGCAAATACAGCATCTGTTGTACTCTTTCTAGGCATGAAACCATATTGCTGCTCACAAATGCTCACCTCAGCCCTTAATTTAGCTTCCACTACTCTTTACCAAAGCTTCATTGTAAGGCTCATCAGCTTTATGCCTCTGTAATTGCCACAGCTCTGCACATCTGCCTTGTTCTTAAAAATCAGCACCAATAAACTTACCCTCTATTTCTCTGGGATCCTCTCACTCTCCAGGATCTTGTTAAACAGACTAGTCAGAAACTCTATGACTAGACTCTAAGCACGTCCCTACCTCCACAGGTATGTCATCAGGACCAACTGCCTTTCTACTTTTCATCCTCTCCTCACCTCACTCTTACTGATTTTTGCTACTTCCTGCTCCACACCAGTCACCTCTCTTAGTGTCCGACTTCTTCTTAGCTAACCTCTTTCTCTGTATACACTTCTGGACTTCCCTGTTCCACGACCAAGTCTCCTTGTCCACTTTTCCAATTCCTGAAGATACATCAAGTACCCTCCTACCTGCCTCATTGATCACATTAGCTATAGGTGTCCAGTCAGAAAAAAGAAGAAAAAAGTATTCACTACTGCCATTCCATCCTCTTTGCAAAGTCCACCACCATCTGCTTTTCTAGGTTCCTGTCCTGAAGACCAAACCTGCCCATCACATTCTCATCATCTCTGTTCCCTTACTCAACATGTCCATTAAAATCTGCACCAGACACCATTCTCTCACCTCTGAGGATGCTCTGCATTACTTTATCTAACACACTCCAGAATATCTCCTCCTCTTATAACTCACATCCTATCTGTGGGGCATATACAGTCGTGGCCAAAAGTTTTGAGAATTACATAAATATTGGAAATTGGAAAAGTTGCTGCTTAAGTTTTTATAATAGCAATTTGCATATACACCAGAATGTTAAGAAGAGTGATCAGATGAATTGCATTGTCCTTCTTTGCCATGAAAATGAACTTAATCCCGAAAAAAAAAACTTTCCACTGCATTTCATTGTCATTAAAGGACCTGCTGAGATCATTTCAGTAATCGTCTTGTTAACTCAGGTAAGAATGTTGACGAGCACAAGGCTGGAGATCGTTATGTCAGGCTGATTGGGTTAGAATGGCAGACTTGACATGTTAAAAGGAGGGTGATGCTTGAAAACATTGTTCTTTCATTGTTAACCATGGTGACCTGAAAAGAAATGCGTGCAACCATCATTGCATAAAAGCATAAAAATGGCTTCACAGGCAAGTATATTGTGGCTGCTAAGATTTCACCTAAATCAACAATTTATAGGATCATCAAGAACTTCAAGGAAAGACGTTCAATTCTTGTTAAGAAGGCTTCAGGGCATCCAAGAAAGTCCAGCAAGCGCCAGATTCAGCTGCGGGATCGGAGTGCCACCAGTGCAGAGCTTGCTCAGGAATGGCAGCAGGCAGGTGTGAGCGCATCTGCATGCACAGTGAGGCAAAGACTTTTGGAAGATGGCCTGGTGTCAAGAAGGGCAGCAAAGAAGCCACTTCTTTCCAAAAAAAACACCAGGGACAGATTGATCTTTTGCAAAAAGTATGGCGATTGGACTGCTGAGGACTGGGGCAAAGTCATATTCTCGGATGAAGCCTCTTTCCGATTGTTTGGGGCAACTGGAAAAAGGCTTGCCTGGAGAAGCAAAGGTGAGCGCTACCATCAGTCCTGTGTCATGCCAACAGTAAAGCATCCTAAGACCATTCATGTGTGGGGTTGCTTCTCATCCAAGGATTGGGCTCACTCATAATTTTGCCCCAAAACACAGCCATGAATAAAGAATGGTACCAAAAGACCCTGCAACAGCAAACGGAAACAATCAAACTGAAAACCAGGCAGTTCTGATCACTGGCTGATCGACAGCTTCATATTTGTTAGAGTCAGTGTGGCAATTTGTAAATCGCAACACAAAAGAATTGCGATTCTTAATGGAATCGACCCCCACCATACCACACCGCCCTTAACTGGTTCCACTAACTACTAATGTAGTTCCAATTCCAATAAGATGATTGTTTGAGGCACAACCGTGTAGTTTACTACAAATTACACAACCTAACTGCAGATTAAATGATATGTATTGTAATGATTTCATAAAAGTGTAAACTTGAAAAATGAAATGAAGCCAGTGCAAATGCCTGTAGTGCATTTTTATTTTTGTCAGGCACTTACATACTGAACTAAATGCCAAAATAGAAATTATTTTACAAGATAATGTCTGAGAATGATGAGTTAAAAAAGGGAAAAGAAGAAAAATACCCTTTCTTTTTAAAAGGTTGCATAGGCTTTGAGTGAATTTGATCAAATTTGATTCAATAATGGCAGTGCTCTCAGTAAGTGAAGTGTAAACCTCTTTCAAATGCTAATCACAATATCACCAGCCTACAGAGGGCTGCTTCTTAATGCTTCTTAAATTCAATTCAAAATATATCAGTTCTTTTGTTAATGTTATGAAGTTCTTTTTTTTTACTTTTTGTCTACATTCATACCATCACTAAACACACCACTGCCATGACATTAAAAAGTAAACACTTGGTATATCTCCTAACCTACAATAAAGTGACGATGAATTATCTATACTGATTATCAACAGCGATACTTATTACTTTACTTATTTTAAAATTATCTGAAATGCCTCAATTATCGCTTGCCTACTGACCTCTGAAGGTGGAGGTAGGTGGGTGGAGGAAGAGTTGTCTTTAGTAAACACACAAGAGGTACTGATGCAGAGATTTTTCAAGTTTCATCATAAAAAAAAGCTTTTCAACACAATAAATCACCTACAGTACTGATAAAATCTCTGATGGAGATCTGTAGTACAGTTGCAAAATGCAAATGGAAATGATTGTAGATTTTTGTGCAATAAGTGTCAGATCCCATCCTCTTCTTCCCTGATGTTCTATGTTTACATATCTGTTCGAGCACATGGTGTTTGTTTTTGTTCGCCCACCAGCTGTCCGCGTTTGTCACGATAATCCCTCCCACTTCCTCCCTAGTTTAGTAAGATGATTTCACTCACCTGTTCCACTCGTTTCCGTCGTAATTGTTTGCTTTATTATTCCCTCTTGTCTGTTGTCCGCTGTCGGTTCGTTATTTCCATCTTGGCAGCCGTTTGCTTGCTTCCTGTCCGGTCAAGCCCTGTCCTTGTAAACCTCCAAGTTTTGGCTCCTGGTTAATGCTTCCCGTTTATTTTTCTCCCTCATTTTTTTCTCCTTTTTCTCTCGTTGTTTTAATCTCCCTTTTTCTTCCAGGCCGGTCCGGCTTTTGTTTTTGTCCGCGCTATCCGGCGGCGTCCCGCCCCGTGGCCGGCCAGCTCACGCTCTTCCTCGCGGCCGAGCAGTGCAGCGCAGCGCATCGCGCCCCTATCGACCTCTGGTGGCCGTGGAAGGAACTACAGCTGCACTTCGGAAGTGAAAGCCATTTTTGCCCCCTACAGAGTAGTTTTTGTTATTTTTGTTTTTTTTTTTCTTGGGACTAAGGCGCTCCTGTGTTTTTCCTGCTACAAGGGATATTTTGTTGTTTATTTTTTGCCTTGGATGTTCTGTGGATAAAATACTCTATTATAGACTATCAATAAATCATTGGAATTGACCTGCACCTGTGTCCGTTCTGATTAACTTGACAGAACGAACCGACCAAGATGGACGCAGCAGGTACAGATCCCGTCAGGTCGGCCGTGGCCCAACAGGGGCTGCTTCTGGGCCAACATGAGAGCCGACTGACCAGCACCGCGAGGGAGGTCGAATTCCTCACCAACCAAGTGGCAGACCTCACTGTCCGCATCCAAGAACTCCAGTGAGAAGGCGCCCAAGGAGGTTCGGCCCACCCTTCCTCCCGTCCAGAGCACGAACCCCGCTGCAACAATCCACCCCCCTATGATGGGGACCCCAATTCATGCCGAGCGTTCTTGACACAGTGCTCAGTTGTATTTGCCCTCCAGCCACGCACGTTCGCGGCAGAGGAGACAAAGGTGGCATTCGTTATGACTCTCCTAATGGGCAAGGCACGCGAGTGGGGAACCTCAGTCTGGGAATCTGGAGCCCCATGCTGTCTCTCATTTGACGAGCTTCGGCAGGAGATGATCAGACTCTTTGACCGGTCTGCCAGAGGGCAAGAAGCAGCGGACCAGCTCGCACGGCTTCGCCAGGGAGGCCGTTCAGTCACAGAGTTTGCCATACAGTTTAAGACTCTAGCAGCCTCCTGTGACTGGAATGAGGGAGCCTGTACAGGATGAACTGGCCACTCATGACTTACCTCGTGACTTCGAAGAGCTCATAAACCTGGCCCTGCGCATCAAGGTTCGCCTCCGTCGTCGGCACCAGCGCCAGCTGATCCGCCTCTCTGGCGAGGTGGAGGGCTCCCACTCACCTTCGGCAACTTCCGATCTACCACAGCCCGAGCCCATGCAGCTGGGACGTATTCGTCTATCACCCCAGGAGAGACAACAGCGTCTGACCCGGGGCTTGTGTCTCTATTGTGGAAAACCAGGCCACTTTGCAGCAGTCTGTCCGGCAAAAGCCAAAGCTCACCGGTGAAGCAGGGGATCCTGGTGAGCATGATACCTTTTTCACAATCCCCCTCCTCACGAACCCTTTTACCTGTACTGGTCCAATATGGGGGAACTTCAGAGTCCTGTTCGGCGTTGGTCGATTCAGGGGCTGAAGGGAACTTCATGGACAGCTCGATAGCCGCACGGTGGGGTATCCCAGCCATCCCACTGCCTGAACCTATCCCTGCCCGATCCCTAGATGGGACTTTGATTACTACCGTTTTCTATCAAACCCCAAGACTTAGCCTGGTAGTCTCAGGCAATCACCGTGAGGTCACCACGCTGTACCTTCTGGACTCTCCTTGCACTCCCATAGTTTTGGGGCACCCCTGGTTGGTACAGCATGGCCCTCATGTGGATTGGTCCGGAAATTCTGTGTTATCCTGGAGCCAAAACTGTCTTGCTTCATGTCTTGGTTCTGCCCCTTTTTCTGGTTCTGTTTGTCCTGTGTTGCAGGTGGAGGAGGCTGATCTGTCTGGGGTGCCGGCGGGGTACCATGATCTGCGTCTGGTGTTCAGCAAGTCCCGGGCCATGTCCTTGCCTCCTCATCGTCCTTATGATTGCGCTATAGAGCTCCTCCCAGGCACTTCTCCGGCCAAGGGTCACTTATATTCCCTTTCAGGTCCAGAGAGAGAGGCCATGGACAAGTATATTAATGAGTCCCTCAAAGCCAGCCTCATCCGTCCCTCCTCCTCTCCTGCGGGTGCGGGGTTCTTCTTCGTCAAGAAGAGGGACGGCTTCTTGAGTCCCTGCATTGATTATCGTGGACTGAACGACATCACTGTTAAGAACAGGTACCCCCTGCCGCTTATGTCTTCAGCTTTCGAACTCTTGCAGGGAGCCAAGGTCTTCTCCAAGCTTGACCTGCGCAATGCCTATCACCTTATCCGCATCCAGGAGGGAGATGAGTGGAAGACAGCTGTCAACACACCCACGGGACACTTGAATACCGGGTCCTTCGGTTTGGTCTGACCAATGCCCCCGCTGTCTTCCAGGCCCTGGTCAATGATGTGCTGAGGGACATGGTAAACCGATTTGTCTTTGTGTACCTTGATATCTTGATATTCTCTCCCTCTTTGCAGGTACACACTCAGCATGTCCGCCAGGTGTTGCAACGACTACTAGAAAATCAGCTATTTGTAAAAGCGGAGAAGTGCGTCTTCCATGCAAGGTCAGTTTCGTTCTTGGGGTTTGTTATTTCGGTGGGTGAGATCGGAGCTGACCCTGCTAAAATAAGGGCTGTTGCCAAGTGGCCAACTCCTGACTCTCGGAAGGCTCTGCAGCGGTTCCTGGGGTTCGCCAATTTTTATCGGCGCTTCATCTGGAACTTCGGCCAAATTGCTGCACCCTTAACAGCACTCACCTCTCCTAAAGTACTGTTTAGATGGGGTAATGAGGCCCAGGAGGCCTTTGATAAATTAAAGTCCCGGTTTATCTCTTCTCCTGTTTTGTCTACTCCAGATCCTGAACAGCAGTTTATTGTTGAGGTGGATGCTTCTGATGTCGGAGTAGGTGCAGTTCTGTCACAACGCTCCCTCCGGGATGGGAAAGTACATCCTTGTGCCTTCTTCTCCCACCGCCTAAGCCCTACGGAGCGGAACTACGACATAGGTAATCGGGAGTTGTTGGCTGTCAGACTAGCCTTGGGTGAGTGGCGTCACTGGCTTGAGAGCGCAGTCCAACCGTTCGTGGTCTGGACCGACCACAAGAATCTAGAATACATCAATTCAGCCAAGAGGCTTAATTCTAGACAGGCCCGCTGGTCCCTTTTCTTCAGTCGTTTCAATTTTTCCCTCTCTTACAGACCTGGGTCCAAGAACACAAAGCCTGACTCCCTCTCCCGTCTGTTTAAGACCCCTGAGAGGGAAGTTCCAATTGACACCATCCTGCCCAAAGGCGTAGTGGTGGCCTCCCTTTCATGGAATGTCGAGAGAGAGGTCCAGGAGGCCCAGCACAATTTCCACATACCCAGAGGGGTTCCAGTGGGCAAGTTGTTTGTTCCCGTGGTGCTGTATCCTAAAGTCATCCAGTGGGGTCACTCGTCTAGACTAGTGTGTCACCCAGGAGTTCGGAGGTCGCTGGCTTCCATCCGCCAGCGATTTTGGTGGCCTTCCATGACCAGGGATGTCAGGCAGTTCGTGGCAGCCTGCTCAGTTTGCGCCCAGAACAAGTGTTCATCCTCACCTCCCATTGGTCTGCTCCGCCCATTACCCGTCCCTGCCTGCCCATGGTCACATCTAGCCCTTGACTTTGTCACTGGCCTCCCCGAGTCGAAGGGCAACACCGTCATTCTCACGGTGGTGGATCGCTTCTCCAAAGCAGCTCACTTCATTCCTCTCCCCAAGCTCCCCTCTGCCAAGGAGACAGCTCAGGTGGTGGTGGACCAAGTATTCCGGATTCATGGTCTTCCGGTTGATGTGGTCTCTGACAGGGTCCCACAGTTTGTCTCTCGGTTTTGGAAGGAATTTTGCAGACAGATCGGGGCCTCTATGAGTCTGTCATCTGGATTCCATCCCCAGACCAATGGGCAGTCTGAGCGGGCTAACCAGGATTTGGAACGTGCTCTCCGCTGCCTGGCATCACATAATCCTAACTCTTGGTGTCAACAACTGACCTGGGTAGAGTATGCCCATAATACCCTACCGGTTTCTGCAACAGGTATGTCACCTTTTCAGTGTTCAGTTGGCTATCAACCCCCTCTGTTCCCTTCACAGGAACCCGAAGCGGCGGTCCCGTCTGCCTTGGCTTTCGTTCAACGTTGCCGGCTCACCTGGAGAAAAGCCAAGGAAGCCTTGATCCGGGCTAGTAGACGGACCAAAGCCGCAGCTGATCGCCACCGGACTCCTGCCCCACACTATGTTTGTGGTCAAAGAGTATGGCTCTCTACCAGGGACTTGCCTCTCAGGGTAGCCTCACGCAAGTTGGCTCCCAAGTTCATTGGTCCATTCAAAGGTCTTGAACCCAGTGGCGATTCTGCTCAAGCTTCCTCCCACGCTTGGTCGGGTACACCCAGTGTTTCATGTCTCTAGGGTTAAACCTGTGTTTTCATCCCATCTTGTTCCTCCTGCCCCGACCCCCCCTCCCCCCCATCTAGTGGATGGCTCCCCAGTATACACTGTTAGGAGGTTGCTGGACGTTCGTCGCAGAGGTCGGGGCTTTCAGTATCTAGTGGACTGAGAGGGCTACGGTCCGGAGGAGAGGAGTTGGATTCCGGCCCGGGAGCTGATCTTGGACCTCCGTCGGCGACAAGGTGAGCCCCTCCCTGGGGACGCCTAGTGGCGCCCTTGGGGGGGGGGGTACTGTCAGATCCCTGGCCTGATCTCTTCTTCCCTGATGTTCTATGTTTACATATCTGTTCGAGCACATGGTGTTTGTTTTTGTTCGCCCACCAGCTGTCCGCGTTTGTCACGATAATCCCTCCCACTTCCTCCCTAGTTTAGTAAGATGATTTCACTCACCTGTTCCACTCGTTTCCGTCGTAATTGTTTGCTTTATTTATTCCCTCTTGTCTGTTGTCCGGTGTCGGTTCGCTATTTCCATCTTGGCAGCCGTTTGCTTGCTTCCTGTCCGGTCAAGCCCAGTCCTTGTAAACCTCCAAGTTTTGGCTCCTGGTTAATGCTTCCCGTTTATTTTTCTCCCTCATTTTTTTCTCCTTTTTCTCTCGTTGTTTTAATCTCCCTTTTTCTTCCAGGCCGGTCCGGCTTTTGTTTTTGTCCGCGCTATCCGGCGGCATCCCGCCCCGTGGCCGGCCAGCTCACGCTCTTCCTCGTGGCCGAGCAGTGCAGCGCATCGCGCCCCTATCGTGGAAGGAACTACAGCTGCACTTCAGAAGTGAAAGCCATTTTTCCCCTCTACGGAGTAGTTTTTTTTTTTTTTTTTTTTTTTTTTCTTGGGACTAAGGCGCTCCTGTGTTTTTCCTGCTACAAGAGATATTTTGTTGTTTATTTTTTGCCTTGGATGTTCTGTGGATAAAATACTCTATTATAGACTATCAATAAATCATTGGAATTGACCTGCACCTGTGTCCGTTCTGATTACCCTGACAATAAGACTGGGCAGTGAGGATGAGGATGTTAGGAAAATCCTCCTGCACTGGAAAACATTGGTGTCACGTTGCTTCACTCGATGTAACCTTCAGTGTCAGAAGATCTCGTCTTGTCAGATATTCACACAGAGGAATCACTTCATAGGTAATCTTCAGAGGCTGTAATAATATAAACAGTCAGAAACAGAAAAGACAGTTCTTATAAGAATTGTGTAGTGTAAATAATCTATTTCAGAAAAAAATAAAATTACATATACACAAAAATACTTGCATGGGGCCTGGAGCCTATCCCAGGAGACATGAAGGATTGGCACCCTGTCCAGGGTGTACCCCACATCACATGAACACACATAACACACTTACATGCTCATTCACACACTACGGGCAATTTTGGAACAACAGTTAGCCTAATCTGCATGTCTATGGATTGTGGGAGGAAACTGGAGTACCTGGAGGAAACCCACCAAGCACATGGAGAACATGTAAACTACGTTCTGAGTATACAAAAAAAATACTCATCCTAACATTCAAAAACTCAAATATACTGTAATTTTTTTTAAAAATTAATATAACCATTGAAATATCTACAATTAAGGATAATGTATATAGTTTGAATTTTACGGGTTTTTTTTTTTTTCACATACCCGAGTTCTTCCTGCACATGATGAAAAGAGCGACACTGGCTAGGAGAGAAAGACCAAAGAGCACAGCAACCACAGTGGTGATAAAATATGATCTTGGTAATTCATGTGTTGGAGGATCTTTATTCTCTGTATTAAA
The DNA here is from genome assembly GCA_013621035.1 of Clarias magur. Classification (NCBI taxonomy): domain Eukaryota; kingdom Metazoa; phylum Chordata; class Actinopteri; order Siluriformes; family Clariidae; genus Clarias; species Clarias magur. Next base: position 1,171,641 of record QNUK01000144.1, on the reverse strand, counting down.
AAGGCAGAAAAACACATGCAATTGTCTATGTCTATACATTCATATGCAACACTGATATTCACTAAAACGGCATAATTGCATGTGTGATGGTTTATCTAAATTAGTAATGAACATGTAATCACTGAAACTTCAGACGCAGCATCGCCAAATGATTTGTTTACTTTGTAAATGTACACAAAGGATTACAAACGAGACAGAATCCAATCATAGCAATCAGAGCTCTGATCAGACATCACACAGTGCAGCTTTCCTGTTAACTGAGTCAACTGACATTTAACAATAAAAGCTCCGTGTATTGTATTCACTCACCTTGAGTATTATTGAAGACCTCCACTGCTAGGTTTAGAAGGTGTTGTAGATCGTCAGAATCACCCAACATCCAGCGTTTCTCACTGTTGCAGTAATTTCGCTCATTTTTATTGAACATCTTTATCCACTCCATCTTCAGGATCACCTCTGTGACGTTGCGGCCGTAGTACACAAACTGCTCTCCGTCCAGCTCACCACTGGTGGAATTGATTGCTGATGTGATGGTGGTGACGTACTGCAGCAAATGATTGGCTATAAAAGTGCAAACGAGGTGGTAATCAAAAAAGTTTGATACTAGCTTTGTAACACGCCAACAGATGACAGCAAGAGACTGCACGCAAAGTCACATGGAGCACCGACCTTCATAAGTCAGTGTGCCAAAAGACATCAACCGTTCTGTGTACATCGCAAGCTTATGGAGCTTATGGGAGACATACAGTGGTTACACTGTTAAAGAGAGTCTCATATTATCACCACATCTCCAGGTAATTGTCTGTGGATCTCGTGGTGACAAGTAAATGCATATAATAAAATCTACAGGATGATCCTTTCACATTAGCTCACAGTAAAGTTAACTTGGAATGCACCTCATGTCTGCTCACTTTAAGGCCTCAAATCATTTCACTGTTCAGAAGAGCAGAATTTGATGAACTCCAGTGTTGTACTTATGTAGCTATTAGACTTACAGCTACTTTACTCTATACTCATATTTTATGTAGAACCTTCATGTATATTCTCCAACACATCTCAGAGACACTTATAAAAACTGAGATGCTGATGAGCCACATAAGCTCCACACACAGTTTCAGGTCATCTGTGATTGCTGTGACAAAATGTAAATGTTGGAAAAATTTAATTTGTACAAGCTGTTATGGTTGCAACTTTCCGCTAATTTCTTGCCTTTATACTTTCTTGCAGACAGGCACTGGAGGAAACACAGACTGAGACCTCTGACAGTAGCACAAGACCAGCTAACAACAGAAGAAAGAGACAAAACCTGACGTGCAGAGCAGGAGACTCATAATGCTGCATGAAATCTCAGATTTAGATGGAGAAGCGCTGACTACAGATACAGAGGAAGGAACAGCAAGAGATCGAATAGGACATTGATGTAGACGATGGACCAATTGTTGTCTTTGTTGTTAACACACACCCTCTTGCTATGCAAATACAAGTAAATATAAAAATGCTACATTTTAATGTTTATATTTTTTGTCCTATTTGACAGCTACTTTTGTTACAAAATTTACTTGTATTATATTTTTATTTAATAATGTTTAATAAAACATTTTGCAGTTCTATCCAGTACCATGTCTCTATTCCAAATCCCCCACACTCATCTTGGATTTTACAGTATACATTTATTTTTACATTTACAAAAATACAATATAAACACACGGCACACAAAACATGTTAAACACTAAACATTGATGCATGATGAGGTTTTAAATTAAGTTTCAGCACCTCAGCTAAGTTTGAGAATCTACACATGGCAAGGTAAGGAAAAAAGAGCACAAGCATTTCTCTTGTAGGACTGTTGTCATCTTAATAGGAGTATTTACTAGCCATTCCTGGTCTCTCCTGGACACAAGGACATCCTGTCATCACACACCCACCCCTCTCTAAACCCAGATGATCCTGAGGAGAACAGAAAAATGCATGTTTAGATATAATAAATGATAAATATGTATCTATGCTATTTGTTTAACTTTATTCTAGCAGGCATTATATTTATTTGTACCATTTATTGCATTTATTAATTGTTTACATCTGATTAATTTACAGTGTACATAAACACTTTATTTTTATGATAAAGTAAAAAATTTTAAATGTGCTATGAGTAAAGAATGTAATGTTTAATGAACACTTTATTTCTATTTGACTGGGAATCAGAAGAGAATGTAGACACACCTGATTCCTCACCTTACAGAGTAGAGATGTAAAGTCATTCCTCAGTGCCTCGTGTAGTATTCGTGCAGCGCGTGCATTTTTCACGTGACAGATGTGTCAGTAGGCATGTTGTTTACAGTGCCGCTGTTTTTGTCATAAGAATAAAAACATTCACACGGAGCATTAACAGGTGTCTCACATTTCGTGACCCGAGTAGCGTTTCTTCTTCTTTCTTAGTTTTTTTCCGGCAAAAAACAAACCACCTACCTCTCTACCGCCACCTACTGTTTCCGGTTGTGTAAATACGCAAGTGTGCCCGGGGTCACAATCGCTATTACAGTGTGAACGCAGACCTGCGGGGGGATTGGGGAGGGGGAGAAATCGTGCTCGGGTACAGAACGGAACAGACCGTTACCAGTGTGAAAACGCCCTAAAGGGCATCGAAACGGATTTTCCTAAGTTAATTTTGTAACCCGACATGGTACTAAACGAAGCTAAGGAATTAAAAACTGCAGGAATATAGATTTGTGGGTTCTCCAGGTATAAAAACATCATTTGCAAAAAAAGAAATTACATGCTTTTTCCCATTAACTGTGATATCTGTAACATCTGAGTTAATCCTGATCGACTCTGCTAAAAGTTCAATAAGTAAACAATAATGGTGATAGAGGACACCCTTGTCTGCAGCCTCTGCATACTGGAAACCCCTCAGACGTCAGACCATTCGTGTTGACAGTAGCAACAGAATCTGCATAAAGATATTTATTGACATTAGTAAAGTTGGAGCCTAGCCCGAATTTTTCCAAAACTGAAAACAAAAAAGACCACTCTATGCGATCAAAAGCCTTTTCGGCATCCAAAGATAAAATCATTGCTGGCTTATTATGAGTATTGAAATAGTGAATAACGTTAAGAGCACGGCCCATGTTGTCCATACCGGCATCTAGATCTCTCAAAGCCTGACTGATCAAGAATTATAACTTTAGGAAGGATCGTTTCGAGTCTGCGAGCCAATGCTTTTGTAATCTTAGTCCACATTAAGAAGACTAATTGGTCTATTGTTACGTGGTGCGGTATGACGAGCCACACCACGCGATGTTTTTTAATGATAAGAGCCCGTACGCAGGACTTTAGAGGGGTTTAACGAAATAGGAGTATGTGAGAGTGCTTGTGATACACAACGGGAAGACCTTCCCGTTTGGAGATGGTGTGGGATTATTAATTAAGAAACCTAAAAGGAAACAAATGAAAACTGTAAACACAAAGTAAACAGACCTCAGCCGTCTACACGAGAACAGACGAGGCTGTGGAAAATAAAACAAAACTTTTATTCTCTCGGGGCTTTTGCCCTTACCGAGGATTTATAAGAGAGAGAGGGGTTTGTGTCTTTTGCACTTTTAATTTGAGCACGCACGCTGAACTGATGTGTGCCGCTCTGTGACGAGGAGCTCGCCGCGGTCAGCTAGAGCACACATACACAACTCATTTTAGGCAAGAAGCTAGCGTGGATGGGTGCACACAGCTGCGCTACGAATTTATGGACGCACACACACACATACACACACACACACACACACACACACAAACATGTTTATACATCAGTTATATATCAGTGCGACATCATATCTTTTGCAGTTGATACACATACAACACAAACGTTGTATTGGTTTAAAAGAGATTGATTATTTATTGTTTGTCGCAGCACAAGTTCAGTTTCCTTACCGGATTCTTCCGGGTATGGCAATTGATTGCGTCAGCATGCGTCATCACCAGGGCATTAGGGGAAACCGAGTCCTGAGTGCTCTCGGGTCGATATACGCGGATTTCCCGCCCTGAGCATGCGCGCTACTGATGAATCGTCGGGAAAAACCGTTCAATGTTTACCCAGAGGGGATATATTTACATCATTCTATATTTAGGCATTTCTGCATATTAATAATATATTTATATGTTTAAATATTGAAGAGTATGATTGTGTAGAAATGCTGTCTCTGTTTAACGGTCTCTGAAATGTGTGTGGGTAAAAAGGGACAAATGGAAAATTTGGATGGTATATTCCAGGAGGCGGAGCCTCCTACATATAAGGCTATCATCGGCTGAGGCCAAGGGGAGGGTTGTTGGTTGGAGTCGAAGAGAGTAGAGGTAGAAGTTGTGATAATTGAGAGAGCTGAGTTGGAGTGTAAATTTTTGTATATATTTTGTAAATTATTGTTTGGTTTCTTTATTTATTATTTTCTTTTTCCTCACTTTTTTTTGTACACTGTTTGGACCACTTGAGCACCTTTTTTTCACAATAAACACCTGTCAGCACCAAAGTGCTATTGTGGTTGAGCCATCACTGGACTTTTTACCAAGATTGGCAGTAAAGAAAGAACCCCAAGTAGGGTTGGTGACGCGACAGTGCAAAGCCTCCGTGACACGTTCTCTTTCTCTCCCTTTCTCTTTCGCCAGCGTCTCACAGAGGCAGAAGCTGGGGCTTTGTCTCTGTCTCTAAACAGCACTCTGTTTGTCTTTTATTTTCTTTCTTTTCTTTGGTCTTTGGCCCTGATACCATACCGGTGCTACCTAAATGATCGCACGAAGTGCGCTGGTATCAGGGCCCTTAAATAGATATGCTGCCAGGTATGGCTCGTTCAGGCTGATTGCCTGACGGCGGCGTTGCCTAGCAACTGGGTGTATAAATGGCCGTGCCTTTGCCTGTCCAGAACTCTGCATGGTAGCAGCCTGCGGATCTGCCCGTTCTGCCGGATCTGCCCGTTCTGCCCAGAACAGTTTAAGCACGGCTCTGCCCCTTGCGTCGTTATAATAAGATGAGCAGTCGAGGGGATTTTTATCTTTTTTTAAAAGCAAGCTAATAGAAGATTGTTTCCAAGAAAGTGGTATTTCGCCTTCCCAAATATTATTAACAGCAGGTATGAGACTTGGATGGATTTTAGGCCATAATTTTATATTTTTTTTAAATTCCAGTGGGAACCCATCCAGGCCAGGGCATTTCTTGTTTGGAATAGACTGAATGGCCATCCAAGTCTCTTCCACTGTAAAGGGAGCATTTAAGCTAGACCGATCTTCCACTGAGAGCGACGATAATGGAATTTTACTTAGATAGCTGGCAATGTCTAGGCCTGTCGCATCTGATTCCAAGCTGTAAAGAGATGCATAACAATCATTAAAAGTTCCATTTATAGTTATTTTAAGGGTCTCTTAAAATGTTATCACTCTCATCCCGTATCATAACAACCGAAGGATCATCATTTTGGTTCTTTAGTTGGTGAGCGAGCAATCGGCTGGATTTATTGCCAAATTTGCAATATTTTTGTTTAGTAAAGAGCAAAAGCTTCTGAATGTGGTTGGTATGGTCCATACTCAGATTGGTTCTTGCATTCACCAGCGCTTTTAAAATTTAACCTGTAGGATTCCTCATGAATTTTCTCCAACCTGGAAACTTCATTTTCAAGCTTTTTCCTTGCCTGAAAGAAAAAGAACAAAAAGTGTCACTGTTTAAAAGAGATGTATTAAACCTCCAGAATGAGGTTCTAGGAATAGTGAAAGCAGAGTCTATCTGCAAATGTACTGCTGCATGATCTGATAGAGTAATATTGTCCATACGACGGGACTGGATCGCGCTCAAGAATTGCTTAGGGATAAAAAAGTAATCTAGCCGAGAATAAGAGTTATGGGGGTGTGAGTAAAATGTATAATCCCTCACTTTAGGATTTAATTGGCGCCATGTATCTGTCAAACCTGTATCTGTGCATAATTCATTAAGAACATTAGATGATTTTTTGATAGATGATTAGGATTCGATACATTTGCAGACAAGGATTTATTTAGAGAGGCGTTCATTACACAATTAAAGTCTCCAGCTAGAAAACCTAAACCTTTACAATAATAATTGAACAATAAAATAATTTGTGACATGAAATTAGGCGAGTCGGAATTTGGTGCATAAACATTCAGAATCGTTATATGATGTTTATAAATCGAGCCTTTAATCATAATAAATCTTCCTTCAGCATCTGATTCCTTGTGCTCTAGACTAAAAGGTAGATTCCTATTTATAAGAATGGCCACACCTCTCTTTTTCTGTGAGTAAGAAGAGAAGTGAACCTGGCAGCGCTTACCGATCCCTATTCTGTCTATTCCGACAGAACAAAACCATCCCTAATGAAGTCACCAAACATATTAGACATACCGTAGTCCTAACTCAACTGAGACCACAGTAACAGCTTAGTTGCCAGAGATGACGTCCAAACCTTGGGTTAATTAAAAAAAAAAAATCAGGGTCCCCTTTTAAAGAGAAAAAAAAAAACATTAAAATAAAAAAGTCGTATTTAAAGCAACTGAAACCTTGTATGTGTAACGTTTTAAGATCAATAACAGTACAAGTAAGTTAATAATAAAAGAGACAGAAAAATAATAGTAATAATAATAACAACAATACTAAACAATAACAAATAAGAAGATGGATTCAGTTCCAATGAATTACACAGTCATTCAAAACTGTAGAAAGTGAAGGCGGGGACTCCGTCAAGTCAAGTCTACGTTCCTCCGTTACAAACGAAAACAAATGAATGAAAAAATACCTCAGTCAATATTTTCCATGAAAGCAGCAGCTGTCTCGGGACTGTCAAAAAGGTGAATCTGCCCATTGTAAAGACAGCGGAGCCGTGCTGGATAAGCAAAGCCTCGATATATGTTGCGACTGCCATCAGTTTCCTCACGGCATCAAATTCGCAATTGCGCAAAACCTCTGCAGATAGGTCAGAATAAAATCGTAAGCTAGAGCCATTGTAGGGGATGTCAACGCTTCTTTAAAGCTGCCTTAAGCATCTCTTCCTTCTGGGAGTACCGGAGAAATCAAACCAGGACACTTCTCGGAGGCATGTTCGCCAACAGTCTTGGAGCCAAAGTTCGATGAGCGCGTTCAATCTCCAGCGGCGAAAGTCAGCAAGTAGGCCGACTAAGATCAGGATGAGATTTTGAAGAAAAACCGCCAGCAGGGTAGAGCCTTCTGCTTTCTTCGGGAAATTGACGATCTTCGAAAATTTTCCAGGTCTCCAGGTCATTGACTTATAGCCATAGGATATCCACCGTCTTTTGCATTGCGGAGAGCTGAGGGTTGTGGTTGTTGTAACTGTCCTCAGTGGCAGAGATTCGAGTTTCGGCCTCATCCACGCGTTTTTCTAAGTCGGTCGTCCGATTATCTAGGTTAGAAAGAGAGAGCTTAACCGACATCACAGATGTTTTTATGTCACCCAGAGCATTATCAATAGTGTCCATTTGCGCTTCGACCGATTCATCCATATTAATAACATGTGAGACCACAGATTTTATTCCTGCTAGAATTTGATCTGTAGTTCCCTTACCAGATTGATCTGAAGTAACGTTACTGGGTTCGCCGCGCTGATCCTCTTTAATGGAGTATGCGGTCGCTTGATGTGTCGCTTTTCTTTTCCCCCAGTGGATGAGCCAGACGAAGAAAAGACAGAAAATTCTTTGTCACGCTGTGGCTTTGGCATATTTGAGACAAGATTTGACCAATAATATGATGTTTACTTAAAGAAAATGCGACAGTAAACCGTAGTTTGGAGAGGACCGAAGTCTCAAGCTCCATCTTGCTCCGGGTCATGTCACCACCCGTATTAATTATTTTTATATAAATATTTTTGTGTTGTCTTGGATCGTCTAAGTTTCCCTAATTTCTCATGGGAAAAATTCACTTTGATATACAAGTGCCTTGATAAATAAGCATGCTTCCGGAATGAGTTATGCTCGCAGTCCAAGGTTTAACCGTATTTCACATTTCTGTTTAGTTGACAGAACGTGTTCCCAGTTCAAAATCTTAAGGTGACTTAACTTGTAATTCGAATACTTAAGTCAGCTCAAGTAGTATTGGTTGTGGGCAAAATTAATTATATTTCTATAGCGTTGACCAACTTTTCATCTACTCAAAAACGCATGTTGTCCCACATTTCAGCCCATTGGTTCAAGTGACTGTTTTTCAATAAAAACAAGTTTGCCTAACACCCCAACAATTAAAGCACACAAACATTACCTAAAAACTCCTTATTCTTCCAAAACTAGTCCAAGTTAAAACAGTGATCTGTATAAAACACATGAATACAGGTTCTATTTTGCTTAACTGTCAATAAAGCTAATAAGGTGTTATCCAGGTATTTTATTTTATTGTTATCATCTTATTAGTATTCTACTGATTATTTTACATCTAAGATCATAATCATTTTTAAAAACTAGCAAAGATTAATAATTTATTTTCTGTCTGCCAAAAAAAAATGTTTATGGCAACAAGAGTTTGTTTCTCAGCATGTGAATCTAAGTGGAGAGTGTCTCTCCAAGTCCACTAATAATCATTTGGATGGCTTCATACAGTAGATGCATGACCAGTCCTAGTGGAATTCAATGTTTAGAGCACAGACCTGACCAAACATCACTCCTGAAGCTACTGCAAGTCACCCAAATCATCAAAGACTTCAGTCCCCTCCATCAGATTGTTCATGCTCGCTCCTCTTGTAGCTCCAAAAAGCCAGTAGTCATACCTCTGACCACAAACTTCCACAGCAGAGCTCTGGTTAAAGAGAACAAGTGGAGTCTTGTAAAGATAAAGATGATAAATTTCACATAATATAAAAATAAAATATATTGCGTCTATATACCACCAGAGTGTAAAACACTGTTTCTGGAATTCTAATGAAGCATTAAAGTAAATTTTCATATTCAGTCAAATATGTATATAGAGTTTTAATAACTGTTTTAGCTACTGTCTGTCTGTATTAATGTCTGCATTAAATTAACTGGGTACTCAGTTTGGTTTTTCATATGAATAAGTGTGTGTGTGTGTGTGAAGCTGAAGTAAGACGAGAGGACGGGGGAGAGGGCTACAGGAGACACGCATGCACGCGTAGTTGTGATCACGTGACGCTCGGTAGACAAAGCGCATACGTACTACTCGAATTTATTTTAAAAACTTGCTCGTCTTGCAAAACACCAAATTACTCACAATACAAGGTTTTACTGCAATACCTTACGTTATATTCCAGTCACAGAAATAACCTGCAGATTAACTCACTCACTCACTCATCTTCTATATCACTTTATCCTGTATTCAGGGTGCGGGGGGCCTGGAACCTATCCCAGGAGGTTTAGGGCACGAGGCATGGTACACCATGGACAGGGTGCCAATCCATCGCAGGGCACACACACTCACACACCCATTCACACACTATGGGCAATTTTTGGGAACGCCAATTAGCCTAATCTGAATATCTTTGGAGGAAACAGGAGTACCCAAAGGAAACCCAACAAGCACGGGGAGAACATGCAAACCCTGTGCACACAGACGGGAATCAAACCTGGCCGGGAATTGACCCTGGAAGTGCAAGGCGACAGTGCTAACCACTACACCACCTTGCAGATTAACTGTTACCCCAAAAATAAATAAATGCAGAATTTTTCTAAATCCGCACACAACAAATTTTGAAGGCATTTCAGACGGCACAAACACTCTCTTAAGAAAAAACAACCCGATCCAGCTAGCATTAGAGAAGCTCGTCATAATATACAAGTATAACAATAAGCGGAACCACACCAGACTCACATACATAACACTACCTGTTTAAAATAACCTGTAATCTAACTGAATAAACCATGTTTTATATTTAAAAAAAAAAAAGGATGAATTATCCCTAATTCATCCCTAATTTATCCCTAAATGGGGATCTTCACGTCTTTAGTTGTATAAAATGACGTGATTGCATCTCCAGGTAGGTAAATTGGAGGCTCAACTTAAATCTATTATTTTATTTAGTCTGTTACCTGTTGTCTCAACAAATACAGCTGTAAGAATACCATTGTAACAATGCAATATTAATTCTTTCAACATTTATTTAGTTTTTATAGGCGTTTTTATTATGCCACAATAAATACTTTTAACTGTGTTGTAATGTGTTGGTGTGTGTGTGTGTGTGTGCGCAATTGGTCCCAAGGTGTCACCAGGGATGGTGTGTTTCACTCTAGGTTTCTCCTCTAAAGAAGTGATCACCAGACAGGATGGAGAGATTCTGAAAGTCCTAAATGGGGAGCTGCAGAAACACAACTATACTTGTGAAATTTTGCAGAGCAGCTTGAAGGAGGACCCGACAGGTCAGACAAACATTACTATAAACCTAGAGATTTACAGAGAGAAAACTGATTTATTGCATTATTTATTTATTAAGACTCTGTGCTGATTTATCAGATGGAGGACCAGATGGAAGACCAGATGGAAAAGCGACTGTTGTTGTTGTCTGTGTAGTCTTGGTTGTTGCTTTTGTTGCTGCTGTTGGATTTGTGATCTGGAAGAAAAAGAAATCTGATGAGTAAAAAAAAAAAATAATTAAACAATTTTTTTTTTTCTTGAACTTGTATGAAATATATTGAATTCAATAATATTTTAATATTGAAATATGTTAATATTCATATTTCATTTACTATTTGAACAGTTTAGTTCAGAACTTCAGCATTGACAGTGCTCTCAGCTTACATCAATTATATTTATTAGAGCTTTTGATCTTTTCTGAAGACATTACAGAACACACAGTATGTACACAGTATGATTAATAACCATCTGACCATTATCTGTTTTTCAGACTTGCCTTCAGTCTTCAAAAAAGTTACAGTAAGTGGCACAAAGACTTTATTATTAAACATTTTATAAATATAAACTTTACTAAATCAGGAGAAAATGTGTAATGAATAGAGCTGCTGTGTTTATTACATAAAAATATGCTGACTTTTCAGTACTTATTACTCAATAGTTACTTCACCAGTTTTCCCAGGCCATGATGGAATTTGAGTCTTTATCCCAAAAAATCTGAACACCTATCATCTGATGTGTGGTCATTCTTTAAAGAAACGCCTTATAAAATGGTTCTCTGCACGCTGGGTCAAAATAAAATGGCTCACCACAGTGTATGTGCACGCACATACGCGCACACACACACACATGAGTATCTCAAAAGAAAACTGTCTGACCCCAAAATGAGGAACCAGCAGCCTAAGTGTGTATTAGAGTGAGTTTAGTCTGATTGTTGGTGTGTGTCAGTCCAGTGGCGAGATGTAAACAGTTTATCTGCATCTAAACTTTTAAAACAAAGTGATAAAGTTAATGTTTGAAATGCTTGAGCCTTTCGGAGAGGATTGATATTCAGAGGGTCTCATGAAGAGCCCAAGCTGTGTGCAAGTTTTTTTTTTTAAATTATTAATATTTTTATATATATACAGTGGAATCTCTGATTGCGACTAACACGGTTTGTGAGTGTTCCGCAAGACGAGCAAAGATTTTTAATACATTTTGACTTGAGAAACGAGCAAGTCTTGGCTTACGTTTACCCAGTATCATGTAACACACATGCGCTTCTTGTTTTGACACCGAGCTTTGTCGGGATTTATTTGTACTTTTTTTTTTAAAGTAAAGTGCAGGTTAATTTGTTTAATTTTTACTTTATATATTGTATTAATTATTTTTATGTATTTATTTTTTGGGGCTGTGGAACTAATAATTTGAGTTTTCATTATTTCTTATGGGAAAAATAATTATTTTGAAATACTCGTAATCCAAGGTTCCACTGCACATATAAATTGTTACTATATATGGTCTCTGGACTTAATTCTTGATATATTAATATAATATAATATTTTATTTGCATAGTATATATATATATATATATATATATATATATATATATATATATATATATATATATATATATATATATATATATATATTATAAATATATTAAATGTTTGAACATCATGTTACTGTTATTTTTTCTGGCAAGTTAATAAAAGAATTAATTATCCAACCATAACATTATTCCTAGAGTAACTGTGAAAAAAAAAGTTTAGATTCATTGATTAATTTGGGGAAGAAGAAGAAAAATCACTAGATTAATTGATTTAAAAATAGTTAGGTTCACCCCTAATTAAATTATTGAAATGTAAGATATTGAAATGTTTTATGAATTGTGTTGTTTATATGTCAATGCCTTTTATTTAAGTTACTCAGAATTTTAATGCAGATTTTGTGATGTTTATCTGAGAAGAGATCAAGTCTAAGGATCAATAATTCTAATTATAAGTAATGTAAGAAACAAAGTAATTTTTCATCTTAGCAGTGCATCTAATATGTTCCCACATTATCCATGTGAGCTGCACTTTTCTCTGGGCTCCTTCTTTCCCCTCTATTTCCTGAATTAGTGAATTTATTAGGCATTGACCTAGTTTGACAAATGTTTTATGGTCTAAAAGACAGACAGTTTTTGGCAAAAAATACAAACCACTTCCTAAGTATTTTGTGATTCGAAAGTATTTTTAGGATTTCTCAAACTGTAAGACTGGCACACTGCAGAAGCACTTCACACAAGGCAGCAATCACATGAGAATTTTGCAAGACCTGAGAATGGTGAGATGTTGAAGAACTTTTCAAAAGGTGAAAAGTTGGTATTTTCTACAAAAACTCAAGGAATTTTTCACTTGTATACTATGTAACATTTGAAAGGTCTCCCTAAATTATTTAATATGAATTGATTGTAAATCAAAAACTCAGTTAATCAGTTCCTACAAAAAATTTAATTGTTCAGCTCTTAATGATTATCCCAATGTCTAGCGCCATCTCTTCTGAGAGACAAATGAAGGTTTAAAGGCAGTTTTTATGTTTGTTGAATTATTGATGTAAACAAACATCTCCTTAATCAGGCAGGCTTTACGACGATTACTTAACGCTGCACAAATCAATCTTCCAGTGTCTGGAATCGGCTGTTTGTCAGCTTGGTTGCGCATGAAACATTTGTCTATAGCCGTGAGTTTTCAGGGAAAAGCTTTGAACAGTAACCTGTTGCACGAATGACCCAGACATCAGCTGTCAGTGTGAGCGAGCTTTGGATGTTAATTGTACTTTAACTCTACTGGTTCTTTAGTCTTAAAGACATCAGAGGTGTACAGTCTATACCAGGCATGAGCAAACTACGGCCCGGGGGCCACATGCGGCCCGTTTAACGTTTTGATTCGGCCCGCCAAACTTGAAAAAATTTAAGAAATTAACCTTGTTGATGTTTTATTTCCCCTGTAATTCTGATGTTTCCTCACTAGATGGCACATTCTAGATATATTGGCTTTGTTGAGGTGAAGCGTAGGCCTATTACTCCACGTTTGCACTTTACCCTTTGACCAAAGCATGCCATCTATCTGCTCCTGTTCTGGCCCATTTGTCAAATGTTAGAACTTAATGTGGCCCACGAATCAAAAAGTTTGCCCACCCCTGGTCTATACTGTAAATGTTTAGCATATCAATGAAATGTTAAACAATTAGATCTAATAAATTTATTGATTCGATTAAATTATCGATCAGTGATATTATATTAGTATCATTTCTCCATTAATACTGATGTTAGATTAAACTATTCTGTGTGTCAGCATGCGCGAGAGTTAAATACGTGTACATTAAGAAAGATTGTTTCATATTTATTGTTCACCAAGTGAGTGAAATGCATTCTGAATAGAGGAGTGTATTGAGGGTTGAACTGCATAATGATTTCTAGAAACCTTTCACCTTCAACCATAAGACAATGGTCTTCTACTCCTGGCCAGCACGGTTAGGACTGATCCAGTAAGGGCAGACACTTACTGGGGACTACAAGACTGCTTTCTTTCAGTAAAACCATCCGTGCAAACATTAATGTTACAAGCCTCAAGCAGCCATGACCTGTTGATAGATTAGATGTCCTGTTTCAAACAGGAGAACGTAGAGACAGGAGACGTTAGCCGTGTGCATTCAATCAGGCCGTTCTCTGTCTTTATTAAACAGCAATATTTTCTTAGTTGATGTTCCTTAGTTTGTTTTTGCATACACAATTTTCTCGTTATAACTTAACATTTTTCCACTAACAAATTGTAATTTCAATCTCACACATTTATATACTGTACATAACAGATACAGTTTAATCTTGTTCAATAGCCAAATGTGTTGCCAAGTGTAACAGAGCAATATGACAGTGTCTATTATATTAGCTTTTGCTAATTACTACATCAGTAATCCTGTTACTTACTCATTTCAGCCCTTTGATCACTTTCTTTGTTTTATACACACTAAATATCAACAACATATTATATAAAATAACACATTTAATACTCTTACAATTTTACAAACGAATGAATAACTCAATTACCTCCAAAACTACCTCAAAACAGGAACAAAATCAGTTGCACTACTAATATTACAGGCGACTTAACTAAACAGAAATATCCATTATAAATATTTAACATCATATTGCAAATGCCCAGAAGCCATGAAAGCAGAAATAACTACTGAAAAATAAAGCAACCATTACCTCGTGTTGCACCACGAGAGCTAGCAAAACTTCCCTTCCCAAGGCAACTAACTTTTTAGTTTAAACTGCACAACTCCATTTGTACCTTTCAACAACTTAACTGGAATTACATCACAGGTTTTAAACATGCTGTGGGGTGTGTTGTGATCAAATTAAACATGCTACTAACCTGTTTCAAACAGGAGAAAGTAGAGACGCTAGCTGTGTGCATTCACTCAGGCCAACACACCCAACTAGCGCATCCCCCCCCAAGCACACTCAAGCTTCAAACACACCCCACACTAAGGTTTGAAATTTTGTGATGTGCAATGTATCCGATTCTCTAAAGTTTTACACTTGTAGATCACCACACATAAAATAATTAAAGTCTTTCTGTGGTGGTGTGAAACAACACAAAGAGATGATATGACAGTTGAAAGTACAATATTCAGAAGCTAACAGCTGATTACAGCACTTGGCATGATATGTCATACTAATTAACTAATCAAGAGAAAATGTAGTTCAAAATAAAAATAAAAAACTCAGATATAAATATAAACCGATGTGGTTTTTAACGTTATCATTAAGATATTAACCCACTAGGAAGCTACGCAACTTAAGGAGATGAGTCATCTTCATCCAGAGAGCCAAGGTGCTTTCTCTTAAGTTGCTGAAATGTAACTCAGGTTTGCAAATACTGCAGTTCACAACCTTTTAGTCAAATTAAGAGAGATTCACGCACACTTTGTAGGTTTTTACACATGAAGGTGTTGCCATTATGCTACTGCTCTTTTCACTGTAGTAATCAACATTTAAATTCATGAGCAACTAATTTGCAGTCACACATAGAACAGCTTTTAAACTAAAGATAAAATGTAAATAAATCATTTCTATAGGAAGGAGTGTTACTATTTAGTCTCCCGTCTTTCCTTACTCCCTTTCTCCTCTTTGACTACAGTAACAAAATTAACATGGTGCAGTTTTAAAATCAGAATCACACAGTTTGTTTGAGCTAGTTACATGATTACATCACACCATGTTTTATTTGCAAATTGTTTCTGGTCTTATTATAAAGTCCAGCTGAAGGTGTGATTAATGCATCTATCTTCCATCATGTTTTTATTACCTTATAACTTCAGTCCATTAATGTAGCACTGATTTGCTGTGTCTTTCTGCACAGGTCTTTTATGAAGTGGTTGAGAAGAAATCTGTACAATTCGTGTGACTCCAAGAGCCACTGTTGGTGAATTCAAGCAAAATGTGAATATTATAATACTAATTATTGTTTTATTATTGTAGTAGTAAAAAATGTTTGCCCCATAAGCCAACTCATTTTGCTGCTAGACCCTGACCATAAACCTTGATGTTGATCTACAGTGGTTGACAGTTCACACCTTACAAATTGTCACCTCTCATCTCAACCTAGCTTCCACTCTTCTTTTTCATAACTTCGTGGTGCGACTCATCAGCTTTATGCCTCTGTAGTTGCTGCAGCTCTGCACAGCTCATCTTGTTCTTAAAAATTAGAACTAGATCTTGTTAAATAATCTAGTAAGCAACTCCACTGCCATCTCTTCTAAACATGTCCATGCCTCCACTGGTCTGTCATTTGGACCAACCGTCATTTAGCCCTAATTTTGACCAAGTAACCAGTGTTTTTCTGTTGCACTTTAGCAGATGCTTAGCATACACAAACCTTTTGGTATTGACAGGGTTATATGCAAATGGCTCAAGACAATCACACAACCATCTTTAAGCTATATTTTAATGAACATAAAATAATGCAACTTTTTGTTTAGAATCAGAACATGCTTTTAATTGTAAGTAGAAAATGTCTATTAACTGGGTTTCATTCAGTGTTGAAAGGCTTTTTATGTAACTATATATGTTACAGTTTAGAAGCTTGTTAAAAATCACTTTTATTTTGAATTGTATCTTTCTGAATTGGTCTTTTTTACTCTTGTATTTGTCACATGTATAAATATTTCTTTACATTATTTATTTTTCTTCTATCCAATTCTTTTATCAGAAATAGAAAGCTTAGTGAGTTTGTAAATATTGCACTTATGTCTAATGTTTTCTGTGTTGCTCTATGTTAATAGTGAATTTCTGTTTTGTTTAATTTTTTTTCTTGTTACAGTCACCTTTTTATTAATGTAGCCTAACATTTTCCATTTGATGATGTGCAACTATTTACTGTAAAGCTGTGGTAATTTCTTTTTTCACATTTGTTCTATATAATCATCTTCCATAATGCTTTCAACATGCTGTGCAGTAAGATGTACATCTTACTAGTAGAGTGATGGTCATATTAAATGGAGATGGAAGTAATGACAAAATTAAAGTGATTTTAAGGAAAACATTGATGATTAAACACGATTGAAAGATATATTACTGTCATGGGTCTAGCTGGTGGTACTAGCTAGACTGGCTGATGTTGCCGTGGACATGAAGGGTAGGCATGAAGGCAGAGGGGTTGCTGAAACAAGAGGGGTCTAACTCAGACAAAACAAAGAAACTAAAACAACAAACTCAAACTAAAACTAGGACTCAGGAAAAACAGGAAAGGATCTAAACACAGGGAACCAGGAGCTGACACAGGGAACCGACAGAGAACTAGGGATGAGGAAACATGGAGCTGGAGCTAACTAAAGACACATAGGGGAACTAGAGACGAGGATGGACAGGACATGGCGGGAACTGGAGAGACACAGGACTGGAGAGACACAGGACTGGAGAGACACAGGACTGGAGAGACACAGGACTGGAGAGACACAGGACTGGAGAGACACAGGACTGGACCAGGGGCAACAGAGACTAGAGACCAGATGGGTTAGTGGTCAGTGAGGTTAGTAGCTACATTGAATACTGGGGACATTGGATGCTAACCTAACCGGGTTAGTGGCTAACCGGGTTAGTACTGACCTAATAGGGGGGAACTGAACACAAAAGGCAGGGCACACATGGGGCTATACCAAACTAGCGGCTAACCTACTAGTGACCCAAACCACTAGCAGTCAATTCCACTCATGTGGCTACACATACAAGGGAATAAACCAGAAGAAAGCACAGTACTTACACAGGAGGAGACACAGCCTAGCAAAACATGAAACAGGACAGCTCCATGAATCCAGTAACACAAGGAGTATAAAGAAAACTAAACTAGAGCCCTCTTGAATACAGGTTACAAAACAAACCAAAATATAAACTTAAAGAAACAAAAGAAATGCCCACATGACAGTATATACAAAAACCATTCACCATACCTACCAAACAAACAAACAAACAAACAAATATACCAACAAATAATGCTCGACCCAGTTTCCCAGAACAAATTGCTATTTATAAGATGTTTAATGAGCCACCTCAGTTCAGGTGAGCACTCATCACCTGACTGAGGTGCCTTTTGGGAAACTGAGTCAACCAACAAAAACTACAGACAGACAGACATGAACAGTGACCTCTGGTGGAGGTTCCTAACAGTTACCTTATAGTCCGATGCACAATAAAAATGTTTAATCTAAGATGTCTGTGGTTGGATCATTCCTATTAATTTCATAATAAAGTATGATGACAAATTAATTTCCTAAACTATGTGCAGCATAGCTGCCAACTTTTGAAAGATTTTGAAAATAAGATTTTGAAATTAAAGGCATTGGTTTTGCAGGCATATGCACACAACACCCCCAACCCACACACACCACACACCTTATACTACATGGCTCAGGTTCTATATACTCTATTAAAAAAGAGAAAATTACAATATCTGCATTGAGTTTAATCAAACACGAAACAGTGAATCACTATTTATATTCATGACAAAATTAAAGGGATAACACTCTTTATTAAGAGAGAATCCAATAAAACACATGCGATATTATGTGTAATGTATGATGGCTCCTGCATACACTCATATTGCCGAAGCTCAGAATCAAGTTACAAAATAAAAACAAATAAACAGATTAAAAATACAGTACATACATGCATCTAACTGTGCAGTCTAACCTCAAGGAATGAAACTACTGAAGAAGGAATGCTAAAAGCAAAGGTAATAATAATGATAATCAGAGCACTACTTCTAATAATACTGAGTGGAAAAAGCATGGTCAAAGAAGAATCGTTATTCATAAAAAAGGAGAGAAGAAAAGGAAAAATAAAGGGGTGGGGGTGCGTTAGTACATGCCCGTGTCCAACAGAACAAAAAGTGCAAAATAAAATCTTCAATAAGTAAGAATCTTGGTCCTGAGAAAATGACTCATCACATAAATCCACACGAGGCTCTTCAGGCTTTTTTTTATTATTAAAATAGTAATCAAGCTTTTTTGTGTGTGTTTGTGTCTAGCATTGAATACTTATTTGACCACAAATGGCTGGAATGTGGTTGTGAATTTATAAACGAAATAAAGTTGCTCACATCAGTGTGTACTTTCACTTTGTAAAAAGCAGTGTTTGTTTAGTGTTTATATATTTGTGCTATGTAGTTTTCTGTTTCTATTATTGATGTTACATTTTGTCTGCTTTGCATAAGTTGCCCCTCTTGTTGAAGTATATTATGACTGAAATAAAGCTACTAACATCAGCATGCTTTTTGCATTGCAAAAGACAGTGTTTTGATCAAAATTGAGATGAACGCCTGAGGCGAGATGAACAACTTTATTTCAGTCATAAAGAGTGGCAACTTTTGCAAAGCAGATGAAATGTAAAAGCAATAATAGTACCGTAGAAAAACAACAAAATACAATAGAAATGAATACTCGGATCACAAAAAAAAACAACATAGCATAGGAACTATACGGTATGAAGTCTTTATCATATTGTTCCCCTGTAATAGTTCGTATTAGTCAGTAGCATTGTTTAAATTTCGCTTCATCAGTTATTTAGGGCACAGTAGAAGCCCTAAAAGCCGTTAAATTCCATAACAGCTGGCTACTGGAATGTTATGTCGATAACACATCCTTATTGCGAAAAATACGCATGTCCTTACGAATTTGTTAAAATAATGAAAAGTTATTGAAGTAAAGACCAAAAAGCAAGAAGCATGAAGTTACTGGGCAGAATGTTTCAGGACTGTTGAATGAAAATTTATAAAAGCATAGAAACTATGACTGGATTTAGTTTGTCTCGAGATTGGCTTGGTATGTTATACTCAGTTCATTTGGGGAATAGTAGTGTAGTATATGCAAGTGTAGTATATGCATTGTGAAAGATAGGACACTGAGTAGCTAAAACAAGTGTTGTGGAAAATTTTGTAATTTTTGTGTTTTAAGCAATGGATTGGCACCCCATCCAGCATGTACCTCGCCTCATGTCCCAAGTTCCAAAGGATAGACACAGTACAGAGGTGTACAGTAGGTGCATCCCTCACTGTAAAGAGGGTAATTACTGCCATTTAGGCTCTCCAAAAGTATTCAAAACCTTGAACTTTTATAAATAAAATACTATTGGTATTGCCATTTTATGTGATAGACCAACACAAAGTGGCACATAATTGTGAAGTGGAGGAAAATGATAAGGTAAGAGAGCGCATGTGTGAAGCATGAAACTCGGCGCTTGTAAACTAATACTTGCTCGGTTTCCGAATAAAAAATTATTAAAAATCTTTGCTCGGTTTGCGGAACACTCGTAAACCACGTTACTCGCAACCCGAGGTTTCACTGTTCTTATTCAGAAGTGTTATCGTGCATCTATTGTATATCATAATTGTCTGCAACAAAACTTAACATTTTATGACAATAAGGACACAAACACAATATAAAAATCAATATATTAATGTATATATTAAATATATACTGTATTTAAAAAACTAAACCAAAAGAAATACCTCAGTTAAATAAATAATAGTCTTGGTTTATTCAGAAGATGTACAGTACCTATTTACAGTATATGGAATTTTATGGGGTTGTCAATGAACGATTTACCCTGACAAAGAGCAATATAAGAACAGTGCCAGCTGGCATACCTTAAATAGATGCCAAATTTTTTTTTTTAGAGTCTAAATATTTTTTTTCTAAACTTGTGCTACTATTGTTTACTTACAATATTTGTTAATAAAAAATTTTAATTTAAGTGAGACTTGGGCTCCGGGATGTTGAGCCTATTTCCTACGTAGTCTAATCAGAGCCCGTTCGAGTGTAATTCATAAATTACGTTTATAATAAAGAGAATAAGATGCCCTAAATCGTCCTTTAAAATTAATCTACAATTAATTTCAAACCCGCGGCTCGCAGCTTCACTTTACAAAAAGCAGCGTTTTGATCAAAAGGTGATAAACGCATGCGATTTATCGATAAAGATGCAGACATACTCCCAAAGAAATGCAACAAACACAAATATATTGTACATATATAAATATATATAATTAAATTATACAATTATTTCAAGTAATTAAAAAAATGTTTTAGTTTAATCAAATTAACACAAAAATATGACACAATGGTCATCTCAAAGCTTTTATTTTTTATGGCTTCTATGCGATTAGACTATGTATATTTTCTTACATTATTCATCATTAAAGAACTTAAAAATGGTTTAATTTTGATCAAATAAACACAACATACAACAAATATATCATCTCAAAGCTTTTATTTTATTTTATTTTATTTTATATATATCCTTAATGTGTTAAAATGTTGGATTTGATTAATTCAAATCCAATATTTTAATGATTAGTGATCGGTGCATGGGCATCAACTCGCACGTTCTGTAATATTCCATTGTCATTCATATTGCTGCTGTTTTAGAGCCCTTTACGAAAGCATTTGCTAGGTATAAAGTTGATATACAACCCAATCTGCATCTGAAAATGATTTAAAATTAGCAAAATCAAACAGAATCTCTCTAAGTAAGTATGAATAATCATAGTGTCACCTCATGGGTAGGAAATTCCACCCCACAGCTCGCAATAAAAAGCAAATAAGAGAAAGAATTTTCTAACTTCTTAGAAAGAAAAGATTGAGTTTTCCTCTTTAAAAAAAAAAAAAAAAAAAGCATACTACTCTTACTTTGAGTGACCATTTGCCATATACCTGCCTGCTATATTCTATATTTAATAAAACTATATTGAAACAAAATTGTGTATTTTCCTTATTTAATATTTAATAATGCTTCCGGAACATTGTTGTCCATGCGTTTTATGTATATGGAAAACACAAACAGAAAGGACAAATAAAGGAATGTGCAAAACATTAACACCTTTACCGTGTTCAAATAAATAAAGAGTTACTGCATTATGTTTCAAGACCTCCTCAATTTAAATTTTCTCCTTATATGTTCACAAATACTTTTACAACATACACTTATCAACATACACCTGTCAGCAATTATCAAGAATTGTATTTCATATGAATGTCACATATGAGAGGTGCACACACAAAAACACACACAAACTCTCCATGCACATACCTACAGTATGAGACGCGTGTGCGGGCACACAAACTCTCCGTGCAGGGAACAACTGAACAACAGGTCTTCACTTCGTAATACACCCAAATAAAAAGTAATATTTAGGCATATACGCTGAATATATTTCACTTAAATATTATAGATTAAAACAAGCAAAGCAGATGTAGTGAGCTTCAGTTCATTGTGATGTGGACAAAAGGTCTAGGAAGGAAACGTTTTTTGTTATTTTACAAAATCTGAATATATTCAGTACATTCGTTAATTACACTTAAAGTATCAATTCCAACTATGAAGTCTGATTTAATTTGCTGGGGAAATAAAATTTAGACAGAGACGTCTGCTCTGTCTTTTTAATTAATCTAAAACCCCCTACAATGTTTGCCCACTGCGCGCACAAACTACTCCTGATGTGCCAAGCGATGTGAACAGGTGTTATGCCCTAAAACGCTCCCCTGCGACGGGTTTCCCCATTACACAATCGCTATCTTTAAAGAAAAGCCGCTATGCCTGCTATTGCTCGCCCCATAATGAATGAACACCATATCGCAGCGGATTGTGACGAAAATTAAATGTTGACAAAAAAAAGACAGATGTTTTATTATTTTTTATTTTTTAAACCACATTTTAGTCTTGTCTTTTTTTGTCAACGATATTGCATGCTTATTTTGTCACTGTCACTGTTCATTAATATCCATGATGTCTCATTGTCTCATCTTAGTCCCAGGAAAAAAGGTTGTCAACGAATATTTTTCATCATTATTTTCATTTAAAATTTTATTTTTCTACATTAGTGCTAATAGAAATAATTAATGCAAAATTATGAAGTAAAAATAAAACAAATTAACCTGCACTTTACCTTTGAAAAAAGTACAAATAAATCCACACAGAAAAGTGTTTCCATTAGTGTTTGTGCATGTATGCGCCGTGTATTCTCTCTCTCTCTCTCTCAGCCTGCATTGTGCCGTCCTCCTCTCGCCTTCACACACACACACACACACACACACACGCACACACAAAAGATTCGCCACAGAGCCTTGTTTCCGTTAGTGTGTGTGTGAAGGCGAGAGGAGGAGGGGAGGGGCACAGTGTCTAATTACGCGCACACACACACACACACACACACACACACACACACACACACACACACACAAACAGTGCAGGCTGAGAGAGAGAGAGAGAGAAAATGGATCTTTAAACTCTATAATGAGACTTGCTTTTGCTTTACACGCGTATACACGTGTGTTATAATAAACAGTACACATGCATGTACACAAACACATACACAAACACAAAATAAAAGATGTTTTACGCATACACGTGATCACAGTGTTATAGTTAACAGTACACACATGCACGGATGTTGATTATACCAGTGAGAGACACGCACTAAGACTGATCAGGGGAGACGATTACCCACAATTCCACATGCAAGAGAGAGAGAAACCTTTGCCTCAGTTGTGATCACGTGACACTGGGTATCAAAACAAGAAATGCATGCATGATACATGATACTCGGTACTCGTAAGCCAAGACTTGCTTGTTTTTCAAGTCTAAATGTATAAAAAAAATTGCTCGTCTTGCGCAACACTCGCAAACCGCGTTACTTGCAATCCGAGGTTCCACTGTACTACTATAACTGTATTATACCAAAGATTGCCTGTTAGAAATAACCAATCTAAAATACATCCGCTGTTTTAACCACTACAGAGACAACGTTGGGTGGCTACATGAGCGCAGAGTGCCTGGGGATTTCCTGAAGCTCCGAAAACGTTGGTGCAATTTTTAATAGACGCTATCTTTAATAACCGGTGAAGGTTTTGAGCTATACACACATGTATTCCCGCCTAAACAACTCTTAAAACTATATTTTCTGACACAATATGGTATGTGGTGCTTTATGTAGAGCCGCACCAGGAGATGTTTTTAATGATAAGAGCAGGGCTTTAGAGGGAGTCAGTGGAATAGGAGTTGTGATACGCACGGGAAGACCTTCCCGTTTGGAGATGGCGTGGGATTATTAATTAAATAGCTTAAAGGAAATAAAGAAAACTGAAAACACAAAATAAACAGAGCTCCACCGACTACGTGAGATATTAGAGAGGATATTAGAGAGGATATTAGAGGAAACTAATATCCTCTCTGGGCGTTCGCCCTTACCGAGGATTCATAGAGAGAAAGTAGAGTTTGTGCTTTGTGCACTTTAACCTGAGAGCGTTGTGTCACAACGCGCCGGATTTCGCCCACAACATAGCGCCTCTGAAAATAATCAAGATCACTCCGGTTCTAGCGCCGCGCCGCCTCTTGGTTTTTGCCGCCTCAGTCACAGCTCGAGCTCACCTGTTACAGATTTGGAGTGATCAGATCGGCTTATTTAAGACGCTGCTAGACACCCACCTGTTGCCAGATTATTGTGCCGTATTGCCCTCAATTCTCGCGTTTTGTTTATGTCTCTGTTTCTCCGGTTACGACCCTGCTTTGCTTCCCGTTTTCGGCTCCGTCTTCGCGCTTCGGATTTGATGTTATTTGGATTACCGGCTTTTGACCTACGCTCACGTTTGACGACGAGATTGTCTGCCCTGGATGTTTATGTGCCTGTCAGCTCTGATCCCTGCTCGCGTCTAACTGCATGCTTCGGGATTACTTCTCACAAGGGAGTTATAGACTTTAATGGATTATTTATCAGCTTCTTCATTGACTCCGTGAGTTTATTTGGATTACGGGACAATATTTCCCCGACGTGGATTTGGGCACCGCCTCCCTACCTCTCCGCGCCGGAACGCCCTCTGCTGGCCGTAAGTCTCCTTCCTGATTTCTCTCTCTCTCATTCTCTGCTATTGGATCTGCGTGTTTCCCTCCTAGTGGAGAGCGTGACAGCTATAGTATCTGCTTTATGCCTTCAAAGAATGTGAAGAGAATGTAAGAGACTGATACTCAGTGCAGCACCCATGCACACGTTGTAAACGCCACAAAACTTTTTTGTTTTGTTTTGTTTTGTTTTGTTTTGATGACATTTGTTCTGAAATATCATCATGGAAATCTAGCCATCAGCTTTCTTAATGCAGGCCTGAATATTCTGATTAAAAATACTGTATTTGCTCTGTAGCTGTTTTAAAGCAGCGCTTTACATTTGAAGTTACGTTTTGATATTTTACTTGTATGAGGGAAACTATGGTGTTATTTTTGTACCAAAAACGTTAGCGAAAATGCGGCGAGCTCTCTGCGTTAACTGTCACAGCCAATCAGAAGCTGGAAGCGGGAACATTCTAATCTTGTTTCTGATTGGCTGATCAGCAGCTGGAGGCGGAGATATTCTAATTACCGCTTTATTATTGGCGCATTTAAACAAGTGAGGGCGGGACCTGGCGCGAAATAGCTTAGGTATCAGACACAGATGTAACGCGAAATTAACTAGCCAATCGGAAGCAAGCGTCCTTCGAATGTTTAGCGCACGCAGAAGTGGTCTGCAGCCAGTAAACGATTTCTGTCTAAATTCAGATGAGTGAAGACATGTTGGTGAGCTACAGGTGGGGAGGAAAGCAGTCTCTGAGGGACAGAGGAGAAGACTCTGAAATGTCATCGTGTTTCAGTGGGAGAAAAAATACCTGCAAGCTCACGAAACAATGACGGTAAGATATTTTTTATTGTCATTTTAATTCTTATTGTTGTTGCTGTAAACAAAGGTCATTTATTACTCATTTATCAATACTGCCATGTTATTAACCACTCTAACAGCTGCTTTTACTCTCCAAAATATAAACTTCCACAAACATTGTGTATTTGTGATATTTCAAACTTTTTTAACAAATAAAAAAAAAAAAAATTGGGCATGCAAAATTATTCAGCCCCCTTAAGTTAATACTTTGTAGCGCCACCTTTTGCTGCGGTTACAGCTATATGTAAGTCGCTTGGGGTATGTCTCTATCACTTTTGCACATTGAGAGACTGAAATTTTTGCCCATTCTGTCACGGCTGGTCCGTGTGAGACGGGCGTGGCGGACCCAGAAGCAGACACAACAGATAGGGTTCAATATTATACTTTAATGCAAAATATAAGAGTTAGCCAAAAGAGAAGTTCAACCAAGGATACAGTACTTTGGGATGCTGTCTGGAGTGGGCAGTGTCGTGGCTTGGCAGTGGCTGTAGACAGGGGTTAAGGAATGAGTGGCACAGAGAAGCAGCAAAGTGGGCACGGCTGTGTGGGGAGATGAGGGCTGCAGCGTGCGTGCACAATCTGGCGCGCAGGTTGAGAGAGAGCAGCGGCTGTGTGGAAAGATGAAAGATGCAGCGCGCGTGCACGATCCGACGCGCAGGTTGAAAGAGAGTCGGAGACAAAAGCGAAAGCAGAGGGTCAAAGCCGGGTTGTCAATCAGCGCAGCAAACAATTCCGAGTCGTGAAGCTAAGGACGTAATCAGAGGAAAAAAAGGGGTCAGCAACGTAGAAGGCACAGGTATATTTAGCAGATACACTAGACACAAAAGATACTCTAGACACTAGGCTTGGAGCACGAAATAATTCGGCACCGGACGGTTGTTCCTGGGCGAATTATATAGAGTGAAAACTAATGAATGAAATACGGAGCAGGTGTGCTCATGCCTGTGAATGAAGCGGCAAAACGGAAGCCGTGGAAAGGAATGTGGGAAGGAGTGCAGGTGATCATGACTTGGCTCGAGCAGAGGGCATGGCTTGGCGTAGCGTTACAGTACCCCCCCTCCTATGGGCGCCACCGGGCGTCCTAGCTGGTGCTTCTGGGTGTTGCCGGTGGAAATCAGAGATTAGATTCGGGTCGACAATGAACCTGGCGGGGACCCAACTCCTCTCTTCAGGCCCATAACCATCCCAGTCGACGAGGTACTGTAGGCCTCTGCCTCGGCGTCGAGCTCTTAGCAGCTTGCGCACGGTAAAAACCTCACCACCGTCAATGAGTTTAGGAGGAGGGGGAGGGCGGGGGGGTTGGGATAGAGGGCTGGGGACCAGTCGTCGGAGTTGCGACACGTGAAACGTCGGGTTGACGCGGCGCATAGAGAGAGGTAGGGAAAGTCTAACGGAAACAGGGTTAATTATCTTGGTGACCGTGAATGGTCCGATGAATCTGGGAGATAATTTGTGGGAGACTGTCTTGATGGGAATGTCTCGGGGAGACAGCATCACCCTCTGACCCACTCTGTATCTGGGGGCTGCCGAGCGGCGCCGGTCAGCTTGCCGTTTAAAGGTGCTGATGGTGCGCAGGAGACGGGTTCTGGCCTGGGACCACACTCTCTTGCAACGGCGTACAAAAGACAGGGCTGACGGCATGTTTACCTCCTCCTCTTGGGATGGGAACAGTGGTGGCTGATAGCCCAAGCAGCATTGGAAGAGAGAGAGACCTGTGGCAGAGGTCGGTAGAGAGTTGTGTGCGTACTCGATCCAGGGGAGTGTCCTGCTCCAGGTGGTCGCATCACGTGAGGCCATGCACCTTAGGGTCTTTTCCAGTTCCTGGTTCAATCTCTTTGTCTGCCCGTTTGACTGAGGGTGATAACCAGAGGATAGACTGGGCATTGCTCCGATTAACTTGCAAAATGCCCTCCAGAACCCTGCGGAGAACTGGGAGCCACGGTCAGAGACGATGTCGGAGGGGAGACCATGCAGACGGAAGACGTGGAGGATCATCAACTCAGCCATTTCCTTGGCTGACGGGAGCTTAGGCAAGGGAATGAAATGGGCAGACTTGGAGAAGCGATCCACTATGGACAGTATGCAGGTATTTCCATCAGAATTGGGGAGACCGGTAACAAAATCCAGAGCGATATGAGACCAAGGCCGGTGAGGGGCTGGGAGAGGATTCAGGAAACCAGCCGGAGGTTTGTTGGTCAACTTGTTCCGGACGCAAGTGTCACAGGCTGTCACAAACCCATCAACATCGGTCTTCATAGATGGCTCCCAGAACCGTTGCTGAAGGACGGAAAGAGTGCGGGCTCTCCCCGGGTGACAGGCAATTCGGGAGCTGTGCCCCCATTCCAGCACCTGAGATCGGACCGACGCTGGGACAAAGAGAAGGCCGGGGGGAACATTGCTTGGACCTGGTTCCCGACTGAGTGCCTTCTTCACCTGCGTTTCGATGTCCATGAGAGCGGCCGCCACAAGGCAACGAGGGGGCAGGATCATCTCGGCCGGCACTGGTTCATGGGGTGTGGAGAACTGCCGTGACAGGGCGTCAGGTTTTCCATTTCTGGAGCCCGGGCGATACGAGAGTGTGAAGTTAAAACGGGAGAAAAACAGGCTCCACCTGGCCTGACGGGCATTGAGCCGCTTGGCTGACCTGAGGTACTCCAGGTTCTTATGGTCAGTCCAGACTAAGAACGGAGCAGCAGTTCCCTCCAGCCAGTGTCTCCACTCTTCCAGTGCTAGTTTTATAGCCAATAGCTCTCGATCTCCTATGTCATAGTTCCTCTCTGCTGGGGAAAGGCGACGGGAGAAGAAGGAGCAGGGGTGTAACTTACTGTCTTTGGGGGATGTTTGGGACAAGATGGCTCCGACCCCTGATTCGGAGGCATCTACCTCCACCACGAACTGAAGGGTAGGGTCTGGGATGATTAGTATGGGGGCAGAAGTGAACCTGTGCTTCAGGTCAGTGAAGGCATTATCAGCCTGTTTGCTCCAGGAGAAGGGGATCTTTGTGGAGGTTAGAGCAGTGAGAGGGGCTGCTACGGAACTATAGTTTCTGACAAAGCGCCTGTAAAAATTAGCAAACCCCAGGAATCGTTGGAGGTCCCGTCTTGAGGTAGGAGTGGGCCATTCTGTGACGGCAGTTAATTTAGATGGCTACATTTGTAAACTGGAAGGGGAGATAATAAATCCCAGGAATGACACAGAGTCTCTGTGAAATTCACATTTCTCCGCCTTGACATAAAGCTTGTTCTCAAGGAGTCTTTGCAAGACCTGTCGCACATGCACCCTGTGCTCCCTCAGGGAACGAGAAAAGATTAAAATGTCATCTAGATAGACAAAGACAGAGATGTTCAGGAGGTCTCTCAGGACGTCGTTGACCAGGGCTTGAAACACCGCAGGAGCATTGGTCAGCCCGAAGGGGACCACCAGATACTCATAGTGGCCTGTCGGGGTATTAAAGGCGGTCTTCCACTCATCTCCCTCTTGTATTCTCACTAGATGGTATGTGTTGCGCAAGTCCAGCTTGGTGAAAACACATGCTCCTTGCAAGAGCTCAAAAGCTGTAGACATGAGAGGCAGGGGATACCGGTTCTTGATAGTGATGGCATTTAGGCCCCTGTAATCGATGCAGGGACGAAGGGACTTATCCTTCTTGGCCACAAAAAAGAAACCAGCCCCCGCCGGGGAGGATGAAGGGCGGATGATCCCTGCTGCCAGTGACTCAGTGATGTACTTGTTCATAGCCTCCCTCTCGGGGGTCGAAAGGGAGTATAAGTGCCCCCTCGGGGGAACAGTGCCTGGGAGGAGATTGATGGAACAGTCGTTGGGTCTGTGGGGTGGCAGAGAGAGAGCACGTGACTTACTGAAAACTAGCCGGAGGTCGCTATACTCGGGCGGGACATTGGACAGATCAGGAGCTTCCTCATTAACAACAGAGGGTGGTGAATGAGCTCTCGCAGAGTGAAGGCATGAAGACAGACAGGCAGGGCTCCAATCGCGAATTGTGTTCTTGGCCCAATCAATGTTGGGATTGTGTCTGACCAGCCATGGATTCCAAGAACGACTGGAGCATGAGAGCTTTTCATGATGAAAAAGGATATGGTCTCTACGTGGTTACCTGAAGTTCTAAGGGTGACAAGGGGTGTGCAATGAGTAATGGGAGGTAGAGAGCTTCCATCAAGGGCTTGGACAGACAGGGGTTTGTCTAGGGGCAGACGAGGGATTCCCAGGTCCCTTGCTGTAACGCCACAGATCAGGTTTTGGTCGGATCCAGAGTCAATGAGAGCCTTGAGTGGTTGGGCTTGGTTATTCCAGACGATCATGATGGGTAGTAAGGAACGTTTACCTGAGAGGTTTTCTTGTGAACGGCCCTCCAAGACTCCCAGTTTCATTGGGGGGCCTACCTTTTTAACGGACACTGAAGACGCAAATGTCCTCCTTGGCCGCAGTAGAAGCAGGTCTCCTTATCCCGCCGACGTTGGCGCTCCTCGGGCGAGATTCGGGTCCGGTCGATCTGCATAGGTTCTGCAGGGGGACTTGTGGTTTGTGGGGGGGTGATTGGTCCTGCTCTCACCAGGGGTGGTGTGTGTTCACGACGCCTAGCTCGGAGGCGTGCGTCGATGCGGCCGGCTAGATCCATGAGTCCATCTAGGTCCTCAGGGTGCTCCCGAGAGACCAACTCATCCTTGACAGCCTCACTCAGTCCGTCCCAAAGTGCCGTTCCCCACTCACGGGCCCTTCCAGAGAGGAGGGTGATGACATATGCTATCTTGGAACGTTCTGTGGGGAATGTTGAGGCTTGGAGCTCGAGAGACAGAAAGATCGGCAGGTGCCAGATTCTCCGCTGTAGGACTGAGGTGGTGGCAGGCGAGGTTCTCGAATAGGCGGT
Source organism: Clarias magur (assembly GCA_013621035.1). Lineage (NCBI taxonomy): Eukaryota > Metazoa > Chordata > Actinopteri > Siluriformes > Clariidae > Clarias > Clarias magur. The sequence continues at coordinate 1,141,145 of QNUK01000144.1, read as the reverse complement.
GGTGGAGATCGAACTGGCGGCGGAGGTGATGTAGCCTGAAGCTGTTCGATCCGAGAGGTTAGTGCAGTGAGGGTATCTGCCATAAGCTTAAGGTTTTGGTTGACCTGCTGAATCTCCCCCTGGTGTGTGCCGAGGAGGGTGCCCTGGGCCTCCAAGGCGGTCCTGAGCTGTCCCAAGTCTGCTGGGTTCATCTTGCCCGAATTATTCTGTCACGGCTGGTCCGTGTGAGACGGGCGTGGCGGACCCAGAAGCAGACACAATAGATAGGGTTCAATTTTATACTTTAATGCAAAATATAAGACTTAGCCAAAAGAGAAGTTCAACCAAGGATACAGTACTTTGGGATGCTGTCTGGAGTGGGCAGTGTCATGGCTTGGCAGTGGCTGTAGACAGGGGTTAAGGAAAGAGTGGCACAGAGAAGCAGCAGAGTGAGCACGGCTGTGTGGGGAGATGAGGGCTGCAGCGTGCGTGCACAATCCTGCGCGCAGGTTGAGAGAGAGCAGCGGCTGTGTGAGCGCGGCTGTGTGGAAAGATGAAAGATGCAGCGCGCATGCACGATCCGACGCGCAGGTTGAAAGAGAGTCGGAGACAAAAGTGAAAGCAGAGGGTCAAAGCCGGGTTGTCAATCAGCGCAGCAAACAATTCCGAGTCGTGAAGCTAAGGACGTAATCAGAGGAAAAAAAGGGGTCAGCAACGTAGAAGGCACAGGTATATTTAGCAGATACACTAGACACAAAAGATACTCTAGACACTAGGCTTGGAGCACGAAATAATTCGGCACCGGACGGTTGTTCCTGGGCGAATTATATAGAGTGAAAACTAATGAATGAAATACAGAGCAGGTGTGCTCATGCCTGTGAATGAAGCGGCAAAACGGAAGCCGTGGAAAGGAATGTGGGAAGGAGTGCAGGTGAACATGACTTGGCTCGAGCAGAGGGCATGGCTTGGCGTAGCGTTACTCATTCCTCCTTGCAAAACAGCTCGAGCTCAGTGAGGTTGGATGGAGAGCGTTTGTGAACAGCAGTTTTCAGTTCTTTCCACAGATTCTCGACTGGATTCAGGTCTGGACTTTGACTTGGCCATTCTAACACCTGGATATGTTTATTTGTGAACCATTCCATTGTAGATTTTGCTTCATGTTTTGGATCATTGTCTTGTTGGAAGACAAATCTCCATCCCAGCCTTAGGTCTTTTGCAGACTCCATCAGGTTTTCTTCCAGAATGGACCTGTATTTGGCTCCATCCATCTTCCCATCAATTTTAACCATCTTCCCTGTTCCTGCTGAAGAAAAGCAGGCCCAAACCATGATGCTGCCACCATCATGTGCATTGCACCAATGCTTTGCATTGTTGCCGAAAAGTTCGATTTTGGTCTCATCTGACCAGAGCACCTTCTTCCACATGTTTGGTGTGTCTCCCAGGTGGCTTGTGGCAAACTTTAAACGACATCTTCAAGATAATGGATATCTTTAAGAAATGGCTTTCTTCTTGCCACACTTCCATGAAGGCCAGATTTGTGCAGTATACGACTGATTGTTGTCCTATGGACAGAGTCTCCCACCTCAGCTGTAGATCTCTGCAGTTCATTCAGAGTGATCATGGGCCTCTTGACTGCATCTCTGATCAGTCTTCTCCTTGTATGAGCTGAAAGTTTAGAAGGACGGCCAGGTCTTGGTAGATTTGCAGTGGTCTGATACTCCTTCCATTTCAATATTATCGCTTGCACAGTGCTTCTTGGGATGTTTAGAGCTTGGGAAATCTTTTTGTATCCAAATCCGACTTTAAACTTCTCCACAACAGTATCTCGGACCTGCCTGGTGTGTTCCTTGTTCTTAATGGTGCTCTCTGCACTTTAAACGGACCTCTGAGACTATCACAGTGCAGGTGCATTTATACGGAGACTTGATTACACACAGGTGGATTCAATTTCTCATCATGAGTCATTTGGGTCAACATTTGATCATTCAGAGATCCTCACTGAACTTCTGGAGAGAGTTTGCTGCACTGAAAGTAAAGGGGCTGAATAATTTTGCACGCCCAATTTTTCCGTTTTTTATTTTTTTAAAAAGTTTGAAATATCCAGTAAATTTCGTTCCACTTTATGATTGTGTCCCACTTGTTGTTGATTGTTCACAAAAAATTACAGTTGTATATCTTTATGTTTGATGCCTGAAATGTGGCAAAGGGTCACAAAGTTCAAGGGGGCCAAATACTTTCACAAAGCACTGTGTGTGTGTATATATATATACAGATCTCGCCATTAAGAATGCACGCTTTTTCCCGCAAGATCCCGCAATTTGGCTCACGACATGCCGCAAAATCCCTTAAGCAACATTCGGGAATTTAAATAAATGTGTTGTGCTTCACTGAATATCCGCCAGATGGCGCATGGGGGACTTTATCTAAAAGCCAGACCAAGTACAACGAAGAATTGTGTATAATTAGTTATCCTAACACAATATTGTTTCCAATGCTGAAGCAAACATGAATTTTATTTTGTTTTACAATAATAATATTTTATGATGAATGTGAGTATATCTGCTTCATATTATGTTCATAATGATGAAAAGAGATGCCCTAAATTATGAGGCGCCGTATAGGGCTTAAATCAAACTTCACTCATGCACACACACGTGAAACACTTGCATACACATATATGAAACAGTCACACATCTATGTACTGTATACTACTAACTGCTCACACAACTACATATGAAATGCGCGTGCACAGACACCTACTGTATGAGACGCGCGCACATATACACAAACTCTCCGTGCTTAATTATGCGAATGTCCTGATTCGTGAATATATCAACATGTCTTCGTTAAAACGTAAAAATGTGTCGAGCACCATCAGAAGACATGAAGGAACACATATAAACATGAAGTGCTTCGGGCTTTTTATAAAAATAATCATCTGGATTTGTTGCTGTTTGTGTCCAGCATTGAATAATTATTTCATCCATTATTTGACCATGGCTGGAAATAATAGTTGGAATGTGATTGTGGATTTATGACTGAAAGCTGCGTGGATGAACCCGCGGCTCGTACTTTCACTTTACAAAAGGTGCAGACAGTATGTTCTCCCCCAGAAAGTCATCGCCTCTTGCAATAATGCAGATCAAACATACTACACCAGACCATAAATAAAAAGGAATATTTAAGCATATATGCAAAATGTATTTCACTTACATATTACAGACTAAAACAAGGAAAAAAGACGTGCGGTCCAAGACGGAAACGGGTTTCGTTATTTTACAAAATGTGAATATATTCAGTTAATGTATGAATTACACTCAAAGTATCAAATCCAACTATGAAGTCTGATTTAATTCATATCATTAAATTTTTATTTGTTTCTATTTATGTTTATGGTTTGCTGGTGAAATACATTTTAGGCAGAGACGTCTGCTCGGTCTTGTTAATTTTTTTTTAACTCCTCAATTCTGCCAATTCCCCCATCAGTGAAACTGGTTTGATAAGTTCACACTTATCATGAATGAAAGGTGAGAAAAGGGATTACAGTAACTGGGGGTCTGCATGTGTTCACCTCCGACCGTGCAGTCACGTTGTATTCAACAAATAGACTAAAACAAAAACAAAATCATGTTTGCTTCAGCATTGGAGACAATATTGTTTTAGGCCAACTTTATTAAAGATCATACACTTTCGTATTCGTTGTTGTACTTCGACTTTTTGCACAAGCGTGTGCATCTTTAAATTTGAACAGAAAATAACAATGGGCTGGTAGGCATGTTATTTTTTTCATGTAACTTAAACGGTTGAATGAAGTTAAATATACAAAATAAATTAATAATTGCGTTTGCTTTACATTTGAGGACTCATTATATATACTACCATATCATATATGTGTGTCTAATACTGTTTTATTCATATTTTACATTACATGCAGTTTGTAATTTACTTACAATTGTACTTTTAAAAAGTTACCTATATGCAGGACTTTAGATGGGTAAACGAAATAGGAGTATGTGAGAGTGCTTGTGATACGCACGGGAAGACCTTTCCGTTTGGAGATGGTGTGAGATTATTAATTAACAATTTAAATGGAAACAACGTGAGAACGGACGAGCTCTGGAAACTAAAGCAAAAACTTGCATCTTCTCGGGCCTTATGCCCTTATTTATTTGAGAGAGAGAGGGATGTTGTGTCAGTAGTAAACTGAGCGCGCACGCTGAACTGTTGCTTAGTCTGTCTGGCAGTCGCGTGATAAATGGCCGTGCCGGTGGCTGTTCAGAACTCCGCGTGGTAGCAGCCTGGGGATCCGCCCGTTCTGAACAGTTTAAGCGCGACTCTGCCCCTCGCGCCACCCGCGTCATTACAGATACTTTGTGTAATTCACATCTTTACTGAATATGTTCAGATTTAGTAAAATAACGACAACAGTTTCCTTCCTAGACATTTTGTATGAACTGAAATAAATAAAAATTTTAAATAAAAAGGAATATTTAAGCATATACGCGAAATACATTTCACTTATTATTTCACAATATTACAGATTAAAAGAAGACGTTCTGAGCTCCAGTACAATGTCCCGGCGAAATATATTTTAGGGAGAGACGTCTGCTCGGTCGTGTTAATTCTTTTTAAACCCCCTGCCAATTCCCCCATCAGCGAAACCGGTTTGATAACTTCACACCTATTGTGAATGAAAGGTGAGAAGAGGGATTACAGTAACTGGGGGTCTGCATGTGTTCACCTCGGAGCGCGTTGTATTCAGCGAGAAGACTAAAACAGAAACAAAATAATGTTTGCTTCAGCATTGGAGACAATATTGTTTTAGGCTAACTTTTAATAAAAATTATACACTTTTGTATTCTTTGTTTTACTTCGTCTTTTGCACACGCGTGCATCTTTAAATTCGAATAGAAAATATTAATGAAGTTGAATATACACAATAAATTCATAATTGCGTTTGCTTTACATTTGAGCACTCATGTGTAAATAGCTTTTTCATTGTATATACTCCCATATCATATATGTGTGTCTAGTACTGTTTTACTCATATTTTACATTACATGCCGTTTGTAATTTACTTGCAATTGTACTTTTAAAATATAACTTACGTATCTACAGTATAAGCATCTTTAACTACTTCAGCGGTGAATGAGAAATTTGGTCTGGTTTTGATAAAGTTCTTATTTTATATAATTGTAATATTTCATTAATTATCTTATTAGAAATACAATTCTTATTCTCTATATTCTTGTCGAATAGTCCTTCAGAGCAAGCACGGTGTCAGAAAATTCTGCTGAATCTCTTCTCACCTTTCATTCACGATAGGTGTGAATTTATCAAACTGGGTGCGCTGATGGCAAATACTGTAGGGGGTTTTAGATGAATTAACAGGACAGTGCGGACGTCTCTGCTAAATTTTATTTCCCAAGCAAATGAAATCAGACTTCATAGTTGGAGTTGATACTTTGAGTGTAATTCACGATTGACCTGTATATCAACTTGATATACAACTTGTATATGACACTATGTAAGCATAATAATAAATAATGAATCATCATAGTGTCAGCCCATGGGTGAACATGACCAAACTACTGCATACACACTGGAACACGAGGATTTAAGAATTTAATTAAACACGAATATCCTTAATGTGTTAAAATGTTAGATTTTTATTTAAAAGCCCAATATGTGTGTGTGTGTGTGTGTGTGTGTGTGTGTGTTAAATGTTTGGCATTTTAATTCAAATCCAACATTTTAATGTGCGTCAAGGTGCATGGGCGTCAATTCGCACGTTCTGTAATATTCCACTGTCATTCATATTGACGCTGTTTTAGAGCCCTTTACTAAAGCATTCGCTAGTTATCAAGTTGATATACAGGTCAATTTGCATCAAATAGAATCTCTCCGAATAATCCGCATATCAACTTGATAACTAGCAAACGCTATTAAATAAAAAGGAATATTTAAGCATATAAACAAAATACATTTCACTTATTATTTCACAATATTACAGATTAACACAAGGAAAGAAGACGTGCTGGCGAAATAGATTTTAGGCAGAGACGTCTGCTCGGTCTTGTTTATTCTTTTAAACCCCTCAATTCTGCCAATCTCCCATCAGTGAAACCGGTTTGATACTTTCACACCTATCATGAATGAATGGTGAGAAGAGGGATTACAGTAACTGGGAGTTCTGTGGGTGTTCACCTCGAAGCACGATGTCCCGTTCTATTCAGTGAATAGACTAAAACAAAAACAAAATCATGTTTGCTTCAGCATTTGAAACAAAATTGTTTTAGGCTAACTTTATTAAACATTATACACTTTCGAATTCTTTGTTGTACTTCATCTTTTTGCACATGCGTGTGCATCTTTAAACTTGAACAGAAAATAATAGTGGGCTGGGCCACGTTATTTTTTCATGTAACTTGAACGGCTGAATGAAGTTAAATATACACAATAAATTCATAATTGCGTTTGCTTTACATTTGAGCACTCATGTGTAAATAGCTTTTTCATTGTATATACTACCATATCATATATGTGTGTCTAATACTGTTTTATTCATATTTGACATTACATGCAGTTTGTAATTTACTTGCAATTGTACTTTTGACATATAACCTACGTATCTACAGTATAAGCATCTTTAACTACTTCAGCTGTGAATGAAAAATTTGGTCTGGCTTTTAGATAAAGCCCTTATTTGATATAATTTTATTATTAAATTAATTATCTTATTTTAAATCCAATTCTTATTTTCTATATTCTTGTCGAATATAGTCCTTCAGAGCAAGTACTCTTCTCACCTTTCATTCACGATAGGTGTGAATTTATCAAACTGGGTGCGCTGTTGGCAAATACTGTAGGGGGTTTTAGATGAATTAACAGAACAGTGCGGACGTCTCTGCCTAAATTTTATTTCCCCAGCAAATGAAATCAGACTTCATATTTGGAGTTGATACTTTGAGTGTAATTCACGAATTTACTGATTATTTTCAAATTCAGATTGACCTGTATATCAATTTGATAACTAGCGAATGCTATAGTAAAGGGCTCTAAAACAGCGGCTATATGAATGACAATGGAATATTACAGAACATGTGAGTTGACGCCCATGCACCGATCACAAACCATTAAAATGTTGGATTTGATTTAAAATGCTACACACATATTCGTGTTTAATTAAATTCTTAAATCCTCGTGTTCCAGTGTTTATGCAGTAATTTGGTCATGTTCACCCATGGGCTGACACTAAATTTCAAATTCAAATTCAAATTTTATTTGTCACATACACAGTCATACACAGTACGATATGCAGTGAAATGCTTATACGACCGCTCCGTGACCTTAAATATTTTTTACAAATGGAACCTATAAAACAAGATTCCAGCAAAGTTACAAAATATATATATATATAAAATCTGAAGTAATATATATAAAATCTGAAGTATAATGTAATATATTACAACTTTAGTCTGTGAAAAACTTGAGGTAGTATTTTAATGAGATGAGGGGGGTGTGAAAAGAAGTCACACTTGAAGTGTGCAAATGTGCATATGTGCATATATGTGCAAATGTGCATTGACATAATTGTCCGTTCTGTGTGTGCAAGAAAATGCAGAGGTGTTTTAGTCCAGTGTATTGGTTTGATTGAGAGACCGTATCGTCTGCGGGAAGAAGCTCCTTCTCAGTCTCTCTGTATTGGCCTTGAGGGAGCGGAAGCGCTTCCCAGACCGCAACAGAAAGAACAGTCCATTGCTAGGGTGGCTGAGGTCCTTCATGATCTTCCTGGCCCTGGTCCAGCACCGCTTGCTGTAGACAGAGTGCAGGTCAGGGAGCTCAGTTCGGATGATGCGCTCAGCTGATCGCACCACCCTCTGTAGGGCTCGTCTGTCCTGCGTGGTGCTGTTCCCGAACCAGGTTGCGATGTTTCCCGTCAGGATGATCTCTATGGTACAGGAGTAAAAGTTCCTGAGCACCTTAGAGGGCAGTCTAAAGTCTCTCAAGCGTCTGAGGTGGTAGAGACGCTGTCGGGCCTTTTTCACCACGGTGTTGATGTGACAGGACCATGATAGGTCCTGCGTGATGTGAACACCGAGGTACTTGAAGCAGTCCACTCTCTCCACTGGGCTCTCGTTGATGACGGGGGTCTGGTAGTTCCTCTCCTGCTTAGTGCTGAAGTCCACTATCAGCTCCTTTGTCTTACTGACATTTAGAAGAAGGTTGTTCCTCTGGCACCAGTTCTCCAGATTTCAAGTAGGCCGTCTCGTCGTTGTCAGAGATCAGGCCCACCACGACGGTGTCGTCAGCAAACTTAATGATGGTGGTGGAGCTGGTAGTGGCCGCACAGTCATGTGGGTACAGAGAGTACAGCAGGGGGCTCAGAACACAGCCCTGTGGGGCTCCAGTGCTGAGAGTGAGAGAGGCTGAGATGTGTCCACCCATCCTTACTGCTTGTGGTCTCCCAGTTAGGAAATTAGAGATCCACTGACACAGAGATGAGCTGAGTCCCAGGTGCTCCAGCTTGGTGGTGAGTGTGGAGGGAATTATGGTATTAAATGCTGAGCTGTAGTCGATGAAAAGCATTTTAACATAATTCCCCCTTCTAGTGTCCAGGTGAGTGAGTGTTGTGTGGAGGAGATGAGAGATGGCATCATCTGTAGAGCGGCTCGGGCGGTATGCAAACTGTAGTGGGTCCAGAGTGTTGGGTAGTGAAGAGATGATGAAGTCTCTGACCAGCCGTTCAAAGCACTTCATCACCACTGATGTGAGGGCTACAGGTTGATAGTCATTGAGGGAAGCAGGATGTGGTTTCTTCGGAATGATGATTCATTATTTATTATTATGCTTACTTATTCAGAGAGATTCTATTTGATGCAGATTGACCTGTATATCAACTTGATAACTAGCGAATGCTATTAAATGCTGCATATGTTTAACCCATGGGTAAACATGACCAAATTACAGTATACAGTATATATCTACTGCTACTGTATGGTACCTTTACTAACATTTAAAACTATTTATTATAATAAGTGGTGCAGAAGTGTATAATAAACCGAAAAGATAAACACAAAAAAGATGGACAGCTATTTATTTAATTATAATTTTAAATATTTATCAACAACATCCATCCATCAATGCAGTATTGTTATCGATAAATTGCATGCGATAACCTTTTGATGATTAAAACGCTGCCTTTTGTAAAGTGAAAGTGCGAGCCGCGGGTTTGAAATGAATTGTAGATTAATTTTAAAGCACAATCTCATTTCATTATTATAAACACAATTTATGAATTACACTCGAACGGGCGATAGAGCTCTGATTAGACTACGTATACTAGTAAATAGGCTCAACATTCCGGAGCCCAAGACTCATTTAAAGAAAAAAAATTAACAAATATTGTAAGTAAACAACAGTAGCACAAGCAAAAAAAATATTTAGACTCTAAATAGATGCCGAATTATTTTTTAAGGTGTGCCAGCTGGCACTATTCTTATATTGCTCTTTGTCAGGGTAAATCGTTCAGTGACAACCCCGTAAAATTTCATTTACTGTAAATAGGTACAGTACAGTACTGTCCATCTGTATGAATTAACCGAGATGCCCACCCCCGTGAAAATGGCGAATTCAGGGAAAGGCTCCTGCGCGAGAGGTTTTGTCCAGACCACTGAGCTTCTACGGATTCTAAAATAGACAATGTTACTGTTTTTTAATACCTGCAGTGGAAGAGTCTGAGAATTTATTTACCATAAGCTTTGTTGTATTGTTTTTAATCACTATACACAACCTATGATTTCAGCTATGTTATTTTACAAATGGAATATTTTTATGTTACCCTCTCAAACTGCTGGGTTAAATGTTAAAGTGCTGGGTAATTTTATCTATTTATTATTATTTAGTAGATTGCCTGTTTATAGATTTAGATGGTGACCATTCCTCATGTTCTCAAGTGGAGTTTGGTGTTCCACAGGGCTCAGTTTTAGGCCCACTGCTTTTTCCCTTTACATGCTTCCTCTGGGCAACATCATTCGTAAACATGGTATTAGTTTTCATTGTTATGCTGATGACACACAATTATATGTCTCAGCAAAACCAGATGAGAAAAACCAGTTTGCTAAAATTGAGCAGTGTGTGCAGGACATACGAGATTGGATGTTAATGAATTTTCTTCTGCTTAATCCTGATAAGACAGAAGTTCTAGTCATAGGACCACAAGTAGCTAGAAGTAAGCTTTCTGATCACACTGTAACTTTAGATGGCCTTTCTGTTCCATCAAGTGCAACAGTAAAAGACCTCGGTGTGATTATAGATTCCAGCCTTTCGTTTGAAGCTCATGTAGATAATATTACCAGGATAGCTTTCTTTCACCTTAGAAATATTGCCAAGATAAGAAACATATTGTCACTAAATGATGCAGAAAAACTAGTTCATGCTTTTATCACCTCTAGGTTGGACTATTGTAATGCCTTACTGTCTGGTTGTTCAACTAGGTGTATAAACAAGCTTCAGTTAGTACAGAATGCAGCAGCGAGAGTCCTCACTAGAACCAGAAGATACGAGCACATCACCCCTATCTTATATACACTACATTGGCTTCCTGTGAAATTTCGCATCGATTTTAAGATACTACTTTTGACATTTAAAGCACTAAATGGTCTCGCGCCACAGTATTTGAGTGAACTGTTAGTGTCTTACGATCCGCCACTCCTACTTCGATCAAAGAATGCAGGCTGCCTGTCAGTACCACGTATTATTAAAACTACAGCAGGGGGCAGAGCTTTTTCTTACAAAACCCCAAAGTTATGGAATAGTCTTCCTATTAATGTTCGGGGCTCAGACACAGTCTCAGTGTTTAAGTCTAGGCTAAAAACCTATTTATTTAGCCAAGCATTTTTGTAAATAGATTAACCTTAGGTAAAGGAGCAGATCATGGGGACTCATGGATGTAGAGTATTCTGGTGAACTGGTACGTTTAGATGCTGTCCTCCCCACTCTCACTGTTCACTCAGGTTTGTTGACGGTGAGGTGATTGGTTGCTTTACATCTCAGGGAGCCCTCATGTTTGTGTTTCTTTCTGGCTCTCCCTTTTAGTTATGCTGTTACAGTTAGTCCTGCCGGAGTCCCTGCTTGCACTTTGCACTAATATACATTCACCTTATACATGTTGACTGTGACCATACCTAACTGCCATCTCTCCTTATTTTCTGCTCTCTCCTCTCTCTCTCTCTCTCTCTCTCTCTCCCTCTCTTCTTTCCCTCTCTCTGTCGCTCTGTCGAGCTATACATGTTCGCTCCTGAGTTGCCAGTGATCCAGACCCCTCTGCCCTCTGGAGCCGTCTAATCCGTCCTAGAGTCCTGCTTCTGGTTGGAGATCTCGTCCATGGATTCCCCGTGTGGTCTGCCTGGATTCGTATGGTGGCTGGGGATGGTTTCCATTAAGACTGTCCTATCATCGATTGATGCTCTGGGGACATGCGACTTCAGTTGTTCGATAGCTCAGGACTGGAATCTCCTACAGTCTACCTGAGCCTCCGGGAACAAACTGGACTCCTTTTAATTTTAATTTTAACACATCTGTTACACTGAACTTCCAGTACACATTATTATGCTGATCATTCTCTGCTATCCGTTATCACCCAGATGAGGATGGGTTCCCTGTTGAGTCTGGTTCCTCTCAAGGTTTCTTCCTATTACCATCTCAGGGAGTTTTTCCTTGCCACCGTCGCCCTCGGCTTGCTCATCAGGGACAATCTTATCATTCTGATTCATACAAATTGCATAAAAACCTACTTCTTTTTATTGTGTAAAGCTGCTTTGCGACAATGTCAATTGTTAAAAGCGCTATATGAATAAAATTGAATTGAATTGAACTTGATAATAAAATCATGAAATAAAGAAGTATGTTGATGAGAGAGAGTCTTTATTAAAAATGGGAAGTTCATGTTCAGGACACAGATAGTCCTTCTCAGACAGAGGAAGTTCTTGTAAAGAACACAGAGTTCTGGGCACTTATCATCAACCTTTAAAATTTTCCATTTCAATATAAAGCACAGATTTAGCTCAAGGTATAAACACAGGATAATTCAGCGATTTAAGCAGCATGCAGCACGTGAGAAAAGTGACAGCGTGGGAAAAAAAAGTAAAAATAAATAAATAAATAAACAGGTCGTGGAAAAGACGTGACACATGACAGTACCCCCCCCGCTTACGAACGCCTCTGGGCGTTAGGGCGGGGAGCCTCGGGGAAGCGTTTCTGAAAGTCTGTTATGAGCTTGGGGTCTAGGACAAACTTGGAGGGAATCCAGCTTCATTCCTCAGGCCCATATCTTTCCCAGTCTACCAGGTACTGGATGCCTCTACCTCGGCGACGAGCTTTCAGAAGTCGGCGGACGGTATAGGCTTTACCGCCGTTGATGATACGGGAAGGAGGCAGAGGGTGGGTGGGGGGACTTAATGGGCTTGAATCAAGACGTAGTTGGGACACGTGGAAGGTCGGATTGATTCGCCGCATGGTTGAGGGGAGCAAGAGCTTGACAAAGCAAGGGGTTGATAACCTTGGTGATCGTGAAAGGACCTACATAGCCGGGGGAAAGTTTACAGGAGATGGTTTTAAGAGGAAGGTCCCTGGTGGAGAGCATAACCCTTTGTTCTATTCTATATTTCGGGGCCTGGGAGCGTTTGCGGTCTGCTTGTTCTTTGTAGGACTTGCTGAGTCGTAACAGGGTCTTCCTGGCTTGGGCCTAGGTTCTCTTACACCGGAGGACAAACGCTTGGGCGGACGGCACGCTGACCTCCTGCTCCTGAGCTGGGAACAATGGTGGTTGGTATCCCATGCAGCACTGGAAAGGCGACAGACCGGTAGATGATGAGGTCTGGGAGTTGTGGGCATACTCAACCCAAGGTAGGAACTCGCTCCAGGAGGTAACATCTTTAGCGGCCATACACCTCAGGGCAATCTCGAGGGACTGATCCTTCCTCTCAGTCTGGCCATTAGATTGAGGGTGGAAACCAGAGGACAGGCTGGGAGTGGCTCCGATCAGCTTACAGAAGGCCTTCCAAAACTGAGAGGTGAACTGTGGTCCCCGGTCTGAGACAATGTCCGTAGGTAGACCATGGAGCTTGAACACGTGGTTAATCATGAGCCCGGCAGTTTCCTTGGCAGATGGGAGTCTTGGTAGGGGAATGAAGTGGGCAGCTTTCGAGAACCGGTCCACCACGGTCATGATGCAGGTGTGGCCGGCGGAGGATGGTAGCCCAGTGATGAAGTCCAGGGCAATGTTGGACCAGGGACGGTGAGGAATGGGCAGAGGTCTAAGGAGGCCGGCAGGTGCTGTGTTGACATGTTTGGACCTCATGCAAACATCACATGCTGAAACAAAGCTAGAGACATCTTCCTTGAGGGTGGACCACCAAAACTGCTGCTGGGCTAGCACCAGGGTTCTGGCAGAGCCAGGGTGGCAGGAGAGTTTTGAGCTGTGGGCCCACTCCAGGACCTGAGAACGCAGAGCGAGGGGAACAAAGAGGCGGTTAAAAGGCACGTTGCTAGGGCCTGGTTCATGAGAAAGAGCTTGCTTGACTCTAGTTTCAATGTCAAGCTCGGCCACGGCGAGCAAACAGGAGGGCGGCAAAATAGTTTCAGATGCGGCAGGGTCTTGTGTAGTCATAAATTGTCTCGACAGAGCATCTGGCTTGGTGTTTTTAGATCCTGGTTGGTAGGAGAGGGTAAAATTGAACCTTGCAAAGAAGAGGGACCACCTAGCCTGGCGGGAGTTGAGCCTCTTGGCGCTCCGTAGATACTCGAGGTTCTTGTGGTCAGTCCACACTAGAAAGGGAACCTCCGTTCCTTCTAGCCAGTGTCTCCATTCCTCCAGAGCTAGCTTGATGGCTAGGAGTTCTCGGTATCCGATGCCATAATTACTTTCAGCAGGAGTTAGACGGTGGGAGAAAAATGAACAGGGGTGCAGTTTATTATCCAGATTGGATCTTTGTGAGAGAACGCCTCCGACACCCGTACTGGCGGCGTCAACTTCCACGATGAACTGGCGTGACAGGTCAGGAATGGTGAGGATAGGAGCAGAGGTGAACCGCTTCTTAAATTCGCTGAAGGACTCCTCAGATTTTAGATTCCAGCAGAAGTGTGTCTTGGTAGAGGTGAGGGCTGTTAGAGGAGCAGCGATTGAGCTGTAGCCTCGGATAAACCGACGATAGAAGTTGGCGAAGCCTAAGAATCTTTGTAGCTCTTGTCGTGAGGTAGGAGTTGGCCAATGCATGCACTAGGTGGGTCTGCTGCTCATGGATGAGGAAGATAGGAAGCAGGTGGCGTTGGTCTGGGAGCCTTCTTGGAGTCTCGCCCTCTAGTCCTCCCAGCTGAACTAGAGGGTGCCTCCTTTTGCTGGACAGTACTTGAGCAGGTGTCCTGATTTCCCGCAGTAGAAGCAGGCTCCTTCCACTCGGCGGCGGTGGCGCTCCTCTGGGGTGATGCGAGTTCTGCCTAGTTGCATGGGTTCCTCCTGGGGATCAGCTCGCAGAGGAGAGGGTCGAGGCAGAGCCCTGGGTGGAGAAGGCCGGGCCGACCTACGAAGATGGAGGCGTGCGTCTATTCGACCGGCCAGATCCATAAGCTCCTGGTGGGATGAGGGGAGCTCTCGTGAGACTAGCTCATCTTGGAGTATCTCAGTCAGACCTTCAAGGAAGACGTCGCACAGGGCTCGTTTGTTCCAACCACTTGAAAGGGCCAGGGTCTGGAACTCAATGGCATAATCATAGGCTGAGCATGAGCCTTGACGGAGCTTCAGCAGTTTTCGACCTGCCTCCCTGTCGTGGCACGAGCGGTCAAACACTCTCCTCATTTCCTTGGCGAAGCTCTCATAACTGGAACAGCAGGGGTCGTGAGCATCCCAAAGCGCGGTGCCCCATTCCCGGGCACGTCCTGACAGGAGCGTGATGACGTATGCCACTTTGGACCGTTCCGTGGAAAAGGTGGTGGTTTGGAGCTTGAAAATCAGTGAGCACTGAGACAGAAAGGAGCAACAGGTGCCCGGATCTCCTTCGTAGGTGGGAGGGGCGGGGAGGCGTGGCTCTTGTTGCAGTGATGCTTGTGGTTGGGTGAGTTGGAGCATGTGGAGCTTGGACGTGACGTCAGCAAGAGACTGCTTGGTGCTGAGTAACTCCTGCTGATGAGCTCCAAGCAAAGCACCTTGTCTCTTCAATGCCGCTCTCATACGGTCGGTATTCGCTGGATTCATATCTGGCTGGATTATTCTGTCACGCACGCAGCAGAACGGGGTGAATCCAGGCACGGATAATGACTGTAACGTGATCCGGGAGGCGTGGGCGGGAAGCGTAGCAAGTGTCGAACACTATGTAATCAGTCCGTGAAACGTCATAACCAAAACGTGAAGCGAGAGCCGTAGTCAAAGGGAAGGCGCGAGATCAAAAACCGGGAAGTCACAGGAGCGAGGAAAACGAAACCAAAATGCAAGACAAAATCCGTAAATCAAAGGGAGAAGCGTGGGTTGAAACCGGAAGAGCAGATTGCCGAGCGAACAAACCAAAATCGAGAGGCGAAGATCAGACACAAGAAAAAACAAAGCGAGGTCTGTGTATTGTAACGGATTCAACCCTATGTGCATGGGCAGCACCATAAAGCACAGACATGAGGCAAGGTCTTATGGGAAAAAGGGTAATTTATTAAGGAAAAGTAGGGAACGGATGGGTTAAAGGAGGGAGGACGGAAACAAAGGGAAGGAATATTGTGCACGTGCAGGTCTGGAGGCGGGCAGAGTGGCAGCGTTTGGCAGCTCTTGCTCCGTCCACTCGCGCTGTGACTTTGCTCTCAGCGGATGGTCAGACCAACCCCTCCCAGTTCTCTCTGTGGGGCGCCGCCTCAGACGGGAGTCCTCTCTGACGTCCGGGAGCTGAGCGGCTTTCCCCGACTGGGATCAAGGATTATGACTTGATCCTCCTTGCGGACTTTTGCAATTTGTGATGCTGTGCATGAGTCTCTTGGTTTTAGTCCCTCAGAACTTGTGTTTGGTCACACTATGCGATGGCCATTAAAGGTCCTACAGGAACAATGGTTGTCCACACCACCAGTTCACAAAGAGAAATCTATTTTGAAGTATGTTCAGGCCCTTCGTGAACGCTTAAGAATGGCTAGACACATGGCTCACCAAGCTCTATGTTGTTCCCAGGATGACCGTAAGGCAGTTCCCCGTGCATTTTGTCCTGGAGATCAAGTTTTAGCCTTATTACCAGTGCCAGGATCTTCACTCCAAGCTAGATTTGTTGGGCCTTATGAAGTAAAGCAGAAGCTTAGTCCCACCAATTATGTAATTAGTACCCCGGACCATAAAAATAAAACTCGCCTTTGCCACATTAATTTGTTAAAAAGGTACTATGTTCGCACTCCACCCCCTGAGACAGAACCTACTTCACCTGTGGCCACCTTACCTGTTGATGTAAATGTCGTGCCGGCTGAATACTCTCCAGAGCAAGATGGCCTATATCTTGGTAGAAACTGTTTGCCCATTGCTCAACTGGCAAATTTGCCTCATTCTTTCCAAGAAGCCATTCTAGCATTATTTAAAAGGTTCCCTAGCCTGTTTTCTGATGTTCCATCCTGCACCACCCTAATTGAACATGACATTGATGTGGATGAATACCCACCTATCAGACAGCATCCCTATAGAGTCAACCCAGCCAAACGTGCCATCATGAAGCAGGAGACTGAGTATTTGCTGACACATGGGTTAGCTGTTCCTAGCGTTAGCCCTTGGTGCTCCCCATGCCTATTGGTGCCCAAAGCTGACTCCACCTTTCGCTTCTGCACTGATTACAGAAAAGTAAATGCTATAACTAAACCTGATTCATTCCCTCTGCCAAGAATGGATGACTGTGTTGATTGTGTTGGTACAGCAAAGTTTACTACAAAGCTGAACCTTTTAAAAGGTTATTGGCAGGTACCAATTACACCAAGGGCATCCGAAATATCTGCCTTCGCTACACCTGATAACTTCCTCCAGTATACAGTCATGGCTTTCGGCCTCCGAAATGCGCCAGCAACATTCCAGAGGCTAATGAACCATGTGCTTGGAGATGTTCCGAATTGTGCAGCCTACCTCAATGATGTAGTAGTGTACTCTGATACATGGGAATACCATTTAAAGTTGCTTGAGCTTGCTTTCACTCGTTTCTCTGAGGCCTCACTAGTATTAAATTTGGAAAAATGTGAATTTGGAAAAGGGATCATCTCGTATCTTGGCAAACTTCTGGGAGGTGGTAGGGTAAAGCCTCTCGATGCTGATACAAGCTATTTGTGCATTTCCTGCTCCCAGGACAAGACGAGACCTTAAACGGTTTTTAGGTATGGCTGGCTACTATCATTGTTTTTGTAGAAATTTCTCCGATGTTGTTGCACCCCTCACCAATTTGCTTCGCCATAATGTTGCCCTTAGGTGGTCTCCTGGAAGTGAGTCTTCCTTTGATGCTGTGAAATTATTAACAAGCTCTCCTGTCCTTTCTGCCCCTGACCTGAAAAGGCCATTCAAACTTGAAGTAAATGCTAGTGGTATCAGAGCTGGGGCCATGCTTATCCAGGAAGACAACCATGGACTGGATCACCCTGTGTGCTACTTCTCCAAGAAGTTTGCCAGACACCAGCTTAACTATAGCACCATAGAAAAGGAGGCCTTATCCTTGTTGATGGCCTTACAACATTTTGAAGTGTATCTGGGTAATAGCTCCACTCCCGTTCAGGTATACACCGATCACAACCCATTAGTTTTTTTTTTAACAAAATGTGCAATTCTAATCAAAGACTGATGCGCTGGTCTCTAATCATACAAGGATTTAATCTTGCCATAACCCTTCAAAATGGGTCTCTCTCCCCTCTATCGAAGACATATACACCACACGCTCCATCCGCAAAGCCACCAGCATTGTGGCTGACTGGTCACATCCATCACACACACTCTTCACTCTCCTGCCATCTGGAAAAAGGTACCGAAGCATTTGGCCACTCACATCCAGACTATGTAACAGTTTCTACCCACTAGCCATCCGTCTCCTCAACACAAGGTGACTAGACTGATAAACACACATATGCACAATCACACTGATTTACAACCACCTTAATTTGTTCATACCCACCTATCTGAACTGCTCTTTGCAATATTTGCACAATATTTTATTTCACTTTGCAATTTGCACAACAATATTTTTGAACACAATGTAAATTGTTTACTTGCTGTTATCTCCACTACCTCAACCCATACCTTATCATACCTAAAAAGGTATATTCTTAACTGTAACGTGTTACGTTGTTGTGTTGTCATGTACTGTAGCTCTTTGTTTGCACATTTGCACGTGCACTTTGTTGTCTGTTGTCTGCTGTCTTTGTTGTCTCTTTTTTGTATAGAAATTGAGAGTTTTTTAGGTTAACTTAAAAATGTAAAAATCTGCGTTGTTAAATTTATGTTGTGTTGTTAATTTATGTTGCATGTATGTAGCACCTTGGTCCTGGAGGAACGTTGTTTCGTTTCACTGTGTACTGAACTGTATATGGTTGAAATGACAATAAAAGCCTACTTGACTTGACTTGACTTGACCCATAAGAAAGGTATGCTCAATATAGTAGCTGACACCCTGTCCTGCTGTTAAATGATTTAGGTACGTTCTTGATTTGATGTGAACCAGTGTTTGGGTCACACTTTGTCAGGGGGTGTGTTACAACCTGCTGGGGGCAGGTTGTTTGTTGTTGTGTGTGTGTATATATGTATTCCATGTGTGCAGGTCAGTCCATTCCTGATTCCAATCCAGGACTTGCAACTCTCCCGTGTCTCTCCACCGGCTTGTGTGATTGTCTCCGCCCTGATGACGTCATCATTGGTCCACAGTATTTAACCACTCCATAAGCCAGTGCTGGCGGTGGCTTTTGACTACTCAGCATATTCTTTGTCTGTTGTGTTTGCTGTTTCTGATAGTTGATTGTTTGATGTTGGTTCAATTTATTTGGTCTATGGGTCTGCCCTTGGGGCTTAGTCATCTTGGGGAAACTTGTAAATGTAACTGTCTAACTCTGTGTAAGGTGTTAGTGTTTAATGTATATATTTCTTTTTTCCCACTGGTTGTAGGGGTGTGGCTGCCATTTTGTTTTGTTGTGTGTGGGAGGGTTTTTTCTTCACTGTTTATGGATAGGGAGTTAGGGGAGCAAATTGTGTTTTATTTCTGTTTTCCTTTACAGGGAAGTTAGAGCTTTTCTTTTTTTTTCTAGAATTTTCTGTTCGTTGTTTTGGCCTTGGCCCAACCTGAAGTTACACCGGTTACATTGTAAATATTGCTTCCTTCAAATATAATTTACACTCTACTACGTGTGCATCTTTCTTGAGTTCCTTAAGTTCCTCTCTTTCCCCAGCTTACAATTACTCACCCTGAATATCGCTGTGCGGCCCAACCCTAGACTGAGTCGTAACACTGCTTTGTGACAATGTCAATTGTTAAAAGCGCTAAACAAATAAAATTGAATTGAAAAATTGTAATGGTTAGAAATAAATAAACAACTAACAGGGCTATTTAGGAGTCTATTTAAGTCTAAGACTGAAATTGAAAATAGCTGACAAAATACTTTACAATATTACTTTGTTAATTTTGTCATTACTCTCATCTACATTTGATATTAGAATTCTTGGCTGCAGGATGCTGCCGAACAGGTACTGTAGAGCGGCGATACCAATGTTTGATAACGACCCCATAAGGACACTTAAAATTGATAATGATGCTTAAGAATCTACACCAAAGTGTCATCAAGGCAATAACAAAACATTTTGTCAGATGGCGCCAGCCAATTTTTGAACATGCTCCAATTCTTTCCCGACACTAAAGAACACGGCAAAATTCACACGAGCCCAAAACAGGCTCTAAGGAGCCATTATCTCTACCAAGCTCTCCAGAGGTCATAACAAATTTGCATCGATGTAGATTAAGTAACAAATTCAGCTCAGAGGAATAAGGGTATAAAGAGCTGATGTTGTTTAGTAGATACCAGGTGCTGGATGTACAAATGATTGTTGAAAGCTGAAAACACAGGTCTCAGATAAAAACATGTTCCCCATAATTTATTTAGTTCGGCATGGACATAGACCGTTTAGTTTCACCAGGATCCAATGCATCAGCAATTTTACTGCCTTGTTCAAGAGCTCACGATACACTTTCAATCCAACTAAACTGAACAACTTAAAGTAAAAAGTAGTCATGCACCTCTCTTCAGAATCAGAATTGGGTTTTTTTCACCAAGTACAGTATGTTGAGAGACAC
The DNA here is from genome assembly GCA_013621035.1 of Clarias magur. Classification (NCBI taxonomy): domain Eukaryota; kingdom Metazoa; phylum Chordata; class Actinopteri; order Siluriformes; family Clariidae; genus Clarias; species Clarias magur. The sequence goes on along the minus strand of QNUK01000144.1, from coordinate 1,120,848 downwards.
AAGGAATTTGGTTCCGGCTGTTTGTAGCTCTCAGAGTACAGACAAACAAACACTGTACAAGTAATTACGCAGTAGTTACACAACATTTTGCTTGTGATTAAATATGATTAAATATGGTGGGAAGATCCTGAGTATGTGCAGTATAGTGTATGTAAGGGGATTGTAATGTGGGGCAAGTAGCCCTGTGTGCATCATATGTACTAGGTAGTGCAAAAACAAAGTAATACAGGAGTAGTGAAGTAATGTGCATGTAGGGACTGTGATGGAGGCATGGTGGAGCTTTTATACAATATACAGTACGATACTGATTTGTGCAAATTCGTGCAAATAACAATTAGTTAAAGATGGTTGTAAGACGGTAGTGCAAATAATGATTTAAGGACTGTTGTTCTGTCCTTCATCTGGTTGTGGTGTATGGCAGCCACCTACAGGCCATTTGTATTATTGCGGTTTGTTATTTTTTCTGCTCATATGCAAACAGATTTACTTGGTTTGGTGTGCAGGCAACGTGTAGCACGGTTTCTGTTCAGCTCATGCATTCGGTGCCTTGGGAAAGATATGCCTGTAAGTTATTTTTGACACAATGTTACTAAGATAAAGATAAAAAGGATTGTAGTTGACATAAAAATGAGAGCGAGTTTTCATCACTTGTATAAGCAGATATATTGTCAACATTTATGTTCATATGTGTATTCAATAGATTCATGTACAATTCATAATTTAATTTGTGTTTTATTGTATTTCAGTTTTACAAAAAGAAAATGAAAGAAAACGAGCAATCAAAGAAGTAAACATTCTGTACACTGTAAAAATTTTACAGTAAAAAACTGGCAGCTGTAGTTACCAGAATTTTAACGTAAAAAATACAGTAGCACCGTTATTGCAATGTAAAAAAACAAACCGTAATAACCGTACGATAAAACACCGGCAGCTGTGGTTGCCAGAAGTTTACTGTAAAAAATACAGTAGCAATGTTTTTGGTTCTACGGGATCATACTCATTATGCTGCATATTTTACGGATTTTAATTGTTCTTTTCTCGAGCCTGGCCGCGAATCAAACCAAGACCCTGGAGGTGCAAGGCGACAGTGCTAACCTCTACACTACCATGCTTGCTACATAAGTGTTGTTGTTGTTGGAGTGCAAGTCGTGCGAGGGGACGTGGGGAAACCGAGGAAGTCCAACAACGATCACAGTTGCCTAGCAAGCATGGTATTGTAGTGGTTAGCACTGTCGCCTTGCACCTCCAGGGTCTGGGTTTGATTAGCGGCCAGGCTACGGATACCCGGGGCTACAGCCGCATAACAACCTGGACTGGTCAGGGATAGATTGATCGATCTATCTATCTATCTATCTATCTATCTATCTATCTATCTATCTATCTATCTATCTATCTATCTATCTATCTATCGATCGATCTATCGATCAATCAATCAATCACTATTCTCTCAAATGAACACCTGAGCCAGCACATTCAGGCCCACTTCTAGTGAAGTAAACTTTTTTTTCTAGTAAACATTTTTCTGATGATGACATAAACTTATACCACATACTAAAAAGTGGAACCGAATCACTTGTGTGTTTAAACTAGAAGATGGTCTTTTCAAGATTCGGATTAAATTCACACAAAATAGTGAATTTGCCTCCTAAGTTAAAGAGCACAGAGTCTCTAAGAGCAACAAAGTTGATGAGAAAACAACTCCATATACTGTATATATGGGTGTAATGTCGGTGTGGGCCGACAGGGGGAGACATAATGCAACACACTGTCTCTGGCCCTTCACACCCAATTACCTAAGGTCTTCCATGGCCTGTCAATGTGCGTGGACAGAAGAATGTGTGGAGATAAACCAAGCATGGTGAAAGGGTGTGGCTTTCCTTCCCTAACATTCACTCTAGATAAATCAACCTCTACAACACAATAGTTCTGTTCCCAAAGCAGTCTTTTCAACACCAACAATTCTGTCTTCTCCAACCTTCTAAACCATTTTTCTTCGTATTCTTTATCAGGTGTCTCAGTGTATACTGATGTGTGCAGTGTAAATCATCAGGATGTATGTACTTTGTTTTGCAGAATTAGTAATAGTGCTTGTGCTTTATTCTACGAGCTTCAACAGTGGTAGTGCACAATTGCCACTCTTATACAGTATATACCAAAGGGATCATACTTTAGATTTGATTTTGTGAGGACTGTTCAGTCAGACATTCAAGTCTTCTGGTCTGTTAACCAAATCCCCAATTTACATATTAAGTCGCTTCCCAATTATTAAGCAATAATTTGATACAACAAATTTTCATTTTCAAATGAAAATTTAAATGCCGGTTGACCTTCAGCCTCACATTTAAGTGACAAAGAAAATTAATGTGACTGATAACCCTGATATTCCTGCACCTGAATCTATTAGAAATTTTAGAATGTGGAGTTAGCTCAAGTATTAGCTCAAGGAAATTGAGACTCGTTCAAACCTTATGGCTTGTCCTCCCTAGGCCCACTCACCTGTCAGTCCCCTCCCCAAGAGGTCTCGGGGCTGCCACACACAAGTCATCATTTCTTCCTCGTCTGAGTTTATGGCCTCATCATCCCCCATCCCTGTCCACCTCAACCACGGACCAGACTCGGCTACTGTTGCACTCTGACTGTCTGTACCAGAGCAAGCTGAACTTTGTGCAAGTCACATTCCCAGTGTAATGCATAAGTGCTTGACCTTTGGCGATTTCTTCTTTCAGGTATGTGTGTTGTTCAGATGGTGTGACCCCCTCTGTGTGTTGTGTAGGTTTTGTCCACTATGTGCATCATCGACCTTAGTCAAGCAAGTAAGGTACTGTGAAGCAGTTTGTGAGTCTTATTATCAACACATTGGAAGACTGAGGACTAGTTGTAGACATTATACAGTATCTCCACACTGAGCTAGGGATCCCTAGTCAGAGTTGGTTAAGGTGGCCAGGGAATGGGAAGTTTGCGGTTCCCTGCTGAACTGAACCCTACAACCCGACTTCAGATAAGCGGCTGAAGATGAATGGATGGATACTATGAAGAGTGTGTGTGTGTGTGTGTGTGTGTGTGTGTGTGTGTGTGTGTGTGTGTGTGTGTGTGTGTGAGAGAGAGAGAGAGAGAGAGAGAGAGAGAGAGAGAGAGAATAGGTTTTGTGGCAATAGAACAACCTGAGAAAAAGAAATCTCATTAATTTGTATCTGTTTTTGTTTGTTTGTTTGTTGTAGGCCTTTTTTTTCTCCAAGCATTGTAATCTGCATGAACGTCCACACCTCGTACACACAGAAATAAAGCAGCATTATTTTTTATCCATCAGGTCATTTCCTCTTTGTCTCTCGGCTGATACACAATGATCCAGTTAAAAGCTCTGCTTGTGTTTCTCTGTCCCGAGGGTAAGAAGTGTTAGTGATATTACTGATTGATTTATCAAATTACTCTTGTTAAAAAAAGTTTGTTGCAGTTACAAGGCTTTGATACTGAGAATTTTGGGGGGGAAATGATAAAGTAAAAGATAATGTGATATAAATAAGGTGTGTGTGTTACAGACATAGTAACACACACATAGTTTTTCCACATACCATCTTCTCCAGAACCGTGTTACTCTTTTACTGAAAGCAAGAGAATAGTGATGTCTATTGATTTTCTGTGATTTCAGTAAAAGTTGGTTGAGATAAATGAGGTTATACAATCAACGTGTTTTTTTCTTTCAGCCAAAAAAAAAAAAAAAACATTCCCAAGGAGAAAGCAACAGGTAAATTGGTTTAGTTCCTACAAAAACTTAATGTGGGTTTAAAGCAGATTATTAAATATTAAAAAATCCTTGTTTTTCAGGCATAAATATAACATAATACAACAAGTATAGTATTTTTGTTCTCACACAATTTAAATGAAATATGATGCAGGTTTAATCATCTAAATGTTTTCTTTAATGTTTGTCTCCAAGGTTCAGACTCTCCTGTGTTCATCATGCTGATTTGGGGGTTTGGTGTGAATCTACTTTCCTGATGTCACTCAGTGTCCTGATCACATTTAGTGTGCTGATCATACTAAAGTGGAGAAACACTCGCACAGGTTAATTATTACTTCCATAATAATTCATAATATGATTTTTTATTTCATAATATTATGAAATAGAAAATAATAACTATTAATATTTAATAATAATAATAAGACGACCCTTAACACACTATGACTTTAACACTATCAGCCATCAGCACATTCATAGCAATAACGTAAGAACCATGAAATCATAGTGCTGATGTCATAGTCTGGAGGCCCTCACAATAATAATAATAATAGTAGTAGTAGTAGTAGTAGTAGTAGTAGTAGTAGTAAGTAGTAAATAATAATAATATAATAATAATAATATAATAATAACAACTTTCTTCTTACATTAGGTCATAAAGCAGAAGATAATAAGGCAAATCTGAAATCAATTTAAACACACTCACACATAATGAACTACAGAATGATTAACGCTTATTTACTCTGTAACTTTGAAATTAATACATTTCCTTTTCTTGTACTGATGTATATTTTTATTTTATTTGAAGACAAATGAAGTTATTTGACAAGTGAACTTTTAGTGTCTTTGGTACATGTTTGAGATATTAATATGGAATGCACTTCTAGGCCACTCATACGTATATGTTATTGGACCAGCTTTTGCTTTGATCACAGAATGCATTCACAGAGACATCATTTTGATAAGCTTACAGTATGCAATGTCACAATATTTATTTCCATCCAAAGTCGCATTATTTCCTCCAAGATCTTGGATTAATGAGGGAAGAGTCGAAGTGCTGCGTAAAGCCTTCTTTCTCATGTCCCAAAGATTCTCAATGCACTGTAAAAATTGAGATTGGGGTGAAGTAATATTTAATAAAAAATATGATTAACATTTACACAAATAAAAAGAGTGCGGGTAGTTTTAAGCAACATTAAGCTTAATTCTGCAAATTTGAATAAACATTTAATTTATTTTACTTATTTTTTGTTGAAAATTATTTGACCAAATATATTGAGTAGAAATGAAGTGAGGAAAATTAAAGTCACAAAAAAAGGATGGATTTAACTAAAAAGACTGATTTTAATTAACTTCCACTTCTGCCTGCATCACATGGACATGGCCCATAGGAGCTTGTTGGATTGCCTACATTTCAAGTAAAGACCTCAAGGTAAGATGTTTTGCCCTTATTTTTAATGAATACATTTCTAGTAGCAATGCTGGTGTAATGAAATTTGACAGATTAACATTAGTTAAATTCACTGCACATGAGCTGCCAAAATTAAAAGCTACTATAGTTAACAAGTGCTTAAAGTATCTTTAAGTAACTGAAGTCACGTTAACGCTAAAGTTATGTTAACTTATTGGTGCTGAATTTGCGGAAAACAAAGTAATTGCATTCTGTTTGTGTTATAACAGAGGAGTGTGACAGGCATATTGATTTGATTCAGGCTATGGTTAGGACAGTCAGTCAGGGCTAATTTTTGGCGAATTTTTTTTTTTTTTAATGACTAAATTTTAACAACGTTAATAAAAATAAATAAAATAATTTTATTTCCATTTCATTTCCTATTTCCATTTCAACGCGCGCATGTTTATCTTTTTCAACCAATAATTAGCATGTGTCCGTGTGAACGTGTGAATCCTCTCTCTCTCTCTCTCTCTCCCATTGGACGAGAATTTCTCCAGCACGTCAGCTCTTCTTAACCCGGACACCTGTTAGCAGCTAACCGAGTCAAAGATGTTGTTAGCTTAAAGTCCGACAAAATGCTGAGCGACACGGCAGCTTCAACTTCGCCGGCGGTTTGTCAGGTGGGAAGAAAGAGCAGAGATGATCTGGTGTTTGTATAACGTTAGGGTAAATGTTCTCGTGTTTTAGTGACCGCTTCGCCTTTGACACCAGTGATAATCACCCCAGAGCGGCTCTCTCACTCTGTGTGTCCGGGTGTCGTGAGGTAACGTTAGTTACAGGTAATATTAGCCACCGCAGACTCTCGGTAGTAATTAGCATAGGCGCTATTCCTGTGGTGTGTGTTGGATGCCACAAGTGGGTACTTATCTGACTGACATTTACTAACATGACAAGCTTTCTAAAATATCTACATGACATACAGAACCAGTCAAATGTTTGTACACATTTAACTGAATGTGAAAGTGTGTCATAACTTTTGACTGGTACTGTATCTGAATCTACCATGTTTTAAATATCTTTTATCATAAAGTCTTTAACATTTGACTGAGTTAATTCTGATAAGTTCCCTGTCACGTGTTTTATACTATTAGTGACTGTAATTTGAATGTATGAACAAAAACATATTTTTTGCACACTTTTACAGGTGCATGCAGTCGCTGACTGACTGAAATTTATCAACAGGTATTTATATACACTATACATACAATGTGTCAGGGATTTTGTCATCAAACTGGAAGGTATGATGTTATTGACAGTTAGGACCAGAAGTTTTTGGACAGTGACATAATTCTGGCTCTGGACACCACAACAATGGATTTGGAATTAAAAATTGTGCTTGAAGTGTAATAGCTTTAAACACAATAGCTTTAATTTTAGGGCTTGGCCTTCCTATTTTTGAGGTTGGTATCCTGTGACAAAACCACTGTATTCACTCTGGTTTAGAGTCACTGACACAGATCCCCCTACATCCGAGAAGGTGTTCTTGTTCTTGACAGCTGTTCTAAAGGGGATTTTCTTCAGAAGAGGAGAATGCTTCTGTAATCCATCACAGTTGTTTTCCATGGTCTTCCAGACTGTTGATGTTCCTGAGCTCACCAGCCCCTTTTTCCCACACCTAATGTTTTTATTATCTCTCTGATGGATTCGTTCTAGCTTTTTAGCCTAATGATGCTTGTTCTCCTGCAGTAACAGGTCTTTAGACTTCACATTGCTAGTTGACAGGAACAGGATCCAAATACAACACTAAAACTCTACACCTTTTATCTGCAGACTTGTTAATGAACTCAAGAGGAAATACACACCTGGCCATGGAACAGCTGAGGAGCAAGATGTTCCAATATTTTTCGCCACCAAAAATAGGTGTCTATGTACGTAATGCTTACACATTTCATCCATTTTCATCCTTTTTTTTCTGACCAAGCCCTTAAATGTTACTGTCTGGATACTTCTGGTCCTATCTGTACTTATTACTTCAGGATAAAGCTCATTTTGCAATCTATTTTCTTGGAGAGAAAGATATTATAGTAACTACAGTATTAATTACAGTAAGATGATATTGCCTTTTTTTCCCTGCCATTTCAGGCCCCAAACAACCCAAGCATCAACATGACAAGGGATCTTATGATGTGCTGCTTGGAGTACATAGGGGAACATGATCAACTCATCAAAGAGTATGATGTAAGTGAAATACAAATGTGAAATCAGTATAAAAAATAAAAATAAAAAAAAAGTGCTCTCTTGCTGGCTCTTGAAAAGGGCATACAGATTTTTATTGACTTAAGCAATACCTAAATTTCTCTTAAATAAATGGAAAATGATTGTGTTTTAGCATGTAATCATTCAATTGTGTCAAAAGTTAAGGCTGTTTGGCATTTTCATTAAGGGATGTTAAGGACGACTGCAGTAATATGTTACCTGCAAAATGTTTTTTTGTTTGTTTGTTTTTTTTTTTTTTGGAAAGTGATATTTCTCTTACTATTTCTATTGTTAAAACAACTTTATTTTTATATACATATTTTATTACTTGCCAATTTGACATATTTGTATATGAGATTTTACACTGAGTATACAACTGAGACAAGATGCATACTTGATTATGATAGAGATCATGTTCTATGAATAATTTACTCAGGAGGTCTAAAGTGATGAGACATAAAGTAAGGTATGGTAAACTATTCATCAGTACATAAGGAGTAACACCAAGAGAATGTGGGTTATGTCTACATGATTGATAGTTTTAATAGATTCAGTTTACAGCTAGTTAGAGAGAGGTTTCCAATCTTGTTGATGGAGACAGAGTGTTGCATGACCTTGCAACACAAACGATGAAAATCTATGTGACCAAGAACATTGTGTCAGAAGAGCCAGTGGACACTGGGAACATAATTGAGGGGGTAAAAGTTATGACTGGGCTGGACATTGTTTCGAGTGCTTGCTGCATGATGGTTGAGCTGACATATGCAATGGATCTTGCCTATCCCAAAGACCTTAAGTACACGTTTGAGACTTTTCAGAAAATGTCCCTGGAGCTTCTCTTTAAGAAATGTTATATTTTTGTAAACTCTTTGAAATGGACTCCCTCAGTTATGGACCTGCTCATAAATTTTATGATGTGGTTGTGTGATTACAAGTGCATAATTTATTTATTTTAAACCTTTGCCAAACCCGTTGTAAAGCAATAGTCATGTGCCTACATAAGCACTTAATCTTGTGCATACTGCCTGTTTCAAGGCCTCTTCATAACATGTGTTCAGAAGTTTTGTGGCTTGTATGAGGCTTCAGCCAATTTGCAAAAATAATGATTTCACATTGTTACATGTCTTGTGACTTTACTTACATTTATAATGTCAATTTCTTGGTACTGTAATTTATTTAAGTAAATTGTAGTTATTGCAATAAAAATTAAGTGGGGAAAGTGAGTTCTATTAAGCAGCATAATGCAAAAATATGATCTTACAATGTTCATTTATTTAGTCATCTTGAATCATGTACACTTGGAAATTTAATAAAAGAATATATATATTTTATGTATATGTTTAGTAAATATACATTTATTTAGGATAGATATTTATCAATTCAATTTTAATGAAATTATTAGTAGATTGAAACAAATTTTAGGCGGGGTAATGAGTAAGTATGAAACCTGTTTTTGTTTAAATTGCTTTATATTTACTTAATGCATTTGATTACATCAACTCATAATTTCCTATATTATTACTAAATGCAACACAATTTAACTGTTGTTTTTCCCTGTTTTTTTATTTTTTATCATTATTAATTTTTTTTGAGGAAATGAGGGAGTTATTAAAGTTATTAAACTTGTTGAAAATCTGTTTTTATAATATATATTAAATAAAACATGCTTACTGCATTCTTTCTAAATCTTTTTAAGAAAGAAGGGGAAGGATTGAGGAAGAAATGTATAGATTAGATGTTGTACAGAGAAGGATGAAATGGCAGATATGAAGACATATGCACACACACACACACACACACACACACACACACACATATGATGTTTTTCTGATAAAAAAAAAAAAAAAAACTTCTACTTTGTAGAAGTCAGACTGGGTCTCGTCCAAAGCCGCTGTCGCTTTCTGCGTGGTCTGTGTTGTCAGAGTTTGTGTGTAACAGCAATAATGTAATGGGGCAGTGGAAGCTCAGAGGGATAAGGCACTGAGTTACTGATTGGATGATTGGCGGTTCAATCCCCAGCTCCACCAGGTGTCATTGTTGGGCCCTTGAGCAAGGCCCTTAACCCTATCTGCTCCAGGGGCGCTGCATCATGGCTGACCCTGGGCTCTCACCCCAGTTACGCTGGGATATGCGAAGAAGGAATTTCACTGTGCTGTAATGTATATGTGACAAATAAAGGCTTAACTTAACTTAACTACATGTGTATGTACACGCATGTAAAAAGTCCAGTAAATCATGTTAACACAGTCACTAGTATACTGTATGTAAGACGAGTATTGCACAAAAAATCCTCATAAACAAAGCTGACGTCAAATCAAGGAGACTAGCACACAGACAATGACATCATCGACAACAACAAGCCAAGTCTCCGTTTCCGCTGTCCCAGTATTCACCAGTCTCCGTTTCCGCAGAGAAAAATCTTTTAAAAATGCCTGAGCACGGCCATAAAAACCTTATAATGCTAGTGAAAAAAATATGTGAATCCATGAGTTAATGACCTCAAAAAAGCTAATTGGAGTCAGGTGGTAGCATACCACTATAAAATTTGGAGTTTGGAGATGTTGATTTACATAAAGCTGGAAAGGGTTACAAAGTGATTTCAAAAACTTTAGAAATTCACCAGTCTACAATTAAGTAAACATACACACTTTGGGACTGTGGCTACTTTGCCAAAAAGTGTGCACAAAGTCAAAATGACCCAAAGAGCACAACAAAGACACATCAATGAGGTTAAGAAGCAACCGCCAAAGATTTTAAGGCATTTCTTCAGCCTGGATCTGACATCTGTAACCTGGAATGCAGCAAATGCTAGAGCTGAGAATTTCATCACAGAGTGGGATCGTGAAGGACATCAGGCTGAATACTGGAAGAACTACCTCAATAATAACTGCATTAACAGATTAATGCGGTACATGCATTACAAGACAAATACTGCGAAGAGAAAAGGTAAAGTATAATCTACTTTATTACTATAACAGCATCTAGTGTTCTCTCATGTACATCAACACGTGTCTTCACTACAGCTCACGCTCTCAGGGCTACACTAGGGCTGCAATTAATGACTTTTTTAATAGCAGCTTCGTTGTTTATCATTTCTAATTTTGTAAATATGTATAATATGTATGTAAAAATATATTTCCCAACTATATGTACATGCAAAGTTTTTAGCATGTATATGTGAATGGCAGGGAGTGTTTATTCTGTAGTATTTGTGTATAAGGCTGTTTACTCTGACTTTAGTCTGATCATAGTCTCATCCTTTTGGTCCCACAATCCTTTATTGTAAAAAATATCAATTAAATGCTGTATGATGTACTTTGTAGGCACACATACACTGCAGTACATCTCTGTCATCACAGCAGGAATCAGTTACACAGTTGGTGAGCTGGATGGAGAGCAGTTTGTGTACTACGGCGGCAACGTCACAGAGGTGATCCTGAAGACTGAGTGGATAAAGAAGATCGATGCTGATGAGAAAGATTACTGGAAGAGGGAGAAAGACCGGATATCTGATGAACATGGGGACGTTCAAGACCTTCTAAACAAAGCAGTGAGGCACTTTAATCAAACTAAAGGTAAGAATGAGCACAAGTAGAACTTTTATTGTTAAATGTGAGTCACTGGTTATGTATGAAGCTGTACTTATCAGAGATCTAAACTATGTTAGATTAGATTCTTCATCATTAGGAACGCATTTGTAGATTAATGAAGTAAACAAATAATGTGTCTCAGCTATTATCTGTTCATTTTCTATTTTTAGAACTGTTGTGAAAACTATCACACATGTTATCATGCAGTTTTCCTGAATATTAGTGTTACATATTAACATATAGCTGAATTAGACATTTTGTCAGGGATAACCCCTAGAGGGCGCCAAAGCGCCCTTTGTTTTTGTTTGTAGTTCCTTTTGTTTAAACTTCTGTTCCCATGGGGCAACTCGGTCAGGTGACCAGGGGGCGCTCACCTGAGCCGAGTTGGTGATTAGTTTTATTATAAATAGGTTGATGTCTTTGAGTTTCTTGTCTTGCGTCTGTTGATTTATCTCCGTAAAAGTCTATATGTTTAGTTCATGGTTCCCGTCATTTTCTATACGTGTTTTAGTTTCAGTTTTCATTTATAAAGTATCTTTGTTTTGTGTTTTCCCTGACTTTATGTTAAATAAACATCGTTTCCTTTAAAAACCTGGATTCTCCTGCAATTATGCCTCGCACCCAGAAACGTGACACATTTAAACATTTTTTCAAAACTTTTTTTCCCCCTAATGTATTGGTACAGGTGAGAATAAAGTCTCTCCAATAGAAGAAGGATCATCAAAATCGAATGTCGCCGTTGTTGCTACCATCGTTGTAGTCGGTGTGATCATTGCTTGTGTTTTCATCAAATACACAACGAACAACTCTGGTAAGTGAAAGATGACAAAAGTGAAAAATTATAGATTTCTCTAAACTATCTATACAGTATATTAATTTCAGTATGTTTACAGTATATTTACATAACTGGTAATCAACTATGGGTCAGTTTGTGTTTTAGAAATTATTATTATTATTATTATTATTATTTGCATACACAAGTAGAACTTTAGTAGACTATTGACTCTTAGAAGAACAATCTGTCAATCAGTTGTCATTGAGACTTGATCCAGATGAAACCTGTAAGTGCACTTCTGATGAGCTCTTCTGGTACTGAAGGTTACATCCTGCGAAGCATTGTGACACCAACACGCTCCAGTGCAGGGGGATTCTACTAACATCCTCATCCTCACTGCTCATTCTTATTGCACAGAAAACATCTACCTTCACTTCGCTGTAAGTGCAGTACAACTCATCAACACTGACTCGGTTTATCAGTAGATTTACTATTGTGTAGAAGAACATTTTATTATGAAGTATTCATTAGTAGTGAATGTGTGACTACCAAAGACAGTTTCAACGTCCATCTTTCTTGAGAGGTCAGGAGCAAAAATCTAAATAAAAAAACAAAACAAAAATAAAATAAAATAATGGGGAGGAATAACGCTATGTAACACAATTTTTGTTCCTGGCTTGTAAGTGTTATATTTCAATTGCTTATGTCTAAAGTATGTGAAAAAATGACTTAATTAAGCACAAACTTTGCTTTCATGACAACAGCATGAAGAAAACTCGTTTTTTTTTTTTGTGAAAATAAACGATTTTTTTTCATTTTCGTCATTATGATCAGGTAAAAACAAAAATTGCACAAGGAATAGACAAATAGACGAGGCAGGCGGAAACCACTCAACACTTGTGAATCTAGTGAATCACTTTCTCGAAGTAGCCCCCAAATGTAGTCCCCCATCATGTTTATACTGTCCCTGGTAACGACGTTCAAAGTCCAATATATCTTGATGAAAGCGCTCGCCTTGCTCCTCAGAGTAAGCGCCCATGTTCTCCTTGAATTTGTCGAGATGCGAATCAAGGATATGGAGAGTCTGGACCAACTCCACATAGTTTTCAGCTTTGTGATTACCTAGGAAGCCATGAACAACTGCAACGAAACTGCTCCAAGCCGCTCTCTCCGTCCTGTTCAACAGCTTTGCGAAATCCTCACATTCTATGATCTTCTTGATCTGTGGTCCGACGAAGATACCAGCCCTGACCTTAGCCTCGGACAGCTTTGGAAAAAGATCTTGGAGGTATTTAAATGCTGCTGACTCCTTGTCAAGAGCAGTGACAAATTGCTTAATGAGGCCTAACTTGATGTGCAGCGGCGGCATAAGCACTTTATGAGATTCCATCAGCGGCTCCCACTTCACATTGCTCTTCCCAAAAGAAAACTTGGCCCGTTGTGGCCAGTCCTTTTTGCGATAATGCGCCTTAGTGTCACAGCTGTCCCAGAGACAGAGCCGAAGTATGCCTTGTAGGCCTCGCACATTATACGACTTGCTTCCACGGAATACTTTTTCGCTCTTGTCTTTATGAATTGTCCGCACACGTAGCAGAATGAATCAGCTGGATGCAAACAACCTCTTGATGCCATATCAAATAAACTTCTCTTCAACTACGAATCGTGATCCTTTCAGTCAGCAATAACACGAATTGGAATCTTGGTTCGAGACACCTGTGCTTTTATACTTGTAAAGCTAATTTTGGAACGTTCGAGAACGTTCTAGAAAGTTCTGAGAGTTTCTCGAAAGTTCTGGAAGTTCTAGAGTTCTTGAACGTTCTAGAGTGTTCAGGAGAATTGTAGAAACATCTGGACAACTCTAGCAGTTCAGGAATATACACGATTTTCAAAATTTCACTGTCCCGGTCACAGAAGCAAAGTTTTTCTGGAATAACAGGGATTTCCTTTCTGTTCTAGACGGTTTAGGAAAACACACTTTCAACCCAGGAACAGAACAAAAGTGAAAATTTGTTACATAGTGTCGCCGTATAATCATTGTCACTTTATTGTTAAGTGTGTATGTATATAGTTACTGATGCTTCTTTCAACTTTCATTTTATTTTAGACTTGCAAAGAGTTAATCAAAGAAGTTTTGTTTGTTCTCAGTGAAGAAAACACTAAAGCTATAGATGTAGTAGATAAAATATGGAGTCTTTCCTTAAATTTGATTGTAGCTTTTCCGAAGGCTTGTTCTGCACCTTTAAACTGAGCTCAGGTTTGTTTTTTGGGGGGTGTGTGTGGGGCTGTGGGGGCTCTTAAGTTAGAAAAAGTTAGGAAGTTACTGTGGTAACTATTTCATAATGAAAATTTTCATAAAAGGTGTTATATTTTAAGGTATTAAAATAATGCGGTGATACCATGACCTATAAAATGATGGTGTTCAGGGGATGCTGCTTTTGTTTTTTTCCCAGTTTAGACAGGTGTAAATTTTCTATAAGATTTTTTTTTATCTCTATTATTTATTTATTTATCAACAACAACGTTTCTGTTTAGTGATATGTGGAAATGCCACTGAGACCTTCTCCGTGTCCCCATGTAATGACTGTAGTTTTGTTCCAAACAGTTCACTGAGCAACTCCCGCCACCCCCCCACCCCACCCTTTTTTTGTGTTAATTTCTGTTTGTGGTGCTTATACAAATGATGAGCACCACCAAGTTATACATTTTTGGAAATATACAGGTTTGACATTTTTTTATAATGAAAATGTCACTGTAATGAAAAATTAATACATGTGAGGTTTCTTACTTTTTACTTTGAATAATGCTAATTTTTGCACTCACTTGAACATTGCATTCTAATACAAATAAAATAAAATGTTTGTTGTGATTGGTTATTACTCAAGAAGAATACATTCTTATACTAAATAATGGTTTATATTCTTTGTGTAATGTATACTTTTGTACAAAAAGTCCCTGAAAACCTGTATATCACCAGAGTGTACCAGGGGACATGTCCACTCCCCCATTAACTAGGATTCAAACTCATGAAGCATTTCCCTGACCTGTACTGTCCTGCTCGTTATTACAGGAAGCAGCAGTTCAAGTGTTACATTGAAGCACTAGAAAAATAACAATTATAGTGTACTTGTTTATCTCAGTCTCTGACCCTAAATCATTTGTTCCTCCGTCGTGGCTTGTCTTGAATTCACACAGAGCTTTCCTGCTCAGCTCACCCCACAGGTTTTCAGTTGGGTTGAGGTCCATGGACTGAGATAACCATGAGAGAAGCATGATTTTGTGTCTGCTGAACCATTTTTGAAATGCCTCCTGAAAAACGCAATAACAACCCACCTTCACCTTTCTGACAGACGCTGTCAGGTTTTGATTTAAAATGTGCTGGTATTTCAGAGAGTTCACGATGCCGTGCACTGTAATAAGATTCCCAGGGCGTTTGGAAGAGTAACAGGCCCACAGCATCACAGATCCTCCACCGTACTTCACAGTGGCCATGAGGTGCTTTTCCACATACTCATCATTTGACCTAGACAGTGTTTGTTGCCAGAAAGCTCTATTTTAGTTTAGTCTGACCACAGCACACGGTCCCAGCTGAAGTCCCAATAAACTCCAGATGTTTGTTTGTGATTGTAGGTGAGAAAAGGCTTCTTCCTAAACATCTTGTTGGCATGTAGATAGCGCCTGATGGTTGTTATGGAGACTCTGTGATGCCAAGATGCCACTCTTTGATGCAGTTCTCTAACAGTGAGCTTTGGAGAGATTTTACTTCTCTTACCATTCTCATCACTGTGTGGTAGCAAAATAAACTGGGGTCCTCATCCAGCCTTGTTTGACCCTGTTCCAGTTGTATTAATCTTCTTAACGATTCCTCTGACTGTAGATATGGGCGAGTATTAGGCGAGTCGCTATTTTCTTGTAGCCATTGTCTGACATACATCTGCATCTTTTGAATGGGATGTGCTCTTGTCTTTCCCATGTTAAAGAGTGGATAAGAGAACTAGGCCTCTGTGTCACATCATATTTATACCACAAGGAAACATGAAGTCATGAATTATTAATTAAGAGTTTCTAGATACTCTGATCATCTTTATAAACTACAGTAAAAATTAGGAAAGTCTTCAATTACATTTATTTTTCTCTGAATTGTTAGTGCCAATACTACCAGGCTATTTTATATATATTTGTATATTTTAAAATTTACATTAGTTTAAAGATAATTTTTCTACAATTTTCAGTGTGAGATTATGCTTCTGCAATAGAAAAATATTTATTAGAAGCCTAAGAACACATCTTGACCAGGAGTACCAATAATAGTGGAGGACGCTTTATATTCTTATACATTATATAATAATTTTCCTTACAATTTCCAGAAATAAGCCCTAATATGTTTTGTCTTAAAAAAAAAAAAACATAACAGACAGATTTCCAGCAAACAAATATGTACAAAACAAGGTGAAACATCTTTTTCATAGCATAAGGCCACAACATATTGGCAACTAGTATGACTATTCAACTATTCATTACACACTGTAAAGTCTAGCAGTATTCTATAACAGTGATATCATAAACATTACAATTCCTCCAAACACACACCTTCAAAAATGTGTTTTGCATTAAGAAGACATTAAATAATATAAGACCTGATGTCCACACATTACTGCCACCCGACAGGAGAATACACAACGTGTGTCTCCACCTTTTCATTGCGTCTCTTGTTTTTCTTGCTGGAGGACTGAAGAATCAGATCTTTATCCTGCAGGAACAAAGAAGGTACACAGACACAATTTAATATAAATAAAAAATAAATCAAGTAAACAGGCTGTAGCATATGTTCCTAAGATGTTCTTATTGAGCTGGAGTGAGGTTTAATAAAAATCATAAAGCCCTAATGGTGGAGAAGTTTTTTTTTTTCAGATTCTTTTCCTTTGACTTTAGCGCGTGTGCTTTCATTGTTTGTGTATTTAGCAATTATTAATTCAATATAATTCAGTTTTATTTGTAAGCATTATATTATGTTGGTAGAATTATTAATAAAAAAAAATATCTATGGAAAATGAACTTGTATTTAAATAATCAGCCTAATATTTTATTAGCTGGATTATATTCATTGTTTAAAAATAATAAATAAAATTAATTAAAATAAACTTCTCGGCATGAAGATGGAACCACACACAGATAAAAAAAATAATAAACCTTTATGAGAAGATTCTGGGATTTTATTTTATTGTTTTTGAATATGAGAAATATTTGGGAACCACTGCTTTTTAAAATAATTTTAATTGATTTAAAAAATATTAAAATATTTTCACAAAACAAACAAACGTTGCTTAATAGTTTTCATTCTTTTTGCGTGCTGAACTGTTATCCTTTTTTATTCCTTTAGAAATTAAGATAATTTTGTGCTCATGCCTTCTTCTTATACGACACTTAAAACAGGGTAAAGCAGGCTGTTGTTTTTGCACAGATCTGAACCAAAATTATCAGGTTGTATTTCCTGTTTTTTTTATTTATTTATTTTTTATTTTATTTTAATGAAGATTTGCGAATATTTGGAAATATTTATCTGAAAAAAAATGGTGGCAATGTTGCAAGCAAACTGTGGATTTAACAAGTTCAGTGTTGTTTAGTGTTGCAGCGTATTCCTGGAGGAATGGTGTTAAGTTTTACTGTGTACTGCCCCTCCTGTATGTGGGTGAAATGACAAGAAAAACTACTTGAACTGACTCAAGAACAGAAAATAAAGTGTTTGGAAGAAACCTTTCATGATGATTGTTTTAAAACAATTGTTTTCTGTTGATTAAAACAGAAATAAAAAGAATGAAAGGAAGTGATGGACCATGTATAGATATATTACAGCTGAGACATTTAAAGAGCTGCTTAGAAAATATGAGCATTATTTCATATTTCATTATTATTTTAAAATCACCCAATTCTCTAGATGTCTGATTTCTGCCATTTATTTGCTGTTTGTCTCAAACTAAAAGTTTGTTACAGAGAAGTATACAATGTATTGATTTTTGTTAGCATGGATGTGTGTGTGTGTGTTTGTTTTTTAATTTTTCTTACATTTACTTCATTATCTTCCTCTTTAACACCTAAAGTAACACAAAGCAAAGATTATTAGGGGCCAAGCACTATAGGGTGCGCAGGACCCTCTTGTTTTCCTAAGGATTTTTTTTATACCACCCTTTTGGACTTTTTGAGGGTCTTAACATGCTCGAAAACTCTCAGGGGCCCTCAAACAAGATTTTGCTGAATACAGTAGCTCATATACACTTGCACATACAGTAGGCACACGATCCCTAGTACACATTTAGAGCTCATTGAGCCAAACAACTTTTGCCCTGCATCACTAATGTTAACACACAGACTCACACACCATACACACACACACAAGCACATTTACTCGTCACATACAGACTGACACATCCACACGTCACACACCTCTCTCCCTCACTCTCACACACACACACACACACACACTAACACACTCAACAAATATTTAGGGCCCAAACTGACATTAGCCCTGTATAGTGTGTGACGTGTGCAGGTTGTGCGGTGCAACTGGGTGGCGATGGCACAGGGTGTTTGGGCCCGTCATTGTTGCTTGCAACTTTATTTATTATTATTACTATTATTATTATTATTATTATTATTGTAGGAGTAATAATTGACCTGTGTGAGTTTTTCTGTGCTTCAGTATGAAGAAGATCAGGACACTGAGAAGAATCACAATCACTGCACCAAACACCACAGTCAGCATGAAGAGCACAGCAGGAGAGTCTGAACCTTGAAGAAGAACATTAAAGAGAACATTTCAATCATTAAACCTGCATTATATTTTAATTTAAACATCTACAGACGTGTTTGAAAAAAAGGAAACAACCGACCTGCTGCTTTGTCCTCAGAAAACATTATCTCATTGCCTGAAAAAGGAAACTTTATATTTACAATGTCAGTCATCTCCAACAACTTTTACTGAAACTATTCACTCAGTATAAATTTACCTTTCACATGTAAAGAGGTCGAGGTGCTAAACTTAACTTGATCTAGTTTCGTGTAGCTGCAGTAATAGAGTGCTGTATCAGAGACATTTACTGCAGTGATGGTGAGAGACGTGTTCTTATCATAAACAGACATCACTATTCTCTCACTGTCAGTAAAGAAGAGACATGTTCCTGATGGAGCTGTTGTTCTAAACTTTTTACACCCAATAATAAGTGGAACTGAATTACATGTTTGTTTAAACCAGAAGATGAATTCTGTAACAGTCAGGTCATGTTCACCCCAAATAGTGACTGTATCTCCAGCTTCTGCCTCCAAAGGTGAAGAGCACAGAGTCTCTGAGAGCAAACCTGCAACACACACACACACACACACACACACACACACACACCTTTACATACACAAGCCTGTAATATAATCAAGAATATGTACAGTACCAGTCAAACATTTTAATTTATTGTTTATATTCTGGAGCAATACTGGATTTGTTCAAAATGACAAAACTGTGAAATAACACAAATAGAATTAGGTAATTAAGTAACAACCGCAACAACGGTCAGTAATTGCAAGAACAGCGTCATCAAGTACATTTGCAAAACCCATCAGTCACCAGGATGAAACCGTCTCTCATGAAGACCTTCACAGGAAAGCAAGACCAAAATTTACTGCTGCAGAGGAGAAGTTCATTTAGAGTCACCAGCCTCAGAAATCACCAATTAACCTCAAACATCACCTCAGATTAGAGCCGTTATGAAGCTTTACAGATCATGAGTAGCAGATATACATCTCAATATCAACTGTTCAATGGAGATTGTTGTAGATTTTAGACGCCTTCAGTGTTGTTTTACAGTGGAAAAAGAAATACATATCAGGAACAATCAAGGAGTTAGAAAGTCTGTCCAAACTTTTAACTGGTAGTGTGTAATGCACACACCGGCCAATACACTAGGTACACCTTGCTAGTAGCTGGTTTCAACCCTGAATTGCCGTAATTCCTGATTGCATAGATTCAACAATGTACTGGAAACATTCCTAGGAGTTTTTGCTCTGTACATACATGATAACATCACACAGTTTCTGCAGATTCGTCAGCTGCACATCTATGATCCAAATTAACCAACAACAATATGATGTTCTAAAATCACTTTTCTTCATTACTCTGATGCTTGGTTTAAACTTCAGCAGATCTTCTTAACCATGTCTACATGCCTGTATGCAATGAGTTGCTGCCATGTGATCGGTTATATACATATATTTTATTTACTCGTTAAGATCATTAAGATCACTTACCCATGACACAAAGAAATACAGGAGACAGAGTTATAAACTGGACCATTGTGTATCAGATGAGAGACAAAGAGGAATCTAGGTAAAAAAAATGTACAAATGTAAAAGGTAAAGCTAATGCTGGTTTATTTCTGTGTGTAGGGGTGTGGCCATTTATGGTATTTTGAAAAGGTCGGGGAGGGGCTCTGGAGTTTCCCTGAAACAACACAGAGATTGTCCTGTATATCAGCTTTTCATTTTGACATTGCAGTAATGACACACACACACATCTATTTTACATATCAGTAAACATTTTTACAGTTTTTATATTATTAAGTTTATGACACACACACACACACACACACACACTATAATGTGTATAATGAAGAGATACTTTGCATACAAGTTTTAGCGTGTTTTAAGAAAGTACATTTGTTCATTTTTAATATGATTTTATATTTTACATACACTATGTGGCAAGTATTCTCTAATAAATATATAACAAGTATTCATAATATTTTAGTTGTATATATAGTAATAGTAATTATTTCTGATGGTTAAATGCTCAGAGAGAGCGTGATGGTCGAGCAGGACGTGCGTCTCACAGCTCCAGGGTCTGAGTTTGATCCAGAATAAAGACTTTACTCGAGATGAATGAACAAGTGATTTATTTACCAACACAGCTTTTTCATTTCTGACTTTATCAAAGATTTTTTATTAAAATCCAAATAAAACCCGAATGAAAGGGTTTATCTGACTTTAATTCAGATTATTCCTTGAGTCTGCAGTGCTCTGCTCTCACTCTAATGTGTTACAGGGAAAAAGAGTTTTACTCAGTGTTTATTGCAGAATCCTATACTGACCTCTTTTTATTTAATCACACATAATAATGTAATTAAATATGCCATTGAACCGTCTGATCTGGAGAATCTGTATGTGTTATTTGCTCTAAACTCATCTTTATTTCTCCTACTTTGTATCTGTATATCTGATTATCAGCAGTGTGAACTGCTATAGAAATGTTGAACAGCGATTAGCATTCAGACTTTATTTTAACAAAATAATCAGAAACAACTTTCAAGAGTTTTTTTTTTTTTTCACATTGAATAGTGGAAAAATAATGCATGACTGCAGGCAGTGGTCAGAAACAGATAAACCACAGATGAGTTTCAGGTTTCACAGCTCAGTGGCAAGCATCATGTGTGCAAATGTGTTAGGTGTATGATCTGGGGTTGGAAATTAGTCAAACGCTAAAAATGGACACTTCCTGTGTGTTGTGGTTCAAGAGATTCACATGACATCACGTGACTACAAGACTGTTCAACCGGCTAAAGAAAAAATATTTTAATATTGTCCTCGAAGTTTCATGCAAAGCCACTTTGGAAAGTAATTATTTAGAGCCCATTCACTTGTAGATATAGCTTTATACTTTTTATAACTTAGATTTACCTTCTTCTGTCCATATTCCATGAACACAAAGTGGAAAAAAATTTTTTTTGCATTTTTAAAATTTTTGCAGTTCTAAAACTAAAATCTCTTTAAAGATTAATTATTCAGACCCTTTATTCATGACTTTGTAGAATCACCATAAGAAGCATTTACAGCTTTTGCACACATGCGTTTGAGCAGGCAGGAAAGTGTTAAGTGACGTCCTCAGCTCTCTCTACACTTGTTCTATAGTGTTGAAGGCTGGTGGGTTTTTGGCCAATGAAGGACACTGAGAGTATTCAGAGAGCTCCAACATCACTTCAGCATTGTTTGCCTCTGTATGTTTGTGTCATACTGAAAGATTAACCATAACCCAGTCTGAGGTTGTGTGCACCCTGAAGTAAGGCTTTTTCATGAACCGCTCTGTATTTACCATCTATCATATACCTCACTTTTGATCATATTTCTTATCCAAACTGTTTAGTAACACCCCTTTTGCATAAAGTTGTTTATCAGATGGAGTGGTACAGTGTGGTTTTTACAGGATGTGTAGTTTGCAATTTGGCTGAAAGAGGTTTTCCACATCAGACCTGAGAATCTCTTCTAAGCCTTTTCTAAGATTGTTTTCCTTTCCGTTAGATTCCCTCAGCTTCAATCATCTCTGCCACTGGTTTGGACTCATTGGTGGCAACAAACTCCGTGTCATACAGTATATCTTCCATACATGATGTGTGAGGAAGCCTCGCAAAATCACCACACACTTCAATCATGCAGCACACAGACTGCTGGTGTAACCCAGGTTAGAAATTAGTTAGGAAAAATAATAAATAAATAAATAAACATGTATATTGAAATAATTGCACTAAAATAATAATAAAGAAGGAAAAAAAACTGAAATACAAAATTTGAATGGGTATTTAAATTTGTTGCTGTGCTATGGACTTTTAAAGCAATTAGGATAACCATAGTGAATAAGGTGGGATGTTTTTTTGAGATGCGGACCGTGATGATGTCATCAATATGCGACGGATAGACGCGATAAGGAAGAACGTGCGCTTTGCAGATGGCGAGTGTCAGTATTGTTTTAAAGACAGGTATACTGGTCATCTTTGGTTAAATTGCATAAATAATACATTGATAATGTTTTAACATTTATAAAAATCTTATTTGGGTCATCTTAGTGTGATTATTGATGTTTATTGAGGTGGATGACTTGTGATTGATTTAAAGTGTGTTGAAATTCTCCGGACTTGGTGAGTTTCAAAATATGACATGCAATACTCTTAAATTAAGTGTTTGTGTAATATTTTGTGAGTTTATATGCATCTAGTGTTCATGTTGTAACTTTATGCATTGTAATACTGAAGAGCTCAAAAGTGTAAATTAGCAGTTAATCATTTGTATAACTGATATTTAAGTGCTTAAATAGTATTTTCCAAGTACTTTAAGTTACATGTGGGAAATGGTCAGTCTAGCAGTCATGTTAATTGTTGTGATGTTGTGACGCTGTTTGTATAAACAGGTCAGGTTTTTTTCTTGAGCTTGAGTAAGCTGTGATTTTGAGATGGCGAGCCACCCAGCTAGAGAATCTTGAAGAGGACGATTGGAAGATAATCCCGCGCTTCATCAAGTGATTGGAGTTTATCCATTGTCACAGGTGGAATTTATCCATTTTCCGTGGTGTTTTTTCACAAACTACCTCGTATTGAACCTTTGCACTATAAGAACTTGCACTATTGAACATTTGCACTACAGAGACTCTTGACATCATTGGATCCATCATTTAGAGTAAGAGGACATTTTTATTGTTTTGTCCTTTCCCATGTTTACATTTAATTCATGGACCAATAATTTTCCATATATTGAAATTGTTATTGATTGTTTTGTATTATGGTTATTTGATTATTGTCTCACCTCGGATTGACTTTCCTGTAATCTTGTGGGTCACATGGTTAATTCAAACAAGACCAGTAATCAAAAAGCAAAGCTCCAAAAACAATTATCATAAGATTAGAATATAAAAAATAATGTAAATTAATAAGAAATAAACAGTTATAGGAAAGGTAATAATTCCAAAATTAGAATAAGTTAATTATTTAGATAAATAAAAGTGCAATAGAAATATATAGATTAACTAGCTACAAAGGAGCTTAAACCTAGTCTTGAAAGGAAAGAATAATTTTGTACCATCTGTATTGTTTTGCTACTTTATTTCATGTTTTTGTTTAAATTCATGCTTTTCACTCCAAAGTAAACAAAAGCCATTTCAAGTCATTCTCTTGGTCTGTTTGTTTTATTACTGCGGTTTACCAAAATTTATATATATTTTAGCCCCCCTGTAGCGATCCTAGAATCTTAACTGGTCTGTTAGTGTATCCATGCATATAGAGTCGTATAGAAAAAAAAAAACTAGTAACCACGGTGCATTGCTAGTGGCGTGGGTTACACTACGCAAACTGATATCAGACAGACGGCGCTACAGCACTCAACCCACAACCAGCAGGCTCTTACTATTCTTGTTCTTGTTACTCAAATGAATTTTACTTTATAGCACACAGTTATAGAAAATGATTTTACCTATAATCACACTAGCTGGTGTCACTCAGATGAGGTTAAATTGAATTGGATTCTTCCATCATGAGATGTTTCTTGCATTACAGTTTAGAGACCTGTGTGTTACAAAAAATAAAACAAAATCTCACACACACACAGTCTACAGCAGATCTGACCCAGCACCATCCAAACTAACTAATGAAGTTCTCACACACTGCTGTGTTTTCCTGAAGTCTAAAGACACAGAATCCTACAGAAATTCTGCCTGCCCCCTACTGTTTACTTTATGCCTATTCATGCAGCTTTATATGCGCGCACACACACACACATGCACGCACTCGCACTTGTCATTGGTTGTAAAGAACTCCTGTGTGTTTTCTCTAACACTTATTTTTATAATATAAACGTCTAAAAAGGCATTTAAAGTGCCTTACACACGAATAGAGGGCATTAGCAGGCAGTAAAACCCATAGGTGTAAAAACCTTGTTTAAATAGGTTAGATCTGGGCTATTTATTTCCTTCACATTAAAAGGTATATTACTGAAATGTCAAAATAATATGGCACTGGTTCAGGCAAAGCATGGCATGGAGCAGGGTATGATTTGGATATATCATGGCATGGCAAAAAAGCATAACTCTGAGTCCTGGGGACGTGACTAGACTAGAACAGCACTCAGTCAAAACAAATGGCAAATGTCCAGCCACTGAAGATTAGAGATTATAGGTTACTGGCAGATTATATCATCAGAAGCTAGAAGTTGGATTAATTATTTTCAGAATCAGAATTTTTCGCATATATAACTGAGTCACCTGAAAATAGATTAGGATTCCCGAAGGACCACAGCAAGTAATATTATCAGGTTTTATAACTAGTTGTACAGTTACCAGAAAATCAGTGTGCCAGGTTGTGTCTAAGGCGGATGGGATGTGTGGAATCACTGGGCTCACACTGACACACAATAGATGTACATATATCATAAATTAGGCCTTTATCTCCAGGGGTGTGTTTGGATCAGATGAGCTTCCTCCAGAGATGCTTTCAGTAACTGTATGCTCATTGTTCTGATTAAAGTAACACTGTGAGGGCTGGTGTTGTTGCTGGGGTTAATGGTGCTGCTGGTGCTGGTCTGTTTTAGAGCCTTTTTAATTGCAATAATATAGGTTTTACGTTTATATAACTATAAATGTATTCAATAAGCACAAATTTGAAGACTTGTATGTAATGTATGAAGGATTAGATGTTGATTTCCAACAATATTAAATAGTGACACTGTTTGGGGCTTGAAAATGTCCTTCAAACATCATCGTAACAGCTTGTAACTAAATTATTTTGTGCATTTTATCTTGAGTTGCTTGGGGGGAAAGTTGGTTTTGTAACTGTATAGTTGCACAATTTAGTGTATCTTACCAGTTCTGTTTATCCCATGGTCACTGGTGATAACACAAAACCTTGTATTTTATCAATTATGAGTAAGGTAACTTAAGATCTGGGCAAATGTTTTAACTTTAAAATACACAACCCAAGACAGCAGTGCTTCATAAAGAAACAAGAATTTATTGAACTACTTCAATTAACTACTTTATTGGCACTACGCTTGGTAAAAGGCTGGGAAACAATAGTTTGCTTGAGAAAAGAATTCAATTCAATTTTATTTCTATAGTGCTTTTAACAATGGTCATTGTCTCAAAGCAGCTTCACAGAAATGAAAAGAAAATGAAAAGAAGACTTATGGAAATTTATATATGTGTAAGAAAAATGTTT
The DNA here is from genome assembly GCA_013621035.1 of Clarias magur. Taxonomy (NCBI): domain Eukaryota; kingdom Metazoa; phylum Chordata; class Actinopteri; order Siluriformes; family Clariidae; genus Clarias; species Clarias magur. The sequence continues at coordinate 1,095,089 of QNUK01000144.1, read as the reverse complement.
CTAGATAATGAGATTGTCCCTGATGAGCAAGCCAAGGGTGATGGCGACAGTGGCAAGGAAAAACTCCCTGAGATGGCAATAGGAAGAAACCTTGAGAGGAACCAGACTCAACATGGAACCCATCCTCATCTGGGTGATAACAGATAACAGAAATTGTATAACATCATGTGTGTTATACAGCTGAAAGTTCGATATAACAGAAGATATTTAAATTAACACAAAGTCCAGTTCAGCACAGGGATAAGTCAGCAGGTGCAGAGGGCAGATGGGGGTCTGGATCACTGGGAGCTCAGGAGCAGCATGTGTAGCTCCAAACCAACATGAAGAAGAATCCAGCTGGAGCAGGTCCTTCTCCGGATGCCTCAGGAACCTCGCAGGGTTGGCCTCTGTCTACTGAAGTTGGCACAATCTCCAGATGCCTCAGGATGGGTGGAAAAATAAAGAGCAGGTGAAAAGAATTAGCGTGGTTGCCATTCAGGATAGATGTACTGGAATATGAGGTAAAGAAATAAATTATGTCTATGCCAGATTAAAGAGATGTGTCTTGAGTCTACTTGTCACGCACGGGAACGGAGCGAGATGGATCCAAACGCGGAGGATGACGGCAGTCTTGAAAGCGGGCGTGGTCGAGGTGCAGAAGCGAGGTCAGAACCAAAAATTCAGTCGGCGGAAAATCAAGGCAGAAACGGAAAGCGAAAGCCGTAGTCAAAAGGAAGAGCGGAGATTCGGTAACCGGGAGATCAAAGAGCGGGGTGTTAAATCCAAAAACGTAAACGAGATGCCGAAAACCAGAAGGGAAAGCGCCAGGTCAAAACCGGGAGATCAAAAGAGCGAGGCGAACAAATCTGAGACGAGAGGCAAAAGCGAGAAACAAGAAACAAAGCGAACTTGGCACCGTGAATCCGGAAAAGAAAATGCGAGAAAATTGAGGTAAGTAACGCACAATAATCCAGCAGTTAAGCCCTGCGCAGCGTGCGCTTAAATGCTGGAGCCATCACCTGGAGAATGAGAAACCGGTGTGCAGACGGGGCGGAAACAGAGGCGTGGGAAATAAGACTGACAGACTAGGGATAACATGAGCACGTGAGCAGCACTGACAGCATGGGGAAAAAAAGAACAGACAGCAGACATGACGTGGATCATGACACTACTTTTAAATTGGGAAACTGTGTCTGAGCCCCGAACACTGTCAGGAAGGCTATTCCAAAGTTTTGGAGCTAAATATGGAAAAGCCCTACCTCGTTTTGTAAATTTTGATATTCTGGGAACTACTAGTAGTCCGGAGTTTTCTGATCTTAAGGAGCGTGGTGGATTGTAACATATCAGAAGACTGGTTAGGTATGTGGGAGCTAGACCGTTTAGAGCCTTGTACATACAAATGTGTGCAGGCCAGTTTTCTAGTTTCGCCGTCGCACCTCACGGCGACGGTATGCAGTTGCTGGCTTTGACCACTGAGTGGCGCTATATAACTATAGACCGACGCGTCAGACCTTATTTCATTCTCTCAAGGATCCATGAGCTGCAGCTCCTTTAGAGCTGCACGTAGTAGCGGATAAAATCAAGTGTAACATTGTACTTATACGAATTCATAATAACAATACTAAAATTACAGTACAAATGTAGAATTAAATTTTATTAGTATCGAATTTAAGCAAAGTAAATGTTAACACAGTGAGCCTTTAGATTTTATCATGTATAATTAAAAAGCCTCAGCGTGTACACTGTAAACCCTAATGCTCACAGTAATTAAACATATTGAGTACTGTTTACCTAAATAAATGTTTGAGTACATAAGTAACAATGTAGCTCCCCCCAGTAATTTCACGAGCACGAAGATTCTCTGAAGACTGGCAATTTATTGAAAGGTTGACCAGCAAGATAACCATCCAATCTTAACATGCCGTGAGAACTAAAGGCATAACATAAATACAAATACAAAAAACAAACAGCATAAATACAGCATCTTCTTTATACACAACAATACAATCCACATTAATCACAAGTTAAATAAATGCAAAACTTACTTTATTGGCTGCTTATTACTGATGGAGAACTTGAGCTTTCACTCTAAACAATTATCCTTAACTTTATAACTTTAATTGATCTTTTAACATTAAAGTAAACAGTAGAAATAAACACGCTCAACATGCGGTACAAACGTCTTCCTTGCCGAGTCATTCGGTCTGCTTGTCATAATACAAGTCTCTTTCCTAAGCATGTTCAACTTACAAGTCTCCAACAACCTATTTGAAAATAATAAAATAAACATAAAACTTAAACTGACTTCTATGTCAGTTACACTCCCACCAAAGCACTTTCTTGTGCTTTTAAACTTGTTATAACACTCATTTGAAGATATTATGAACTAAACCAAAGAATGGTAAACACAAGGTAAGTATCTAATTTGCTTTGATTAGGGTAACTGTTTTCTGGATGGGCCTTTCGAGGTAGGATGGTTTAGTTACACATCTGCCTTTATCATCCAATTCAGAATCACTGATCAACAACCTCAATGACCTCACACAGCCATCTGTATCAGGGTACACTTCAGTTACCTTTGCTAACTTCCACTGATTGCGTGGGGCCGTGTCATCCTTAAGAATGACAATGTCATTGATCTTTGCATTTCTACGAATCTTATGCCATTTCTGCCTTTGCTGCAGGTTTAGAAGATATTCCTTTCTCCATCGTGACCAGAACACGTTGGCTAGAAATTGCACTTTGCGCCACCTCTTACGAAGATAAACATCTTCCTTGATGAATTCTCCAGGTGGTGGTAAAATTACTGAAGACTTGAGTCAATATGTGGTTAGGTGTAAGCGATTGCGGACCAGATGGATCATTTAGATGTTCTGTTGTTAATGGTCTGCTATTTATGATGGCCATGACCTCATAAAGAAACGTTCTTAGAGAAGTGCTATCAAGTCTTGAAGCTGAATTATCCAAAATGGATGTCAAGACATTTCTTACAGTTCGAATCTGCCGTTCCCAAATGCCACCCCTATGACTGGCAGATGGGGTATTCATGACGAACTCACAGCCAAGATCCTTTAGACGCTCTTGATTCATTTCTTTTAGCATCTGCAAATTCTCGTCTTGCACCAATGAAATTAGTGCCTTGGTCTGATCTAAGCTGGCGAACAGGTCCACGTATGGCGATGAAAGCACGCAAAGCATTGATAAATGCGTCAGTAGATAAATCATCCAACATTTCTATATGCACAGCTCTTGAACACATACAAGTGAATAGAAGCCCATAACGCTTTTGCTCCTTTCTTCCTTCTTTTATGTAGAAAGGACCAAAACAATCCATTCCGCAGTATGTGAAAGGAGGAGCTGTCTCCATACGTTCCTGAGGGAGAGCTGCCATCCTCTGCTCTTCAGTGGGTCTTCTAAATTTCCTACACTTAGTGCACTTGTAGATATGTGAAGAAACTGCCTTGCTACATCCCAAGATCCAGATACCATTTGAACGCAATTCGTTCATAGTTATCCCTCTCCCTTGGTGATGCACTTGTTCATGATAATGCTTAATGAGTAAAGTCGATATTTGACTATCCTTTGGGAGAATTGCTGAATGTCTCACATGTGGATGTAATGCAGCATGTGTTAGGCGACCTCCCACCCTGAGGATATCATGCTCATCTAAAAAGGGATTTAGTTGATGCAATTTGTTGTTGGATTTTACCTCCTTCTGATGTTTAAGGTTGTGTATTACATCACAAAATACTGATTGTTGAACCATTTTGATAATTGCAAATTCTGCCTCCTTTCTCTCCTCAATGCTTGAGGAATCGTTGACCTTTGGATTTAAACCTTTGACTTCCTTAACACGTCGATGAAGTCTAGCAATAGCTTTTACCACTCTTGTCCAATCAGAAAACTTGTTGAGCCGATCAAGTAATGGGCTTTCCTCCTTTGTTTGGGTAGTATGAACTTGTACTTTTCGAAGCTCTGGATCATCAGCTTGGATCTCTCCCACTTTAACATCTTTGGGTAGCTCATTTTTCCAAAGAAACTCTGATCCTATGAACCAGTTGGAGGATATAAGCTCTTCTGCTGTAAGTCCCCTTGATGCATAATCAGCTGGATTCTCTTCAGAGGTCACATATCTCCATTGCTTAGCATCAGTACTTTGTTTAATCCGTTCAATGCGATTTGCCACAAAAACATGAAATCTCTTGGCTTCGTTATTAATGTACCCAAGGACAACCTTTGAATCTGTCCAGAAGCACTCCTCTAGGTTGCTTAATTCTAATTCTTTTCTGAGCAAGTCACTCGTTTGTACAGCTACTACAGCTGCTGACAGTTCGAGCCTTGGTATGGTAGTAATCTTAGTTGGAGCGACTCTGGCTTTGCCCATAACTAAGGAACAGTGAACCTTTCCTGATGTGTCAATGGCTCTGAGATATGTGCATTCTCCGTAACCTAAAGCACTAGCGTCACAGAAATTATGAAGTTCATAACGCTGAACATCTGTGAAAGTTGATGGTAGATAGCATCGCTGAATCCTTACATCAGCCAAGCTTCGCAAACCTAAAATCCAACGTTCCCACTCTGGTCGCAAGTCATCCTTAAGTGGTTCATTCCAACCAACTTTATCTTGGCACATCTTCTGCAATATTTGCTTACCAACAAGGATGAATGGTGCCGCAAAGCCAAGTGGGTCATATACAGAAGCCACGGTGGACAGGACTCCTCTTCTGGTTTGTGGTTGCTCCTTAACAGATACTCGAAACTGAAAACTGTCAGATGTGACACACCAATTCACACCGAGAGCTCTTTCCATGTGAGGCTCACCCAAAGCTAAGTCATGAACTATAGCACCCTCAGCATACTCTTCTTGGGGAATTGATGCTTTCACTTCTTGGCTGTTCGATACGAACTTGTGCAAACAAAGTTTCCCTGAGCTGCAGAGTTCTCTTGCTTCCTTAATTAGCTGGATAGCTTCATTCACTGATGAAACACTTGTCAGCCCATCGTCTACATAGAAATTCCTTTCTATGAATTGAATAGAGGCTTCACTGAAGTTACCTCGCCCTTGAGCAGCAATGTGTTTAAGCCCATAGTTGGCACATCCGGGTGATGAGGCTGCACCAAACAGATGTACCTTCATTCTATAGATCTGGGGTTGGGATTCTAGATCTCCCCTTTCCCACCACAGGAACCTTAAATAATCTTGGTCTTTTGGATTTACATGAAATTGATGAAACATGCGCTCAGTGTCGCACATGATTGCTATTGGACCCTTGCGGAAACGACAAAGAACACCTACAAGAGTGTTTGTCAACTCTGGACCAACTAACAAATGCTCATTGAGAGATGTACCATGGAACTTTGCTGAGCAGTCAAAGACTACACGGATTTTCCCAGGTTTTTGAGGATGATACACCCCATGGTGGGGAATATACCACACTGAGTGCTTGCCGATTTCTTCCACTGGAACCTTTTCAGCATCACCTCGAGCGATTGTCTCATCCATGAAAGCTACATAGTCTTTACGATATTTATCATCTCTCTTAAGCCTTTTTTCTAAACATCTGAGATGGTGAATGGCACATTCTTTATTGTTGGGTAGATTTGGGCTATTTACCTTAAAAGGTAAAGGCATTTCATAATGACCACTTTCTTTGAGTCTTATGTCCGTTTTCAACTTTAGCAGAAAACGCAGGTCTTCTTGAGAAACATGACTATGCTCTGATGCTTTCTCATTGAAGTCAGACTCGAGCGCTTTGATGATGTTAGTTGGAGTGATTATTTCCCTGGTCTGTGTTCTGCAGATGTATTGAACTTCATTCCTAAAATTGAAGGAAATTGGCAGACTTGGCATCACTTGTTTCACTATGATGCGATGACTAACACCAATGGCATCACCATAGTCTACACAGGACTTAGTACCGCCAACAATACTCCAGCCTAGATCTGTCCTTTGAGCAAAAGGCTGATTTCCTTTTCCAGAAACAATTTCTCTGGGAAGGAGAGCTTGTGGACAATTATAGCCAATTAGAAGACCAATATCGCAAACTTGTTGAGGAGCAATTTTCTCTGCTATGTGCATTAGATGTGGCCATGCTTTTGCAGTTTTGGGTGTAGGAATGTGAGTTCTATTCGCAGGGATGAACTCTCTTGAATAAGTTACTGGCAAGGATATTTTCTCATCGGAATAGAATCCTCTCACTTGTAAACCAGTCAACTTCTGACATGGAACAACTGTGCTTTTCGAAACCATTGTTGAAAGTTTCAGTTGTACAGATTCCTTTGCTGTATCAAGAGCTTGTGCTATTTCTTCAAGGATGAAGGTAGTATCGCTCTGTGTGTCAAGAAGTGCATAAACAAGAACTTTGTGCCTTGGTTCATTAGAAGTTGAGACCCATACTGGTACAACTTTAGACGTACAAGTATTATTCATCTCCTGTACAACTCGGTTGGATGTTGCATCATTCGTGGACCCTTTACTCTGTCCTCGCTCTTGCTTACTTTCTCTCAATTTCTCTTTTACCTGTTCTGACTTTGGAAGCTTCTTCACTTCTTTGATGCGATCTTCATGTAGACATGTTGGGTGCTTCCTCTGACATGTCTCACATACACTTCTATCTTCACAGTCCTTTGAGCGATGCCCAAGCTTCAAACAGCCAAAGCACAATTTGTTCATTTGTACAAACTTGACCCGTTCAGCTGTATTTTTCTCCGTAAATATTCGACATTTGTGAATGGAATGTCCTTGTTTCTCACAGAATGCACATTTTGCAGCATCTACTTTCTCCTTGCATTGGACTGTTAACACTTTTGTTCTGGTGCCTTGGTTTCTCACTACCTTTCCTTTTTCAACCTCAGTAAACTTCAGAGCATGGAGAGAGGTAACTGGGTTGCAAGCAATTTTATCTTCTTTTACAAGAAACTTCACAAACTGACTGAAGGAAGGAAATGTCTTAGTTTCCTCTTCTATTTCTATTACCTGACAATTCCACCTTGAAGCTAACCAATCAGGAAGTTTGGAAAGTATCTTTTGGTTTTCATTACAGTCATTGAGAACTTCAAGGCCTTTAATTTGTGCCATAGCTGCTTCACAGCCTCTGAGAAAGTCGGTAAATTCCCTCAGCTCAATGCTATCCTTAGGACCTATCTTCGGCCATGAATTAAGCTTGTCCCTGAAAGCATTGGCAATGACAAATGGATTTCCATACCTGTCCTCTAGAATAGCCCATGCTGCATGATAAGCTGACTCTGTTCCCAACAGGAAGTAGCTTTCAATGGCCTTCTTAGCTGGTCCTTCAACATAGTTCCGTAAGTAGTAAATCTTCTCACTAACTGGTATGTTCTTTCTATCAATCAAAGTTCGAAAAGAGATTTTCCAGTCACTAAATCTGAGTGGATTTCCAAAGAATGTTGCAGGTTCTGGTATAGGAAGACGACTTGAACTGATAGATTCTGACAGCATCCTAACAAGATCTGCAGTGCTGTCTTCTTGATGTGATTGTGTCACAATTTTCTGTGGAGGTGCGTCCTGGGACAAAGAGGTGCTAGCTTTATGCATGTGCTTCTTCTGCATAGGCACACAGTTATGGAGTAACTCTCTGATTTCATCCTTTGTGTCTTCCGTCTGCTCATAGACCTGCATCCATGCCTTCGCAGCATTTAACCTCTTGAGTGTCTCCAAGCGCTCTACCTCTCTGCGCTTGTCTTCCAGTGCTTTTCGCCTGGCCGCATTTTCAGCTTCAAACTTCACACGAAGTCTAGCTTCTTCTTCTTCCCTTTCTAGTAGTCTCTTATAAGATTCCGCTTCTTGTTCTGCTACTCTCCTTTTCTCCTCAGCCTCAAGCCTTTGGAGTTCCTCCAGTTTATGTTCTTGCTGTTGTAATATTTCTAAAGTTGCTACAGTTGCAGCAATTTCTGCAGCAGCTTCTTGCTTTTTAGCAGAAGATAAACTTGAACTTCTGGAGCTAACACTTGAGATGCTTAGAGACTGAGAGGAAGATGCAGACTGTTCATGACGTGATTTAGAGGCTAAAGATGAAAACCCTGAGCCTGTATCAGTATAGCATCCCTCTTTAATAAGAAGATCTTGACCCTCAACTGTCTCACCTTAACGACTCCATGCAGACTCAACTATCCTCTTTGTGACCTGCACTACACGTATCTATTCGCCGACGAGTATCGCTATCTGGACTCACATACTGTCGCAACTCTTCATAAGTAACATTTACCTCCTTAGAAGATGAGCTTATTGTGTCTATAAGAACTTGCAGTATGTTATCGGAGAGACGTCCCATTAGTTTTTGTCTAATGTCTTTAGCCAGAGCTTTCCACTTGTCATAAGAGACTTGAAAACAATTTTTAAGTTTAGCCACCTTTTCATCATGTAATTCTTGGCCCTTCTGAGTTAACTTACGTGGTCTATGACTTCGCCGTGGCTCTGGATCTATTTTATCATCAACAGCTACTGATTCATATTTCTCTACAAAGTCTTTAGATGTTTGTTGCTGCTGTGATTGCAGAGTGTCTGTTATATCTTCTCTGCTACCCTTAGCAGACCAACCACCTTCTGCCATTGTCTATGTTACTTAGTTACACTCTATTTTACATATACAAAATATAAAATACACTCAACACAATTTAAGTAACAGCTTAATTAACACAATTTTCTTATGGAAGCTTAATCATAGCACCAACATGACATAAAGCTCACATGAGTAATAGCATAACACCAGCACTTCTGTTAATATTATACTGAATACTTGAAGATTACTTTTTAAACAGATCAAGCATAAGTCCACTTTGAGCACCTTAATTAAAACTTTAACTTAGATGTGCTTAGCTTTTTGTTGGTCTTAACTTGACAGTGTTTTGACTCTGCATGTGCCTCAGCTTCTTGTTACTGGTGCAAGCAGTACTTCATTTTGCAGAATCTAGGGTGTGATGAACTAGAAGTCCTGCATACACCTGGCCTTCCCTTCTCCTACTCGCGAAGAGCAGATTAATTCTCACTGTAGCTCCCCCCAGTAATTTCACGAGCACGAAGATTCTCTGAAGACTGGCAATTTATTGAAAGGTTGACCAGCAAGATAACCATCCAATCTTAACATGCCGTGAGAACTAAAGGCATAACATAAATACAAATACAAAAAACAAACAGCATAAATACAGCATCTTCTTTATACACAACAATACAATCCACATTAATCACAAGTTAAATAAATGCAAAACTTACTTTATTGGCTGCTTATTACTGATGGAGAACTTGAGCTTTCACTCTAAACAATTAACCTTAACTTTATAACTTTAATTGATCTTTTAACATTAAAGTAAAAAGTAGAAATAAACACGCTCAACATGCGGTACAAACGTCTTCCTTGCCGAGTCATTCGGTCTGCTTGTCATAATACAAGTCTCTTTCCTAAGCATGTTCAACTTACAAGTCTCCAACAACCTATTTGAAAATAATAAAATAAACATAAAACTTAAACTGACTTCTATGTCAGTTACAAACAATAACTTAAGTAAAACGTCCACCAGTGTAATCTCTATAGATCTCTTGTGATGTAGTGGTTAAGTGTCTCGCCTTCCATACGGGAGACCCCCGCAGGGTTGCAATATATATTTTTTTTATTTGTTCAACAAACTCAAAAATTTATGTTTCCAATTTTAAATAAACAGAACTATCATTAATTAAAAAAAATATGTAACTGATTACCTCAAATATTTGCCAACTTAATCGGGTTTAAATAATAATAACAAGCTAGTGACAACTTGTAATACAATAACAATTATATTTCAAACATTTTGCAGGCTGCCGTTTGGAGGAAACAGATAATAAAGAATAAACCAATTGTTGGGTCAAAATAACCCAACCAGGTGTTAATTTGTAAATGACTCACTACATCTCATTTGACTCAACATGAGCAACCCAACAGACCCCGAGAAACACTCCCGCTGTGTTTGATAGCGCGGAGAGAAGCTCGGGATCATTAGCGCTGATAGCTCACCAGTTGTGCCTAGTTAGGCGGCCCCGCTTATTCGCATACCTGAACCTAGGCCGCCTACCTAGTGAGCTTCGGAGTGAGTGAGGAGCGATATTGATTTGGGCGCACGCCCATCACAGGCGCGCGCCGTGAAAAGTATACATTTACTTTGCTTAAATTTGATGCAAATAAGAAACGGCTATATGTATTATTATAATTTTAGTACTGTGATTATATTTTATAAGGTTTCGTCAGCAGTGGTACAGCGCAACGGGGGTCATTATTTATTAAAGAAAATTATGATCATAACATCGTACTGCATTTCATTCCCACACTACCGCAAAAACACAAGCGGGCTGAATGACAACGACATCTGCTTACACAGTAGCACGTTCTGACAATGTTTTAATTTTATTGTAATTTAGTTTAATTTATTTCGGTATTATATACTACAGATTTAAAGAACACAACGTTTAAGATGACCCAAAACCCTACACTGTAAACCCGATTAAGTTGGCAAAACGCCAAATATTTGAGGTAATCAGTTACATATATTTTTAATTAATGATAGTTCTGTTTATTTAAAATTGGAAACATACATTTTTGAGTTTGTTGAACAAATAAAAAAATATATATTGCATCCATGTGCGGGAATCGAACCGGGGGTCTCCCGTATGGACGGCGAGACACTGATAGAGATTACACTGGTGGAGGTTTTACTTAAGTTATTGTTACTTATGTACTCAGACATTTATTTAGGTTAATAGTACTCAATGTGTTTAATTACTTTGAGCATTAGGGTTTACAGTAGTGTACTTGTTTTAATGTTCAACTTCAATGTTTTTTTTTTACTCATTACACTATTGTACAGCAAACATCAATAGCTCTGATTAAGATTTTTCATGCTTGTTGTATAAAATATACAGATGTGGAAATTACCATTACTGTAGTATTTCTTCGATACAGCATATTGTTTAGACTTTTTATGACTTAATTATTTTTTAAAAAACCAAAATGACGGAAAATGTCACTTTGCGCCACCTGGCGGTCATTTCACAAATTGCCTTGAAATGCAACTGATTTATTTTGGCCGCTGTCGTTTTGTCGCGGCGGTGAGTGCGACGGTAGTAGACATTCTCCCCTTCACACATCTGTAAGTAATGCTATTTTGTAATTAATTCTAAACTGAACAGGTAGCCAGTGCAGGGATGATAATATTGAGGTTATATGATCATATTTTCTGGATCTAGTGAGAACCCTGGCAGCTGCATTTTGGACTAACTGTAGCTTGTTAATTGAGGATGCAGGACAGCCACCCAGTAATGCATTACAGTAGTCCAGTCTGGAGGTCATGAATGCATGAACCAGCTTTTCTGCATCAGATACAGATAAAATGTTCCTAAGCTTGGCAATATTTCTAAGGTGGAAAAAAGCTGTTTTTGTGATGTTGGAGATATGATTTTCAAAGGATAAGTTACTGTCTAATATTACACCCAGGTCTTTCACTGTCGAGCTGGTGGTAACAGTACATCCTTCTAAACGCAGGCTGAATTGTGAGATCTGGTGTGTACTGGTTTTTGGGCCAATAAGTAATATCTCTATCTTATCTGAATTTAGTAAAAGAAAATTATCAGTCATCCAATCTTTTATATCTTGAATACACTCAGTTAGTTTAGACAATTTGGGTATTTTGTCTGTGTTTGTGGAAATGTATAACTGGGTATCATCAGCATAACAATGTAAACTAATTCCATGTCTTCTGATGATGTTACCCAAGGGAAGCATGTATATTGAGAACAGCAGAGGTCCTAAAACTGACCCTTGTGGCACCCCATATTTCACTGGCATTACACCAGACTGTTCTCCATTCCGATCTACAAAATGGAATCGATCAGACAGGTAGGATCTAAACCATTTTAACGCCTGTCCCTGAATACCAATGTGATTTTGTAAGCGATCTATGAGAATATCATGATCTATAGTGTCGAATGCAGCACTAAGATCAAGTAAGACAAGAATTGAGATGCAGCCTTGGTCCGCAGCTAAAAACAAGTCATTTGCTATTTTAACTAGTGCAGTTTCTGTACTATGATGGGGCCTGAAACCTGACTGAAATTCCTCGAGGATATCGTTTTCCTGCAAGAATGTGCATATTTGGGCTGATACTATCTTTTCTAATATCTTTGATATAAACGGAAAGTTTGAAATTGGTCTGTAATTTATTGTATCATTTGGGTCTAAATTAGATTTTTTAAGAAGAGGCTTAATAACTGCCAACTTGAAAGGTTTAGGGACATGACCTAGACATAATGAAGAGTTAATAATATTTAGAAGTGGCGCTCCAGCTATATTTATCACTTCTTTTAAAAGTCTAGTTGGGATTGGATCCAACAAGCATGTTGTTGATTTAGCCGAGGTGATACGTTTGTACAGCTCTTCCTGTCCTACACCTGTAAAGCTCTGAAAATCTAATTGTGAAGCTTTAGACTGGACTGGATCATGAGATGTTAGAGGTTGAATTTCCATTATTTTCTTCCTGATACTATCAATCTTTTCATTGAAGAAGTTCATGAAGTCTTCACTTCTAAGCTGTGATGGGATACTCCCTGCAGGCATCTTAGGGTTTGTTAGGCTAGCCGCTGTACTAAATAGGAACCTGGGATTGTTTCGGTTTCTTGCTATGAGTTGGCTCAGATGCTCGGCCCTAGCCGCTTTTCGAGCCCGTCTATAACTGCACATACTACCTTTATACGTGATTCTAAAAACTTCTAATTTAGTTTTTCTCCATTTTCGTTCGAGGTTACGGGTTGCTGTCTTTAGGGCGCGAGTATGACTATTGTACCATGGTGCAAGTGTTTTATCTCTGACTTTTTTTAATCTGATGGGAGCAACAGTGTCTAATGTACTGGTAAAAATAGTGCCCATGCTGCTAGTCACTTCATCTAGATCGTCTGCACTTAGGGGTCTGATAAGAAATTGGGACAGATCCGCCAGATTACTTGTGAATTTGTCTTTAGTAGTCGGATTAATATTTCTACTGAATTGATAACGTGGGGAGGCACAGCTACGTTGTTCTACAGGTAGAGTATATACTAAGAGGTAATGATCTGTGATATCATCACTTTGAGGTAGAATGTCTATATTAGAGAGATCTATACCATGGGATATAATTAAATCTAGCATATGATTAAAGCGGTGAGAAGGGGAAGAATGGATAAAAAATAAGAAAAAGAAAAAAGTGAAAAATTGAGAAAGAAATGAGGTGAAATGAAAGTTATTAACATCTTTGCTGTTTCCCTCTAGTTGTAGACTGTCGAACTAAACGTCCCAGGTTCGATTCCTGAGTATGACTTTTTTTTGTTTTTTTTTTTTTAACCCAAAAATTTTACAAGAGTAAGATTTACAATCATGACATGAGGTTAGGTTATTGCAAATGTATCAGAGTTTGTTGTTAAATGCTGTCACACAAAAAGTCTATTTGACTAATCAAATTAATAATAAATAGATTAATTAATTAATCTATTCATTAATTAATGATATATGAGTAGTACACATGTGCTTTGTCTGCCAAATGTCACGTAATCATAACTGAGCCACTGACTCTTCTCCCTCTCTCATGCGCTAGGGGATTATGGGTAATCATCTTCCATGCTCAGTCTGGTGCGCATGTGTCACTTGTATAGTTAACATCCATGTGCACAGGTGTCAATAAAGAGGTTCCATAACACTTGCACTCACACAATAACAGACTCACTGCTTATATGTCTTTTATATGTCAGTTTACCTTTGAAAAGAATCACGACAGAGCAGATAGAGACTGTGTGAAAGACGTCCTACACAGTAGTCTGCCTCTCCTCTCACCTTCACACACACACCCTCCCTCCTCTCGTCTTACATCAGCGAAGACGCTGCTCTGTTGGGATTCTTTTCAAAGGTAACGTGCAGGTTAATTTGCGTTATTTTTACTTTACAGCAGTGATTCTGTTAGTGTGTGTCCAAGTGTATTATTATTTTATATGATTTTTTTTGGGTTGTGGAATGAATCACCAGAGTTTCCATTGTTGCTTATGGGAGAATTCACTCTGAGTGTTTTGATATACAAGCATGCTTCCGGAACAAATTATGCTTGCAATCCAAGGTTTGACTGTATGTAGATTTCCAATCTGCAACTTAAACACTATTTAAATACCACCAATTAAAACACAATGTTTCACAAAATATTAGTCTATTTTTTTTTTCGGCCCTTTATTCACTGTCCATTTTGTCAATGCGTAATTACTTTATTTTTTGAGGGCTCTTGTGAATGTCACAATGTCTGACAAAGATGGCTTCTACTAGCTGACAACAGTCTAGCCATTGGCCAGGTGATCTTTTCGTTGTGTTAGGTGGATCCTAACACAACATGCCATTGTTTCCACACCTGGTGTAACTTCACCCTAGCGCTCTCCTCCGAGTGTGTAACGCCGCCCCTGACAGTGCGTGAGAGAGCTGTTCGAAAAGATGCGGTCGGCTGGCGTCACGTGGTTCGGAGGAAACACGTGATAGTCTTCGGCCCTCCTGGCTGAGTGGTAGTAGTAACCTTAATGTGGGAGCCCCCTAGTGACGGGGAGGAATTGGGGAAAATCGGGGGGAAAAAAAAAATAAAAAAATACTACCACAAGCCAGAAAACAATACACGTGATGCTGTATAAACTCTCACCAAAAGACCTACCAGCTGTTGCTCAGGTGATAGCTGGTGCTCCTGGGGGATCAGCAGTCATAGCAGTAAACACAAGTGGGTAGGAGTTTGGTGGAGAAAAGTAGAGGAGCCCATGGCAGGTGCTGACACAGAAGACGGAGGAAGTGACGAAGGAGAGACACATATGTCTTGGGACTGCGAGAGGGAGACATATTTTAAAATCAAATTTAAGCTGTGTAATTCTACTAACATTAGCTTACTTGCATGCATCAGAATCAAGCTTAAGTAGCACGATAAGGCCCTCCAAAATGGCAACAAAAAACAGGATGCTTAAGTGGTGTTTTGGAATTTTTAAAAATAATTAATTACACACACACACACACACACACACACACCTTTATTACATAATCATTCATAATATTGAATTATTATAATATTCATAATATTTACATTTTTCAATCTGTAAAATAGTTTTAATGCATTCCCTTTAAACATGGATTACCTTTAGACTTTATAGTTTTATAAATCACTCTGTCCAACAGATCATACCACTTTTCTGACATGGTGCTGGTCTGTTTCCTGCCTTAGAGCGCCAGGCCCCAGAGGGTGTGAACCTATAGAGATGTGACATCCACTGCTTGTCTCTCATTGTCCTGTGCTTTTTCTATTTGAAGGCCATCTTTCATTAACAGAAAAAAATGCCAATTAATATGAGGCGCCGTATAGGGCTTAAATCAAATTTCACTCATGCACACACATATGAAACACTTGCATACACATATATGAAACAGTCACACATCTATATATACTACTAACTGCTCACACAACTACATATGAAATGCGCGCGCACATACCTATGAGACGCGCGCACATATATACAAACTCTCCGCGCACACACACACATATGAGACGCGCGCACATATATGCAAACTCTCCGTGCACACACACCTATGAGATGCAAGCACACACACCTATGAGATGCAAGCACACACACATATGGCATGCACGCGCATTCACCTATGAGATGCACGCGCACACACATATGAGATGCACGCACATACACAGTCTCTGTGCGCACACACACACTCACACCTATGAGACGCGCACAAACAAGGGAATTCCTATCAGTCATTACAATCTTTATTATAATTATTTTCGAGGACAACACCATATAAAAAGGACACAATTTTATTTGAATTTAATTAAGAAATATTTAGTATTACATAGACTAGTAATCTGTATAAATAAATAAATAAATCTCCGTACATCTTGTAAATTAATCGAATCATTTATTCATAAGTTATAAACGTTTCAAAACGGTATATATTTTAGTGTCAGTTTTTTTCAATAAATATTCTATATTTACTGTCCGTAGCGTGAACTTTCCACAGCAGCAGGGACGGGTATCCAAGGTGCTTATGTTACTATGGTAACGCATGTAGGAAGTGACGTTGCAGGATGTTCCGAATGGCGGAATTTTGTAGAGTGAAGTTCCCTTAACAGACATTCCCCCACATGGAGTAGGGTGTCGGGAGTAGGGTGTAGTAATTTCAATGTAAATGGACTTGCCGGTTCATTCTCTCTGATTAGTAGTAGCATTTTAAATAGACTGTTACTGGACAGTTTAGAAGACAGCGAGTGGTTTATTTATTATCACCGCGGTAAAAGGATCCGACATATTAGCCACAGATTCCGTGCTTCAATTTTCATTTTGCTAAACATCACCTGCGTTTTGTGCCGCTGCAATATTCAGACATTATGTGGACAGTTGTGAATATGCCTTGTGATTTGAGCAGTGATGATACTGTCCTACTCCGTCTTCTAAACTGTCCAACAGCAGGCTGTTTAGCAGGCCTTTACTGTGCTCTGTAGAAGCTCATAACCTCATGTGATCAAGTCTTGCTCTGAATGGGCCGTTTATGGCGAAGAAACTAAATTTAAATCAACTTTGACACAACACCTGTTTTAAGTATGACAGTTTTCCATGGACCGTCCATTATGCGCTCGCAACAAAGCATAATAAAGTGCATAATATATACAGGATACCATAACTCGGAATCAGTCTGAGTTTGTTTCCCTGTGGTGAGACGTTTCCATCTAGCAGTGAAGGGGACAGTGACACATTTACATTTAGGCATTTGATAGACACTCTTATCCAGAGTGACTTATAAAAGTGCTTTGATGTTTCCGTCATCAGATAAATACACTGGAATACTAGGTTCCTAACTAAGTGTCACTGTAGAAGTACTGTGTATACCTCATGTCCAGTCTGCTCGGTTATTTAGTTTTTGTTGCTGTCATTGCAGACAACTCCGCCTCACAAAGATGGTTTACAATTGAAGCTTGATTTTTAGTTCTTTTTAGGCTTTCTTTTTTTGAACATGGCAGGACTGCTGAGGTGCACAAGCAAGTGATCTCGCAATGCACCATTGCTTCTGAGATTGGATGCAGTAAGACAATTATTTTACATTTATTAAAAGATCCCGAGAGTTATGGAACAAAAAATAAATAAATCAAGTGGTAGACCTAAAATAATTTCATAATTTAATATTTTCCCTGGTCTTAAGAATTTAGTCAGGGGTATATATATTTACAGGTGTGTGTATACACACTCACAGGCATCACAATAAAAGTTTACTATTTGAGTAATTCAATTCAGAAAATGAAACATATATTACATAAATTGATTACTCACAGACTTTTATATTTCATGTGTTTATTTCTTTAAATTTTGGCTTACAGCTAATTTTGGCTTTCAGATAAAGAAAACCTCTCTCAGTCTGGTTTAGTAGGCTGGCTGTTCACAGAGTACATTAATAGAAAGTCGAATGGAATGAAAAAGTGTGGTAGAAATTGGTGTACAAGCAACAAGAATAATCACAGCCTTGAGAGGATTGTGAAACGAAGCTCATTCAAGAATTTGGGGGAGATTTAACAAGAGTGGACTGCAGCTTGAGTCAGTGCTTCAAGAGCCACCACACACAGATGTAACCAGGACATGGGCTACAACTGTCACATTCCTTGTGTTAAGCCAGTCTTGAACAAAAGACAACTTCAGAGGCGTCTTATCTGGGCTGAGGACAAAAAGGACTGGACTGTACTCAGTGGATCAAAGTCCTCTTTTCAGATGAAAGTAAATCTGCATTTTATTTGGAAATCAAGGTCCCAGAGTCTAAAAGAAGAGAGGAGAATCCAAGGTGCCTGAGGTCCAGTGTAAAGTTTGCACAGTCACTGGTGGTTTGGGGAGCCACGTTTTCTGCTGGTTTTGGTCCACTGTGTCCAGGGTTCAAGGTCAGCACAACTGTCTACCAGGAAGTTTTAGAGCACTTCATGCTTCCCTCTGCTGACCAGGTTGATGGAGATACTGATTTAATTTCCTAACAGGACCTGCACACACTGCCAAAAGTACTAATACCTGGTTCAAGGACAATAGAATCCTTGTGCTTGATTGGCCAGCGAACTAACCCAACCTAAACTCCATTGAGAATCTATGTGGTATTGTGAAGAGGAAGATGCGAGACACCAGACCCAACAATGCAGAAGAGCTGAAGGCCAGCTACCATACCTTTAACATTATGTGCACACATTACTCTGCTTCATATAGAAATGTTCATCAGATGGCTTGTTTTTCTTGTTTTTCTTGTATGAGGACTAGTAGATTTTAAATTGATCAAGTTCGAGTACAGATCCAAGAGAAAAATAATTAGAGATTAAAAACTTGCTCCGTCATATAACAATCAGACACACCTACAAACAGACCACTGAAAAACTAGAATATAAATGGTATCAGAGAAAATTTATGGTCTTGCAAATAGCATGAAAGGAGAGGATATTGAACTATAAAAAATAATAATCATATAGCAAAATTGACCAGGAATAAGAGTACTTTACCACAGTAACATGCACAGCAATACCATATATACTATAATAGTGAGGACTTCATGCATTTTTTAAATAACAAAATTGGAAATATCAGGCAATAAATTCTGACTTTATTCAATTATTTTTGGGGGATTTTCTCCCTAATTTAGTCGTTTCCAATTCCTCCCCGTCACTAGGGGGCTCCCACATTAAGGCTACTACTACCACTCAGTCGGGAGGGCCGAAGAGTATCATGTGTTTCCTCTGAACCCCGTGACACCAGTCGACCTCATCTTTTTCGAACTGCTTTTTTATATTGTGTGTCATTATTGTCATAAGTGTAATTTTGTTGCAGATAACTATACTGCATGATAAGTATTCAGAATAAGTATTCTGTGGTATAAGATCATCTCAGTCACTTTTCGTAATATGCCCCCCCCCCCTCTAACCTCCACAAGTTTCATAAATTTTTCATAAACTTGACTGTAATAATCAAGCTATATTTCTGTTATATTCTGTTATGTTGTATTATTCCTATGATAATGCTTGCTTTAAATCACATTTCTCACATTTCTTTATCTAGTTCTCACGGCATGTTGAAGGTATGACCATGCAATAAATACAGAGAACGCAATGTCCGTGATTTAACTAAAGGGAGATACAGTTTGTCACTACCAGCTTTGCTCATATAGTGTGAATTTTTTTTTTTTAAATAGTATTTCCAAATTTCTAAAAATCTTTTCTCTTGCACACCCCTAGAGGCAGGCCACACACCCCTCTTCGGGGAAACTTGGCTCTATCTACTACCATAAAAGTTCTAAACTGTACTTCCTCTTTTTTGTCTCATTAGATTTACAGTTTTAAGGTCTGAAAATGGGTCCAGACTTCCACCATACAGATTAATATTTCCATGAGACCATTTTTAGAGACTCAACCAGTACCAGTTCCAGAAACAATATAAAATGGAGTGCCAAGTCAGGGCTCACATCTTATAACATTTACACATCAATACAGTGGAACCTTGGATTACGAGCATAATTTGTTCTGGAAGTGGGCTTGTGTTCCGAAACACTCATAAACCAAATCATCATTTCCCATAAGAAATAATGAAAACTTAAATTATTCGTTCCACAGCCCCAAAAAGTAAATACATAAAAATAATTAATACAATCTATAAAATGAAAATAAAACAAATCTGCACTTTACCTTTAAAAAAAAAAGTACAAAATAAATCCCGACAGATAAGTGTTTCCGTTGGTGCGCGCAGGCACCGTTTGTGTGTGTGTGTGTGTGTGTGTGTGTGTGTGTGTGTGTGTGTGTGTGTGTGTGTGTGTGTGTGGAATTAGACAGGCTAAACCAACCGTCTGCTAGCTGCATAGAGTCGTCACTCAGGGTTCATCAGATTGAGACTGTGTCTGTTCCCCGAGATAAACATAAACATACATTTAGAAAGACTCAGAAAGTCTGTTTTAGTAATTTAATTATCATAGACACCACAAACTCAGATCACACTGAATGCGCAGCCAGCACCTCTGATCTGAAGCTAGGACTGTTAAATATTAGATCTCTCGCATCTAAAGCAGTTATTGTTAATGAAACTATCACAGATCAGGAGCTTGACATATTATGTTTAACAGAAACCTGGATTAAACAGGACGAGTATGTGGCTCTAAATGAAGCTAGTCCTCCTGGATACAGTTACATACACCAGCCTCGGCTAACTGGTAGAGGAGGAGGAGTCGCAGTTATTTATAACGATAATCTGTCTCTCGTACAAAAACACAGTTTTAAATCTAATGCATTTGAAGTTCTCTATAGTAACATAAAGTCAGCTCAGTCAATCCCGCTAATCATCATTTACAGACCCCCAGGGCCGTACTCGGAGTTTCTCTGCGAATTTGCAGATTTCCTTTCAAACCTTGTTGTTTCTGTAGATAAAGCGTTAATTGCTGGAGACTTTAATATTCATTTTGAGAATCCAGAAGACCCTCTGAGAACAGCATTCTTGTCCATACTGGACTCAGTAGGAGTAAATCAGTGTATAGTAGGACCCACTCATAAAGCAGGTCACACTTTGGATTTAATATTATCCTTCGGATTAAGTATAGGAAATATAACCACAATTCCACAGTCTGAAGTTATCTCAGATCACTACCTTGTCTCGATTAAAGCGTGTTATAGTAATAATGTACGCACAGCACCGCGCTTCCACCTTAAACGTACATTTACATCAAATACCGCACAGAGCTTTATCAATAATCTTCCAGAATTATCTACTTTGATTGGATCGCCATCTGACTTCACAGAACTCGAACAGGCGAATGAATATCTAGAGTCAGCACTTCGTTATAGCTTAGATAATGTCGCTCCAGTTAAAAGGAAAATGATTAGAGATAAGAAACTCGCTCCTTGGTATAATGACCACACACGTGCTTTAAAACAAACCGCTCGCAAATTCGAACGTAAATGGCGCCAAACTAAATTGATAGTATTCAAAATAGCTTGGAAGGAGAGCATCCTGAACTATAAAAAAGCTCTCAGTGATGCTAGATCAACATATTTTTCCACTCTAATAGAAAATAACAAAAACAACCCGAGATTTTTATTTAATACCGTAGCTAAATTAACTAAAAACAAGACCACTGCAGAAATCTCCACAACATCATCATGCAGTAGTGAGGATTTCATGAACTTTTTCAATAATAAAATCATAAATATTAGGCAAAAAATTCAGGCTTTGAAACCAGACAATTTAAATAATTCAGATGATCTAACCACATCACATCAGAACTTAGAACACTTTACTCCCCTTGAAGCGAGGGAACTAATTTCACTCATCTCTTCTTCAAAATCGTCAACCTGTATATTAGATCCTATACCGACACATTTTCTCAAACAGATAGTACCAGCAATAATAGAACCCCTGTTGAAAGTAATTAACTGTTCACTCAGTAGTGGGTATGTCCCCAAATCCTTTAAATTAGCCGTTATTAAACCGCTAATCAAGAAACCTGACCTTGACCCCTGTCTGCTTTCTAATTACAGGCCGATATCAAACCTTCCGTTTATCTCCAAGATTTTGGAAAAGGTAGTATCACAGCAGCTATGTTCACATCTACACAGAAATAGCATAAATGAACTGTATCAGTCAGGATTTAGGCCTCATCACAGCACAGAGACAGCACTTGTTAAAGTAGTAAACGACCTCCTATGGGCCTCTGATCAGGGTTGCGTCACTATACTTGTGTTACTGGACCTCAGTGCAGCTTTTGACACCATTGATCATAGTATTCTCCTTCACAGATTAGAAAAGGTACTTGGAATTAAGGGAACTGCCCTCTTGTGGCTCAGATCCTACTTGACTGATCGTTATCAGTTTGTAGATTTAGATGGTGATCATTCCTCATGTTCTCAAGTGGAGTTTGGTGTTCCACAGGGCTCAGTTTTAGGCCCACTGCTTTTTTCCCTTTACATGCTTCCTCTGGGCAACATAATTCGTAAACATGGTATTAGTTTTCATTGTTTCATTCAAATATTGCCAAGATAAGAAACATATTGTCACTAAATGATGCAGAAAAACTAGTTCATGCTTTTATCACCTCTAGGTTGGATTATTGTAACGCCTTACTGTCTGGTTGTTCAACTAGGTGTATAAACAAGCTTCAGTTAGTTCAGAATGCAGCAGCGAGAGTCCTCACTAGAACCAGAAGATACGAGCACATCACCCCTATCTTATCTACACTGCATTGGCTCCCTGTGAAATTTCGCATCGATTTCAAGATACTACTTTTGACATTTAAAGCACTAAATGGTCTCACGCCACAGTATTTGAGTGAACTGTTAGTGTCTTACGATCCGCCACGCCTACTTCGATCAAAGGATGCAGGCTGCCTGTCAGTACCACGTATTATTAAAACTACAGCAGGGGGCAGAGCTTTTTCTTACAAAGCCCCAAAGTTATGGAATAGTCTTCCTGTTAATGTTCGGGACTCAGACACAGTCTCAGTGTTTAAGTCTAGGCTAAAAACTTATTTATTTAGCCAAGCATTTTTGTAAATAGATTAACCTTAGGTAAAGGAGCAGATCTGGGGGACTCATGGACGTAGAGTATTCTGGTGAACTGGTATGTTTAGATGCTGTCCTCCCCACTCTCATTGTTCACTCAGGTTTGTTGACGGTGAGGTGATTGGTTGCTTTACATCTCAGGGAGCCCTCATGTTTGTGTTTCCTTCTGGCTCTCCCTTTTAGTTATGCTGTTATAGTTAGTCCTGCCGGAGTCCCTGCTTGCACTTTGCACTAATATACATTCACCTTATACATGTTGACTGTGACCATACCTAACTGCCATCTCTCCTTATTTTCTGTTCTCTCCTTTTCTGCTCTCTCTCTCTCTCCCTCTCTCCTTTCCCTCTCTCTGTCTCTCTGTCGAGCTATACATGTTCGCTCCTGAGTTGCCAGTGATCCAGACCCCTCTGCCCTCTGAAGCCGTCTAACCCGTCCTGGAGTCCTGCTTCTGGTTGGAGATCCCGTCACATGGATGCCCCGTGTGGTCTGCCTGGATGCGCTTTGT
Organism: Clarias magur; assembly: GCA_013621035.1. Lineage (NCBI taxonomy): Eukaryota > Metazoa > Chordata > Actinopteri > Siluriformes > Clariidae > Clarias > Clarias magur. The sequence goes on along the minus strand of QNUK01000144.1, from coordinate 1,072,021 downwards.
GGCTGGGGATGGTTCCATGAAGACTGTCCTATCATCGATTGATGCTCTGGGGACCTGTGACTTCAGTTGTTCGATAGCTCAGGACTGGAATCTCCTACAGTCTACCTGAGCCTCCGGGAACAAACTGGACTCCTTTTAATTTAAATTTTAACACATCTCCTGTTACACTGAACTTCCAGTACACATTATTATGCTCATCATTCTCTGCTATCCGTTATCACCCAGATGAGGATGGGTTCCCTGTTGAGTCTGGTTCCTCTCAAGGTTTCTTCCTATTACCATCTCAGGGAGTTTTTCCTTGCCACCGTCGCCCTCGGCTTGCTCATCAGGGACAATCTTATCATTTTGATTCATACACATTGCATAAAAACTTAGTTCTTTTTATTGTGTAAAGCTGCTTTGCGACAATGTCAATTGTTAAAAGCGCTATATAAATAAAATTGAATTGAATTGAATTGAATTAGCCCCATCCCTCGCCTCGTTTTACACAGCAACACTCCTCCTCCCTCTCCCTACCTTGCTTTTTAAGTTTCACAACAAACACACACAACGGAAACAGTGTTTTAACTGGAAAAAATAAATCTCTCCGTCACTGGCATGTGCGTATATTAATGGAATCACTTTTTAAGTTTCACAACAAATGCATAAACACCGTTTTAACTGAAAAAAAGACATCTCTCTGAGACTGGCGTGAGCGCATACTAAGGGAATCACTGCAGAAAAGTAAATAACAAAACAAAAAACAAAAATGAACCAGCACCTTACAGAGTTTCTGTGTGTTTGTGAAGCCGGGGGAGGGGAGGGTTGGAGGGCTGAAAAGGTGAGAGTGATGCTCGGTGTCAAAATAAGAGTCGCATGCGTGATCATACTTGGCGCTCGTAAACTAATACTCGCTCGGTTTCCGATTAAAAATTTATTAAAAAAATTTGCTCGGTTTGCGTAACACTCATAAACCACGTTACTCGCAATCCGAGGTTGCACTGTACTTATCTACTTAGTGTCCTACCTTTCACAATGCATATACTACACTTACTACTATTCTCCAGCAGTACAACATACCAAGCCAGTCTCAATATAAACAAAATCCAGTCATGGTTTCCATGCTTTTACAGATTTTCATTCATCAGTCCTGAAACATGCCAACATTCTGCCCAGTTACGTCATGTCACTTGGTTTTTCGTCTTTATTTAAATAACTTTGCATTTAAGTAAACTAGTTGAATTTCACTGACTTTACTTTTTCACATTGATTGCACCTTTCTTGCGTTATTTATAGAAGGTAATTTAGGCAGTTTCTTGCATCGTTTACAAAATTCTTAACTTTTACAGAATTCTTTTTCCGATTACACACAAGTGTTTACACTCAAAAAATGAGGACGTCAAAAATTGCCAGTAAAAATGATAAGTTTAATGCAGTGTAACAATTTTGTTTTCATTAAGAAAATACATGAAGCACTTAAAAACTTAAAAAAATTCCTGAGTCAAAAAGAATAACTCCACATCTTTTAATCACCTACTTTTGAGTGGTGGTGATCACAATCTTTTGCTATAGGTAACATCGCACCGTTTAAGTGATATGATTTACATATTACTGAGACCAGGCGGCTAATCAGGTCATCCTTTTAACATGCTTTGAGAACAGTTCTCGATGGTCCAGTGTCTTCCACAGCTGTATATAACAGATTACCACTTTAGTAATAAAATCCACATCTTAGTGCAAATCATTGTAAAAGCATTATGAAAAATTAATATTATTATTATTTGTATGCATGTGTGTACAGCGTGCATGTTTATTTATTATTTATAGATAATAAATGTAACACAAAACTGCAGCTTTACAGTACATTGCTGCAGGTCATCAAAATGAAAAAAATGTGGTGATGGACAGTGACATCATTCAAGGGGTGAGGATACAATACATTGGTGATACTAACAAGAATGGAAAGTTAAACAAAACAGAAATTCACTATTAACATACAACAACAGAGAGAACACAGACATAAGTGCAAAATTTACAAACTGACTTTAAAGAAACCTTCTATTTGACAGATTTTGTATAAAAGAAAAATAAATGATAAGGTACAGAAATATTTACGTAAGTGACAAATATCAATTTCTGCTTTCTATTTCACCAAAATGAGGATGAGTTTCCTGCTGAGTCTGGTTCCTCTCAAGGTTTCTTTCTATTGCCATCTCAGGAAGTTTTTCCTTGTCACTGTCGCCTTTGTCCTTGGCTTGCTCATCAGGGACAATCTGACCCTTTTGATTCATTCACATTCCACACAAACTTAAATAATTCTTTTGATTGTGTAAAGCTGCTTTGCAACAATGGCAAATTGTTAAAAGCGCTATACAAATAAAATTTTACAAAAAATTAGAAAAAAAATACAAGAGTAAAAAAGACATACAATTTAGAATAAAAGTGATTGTAACAAGCTTCTAAACTTTTTTTAAAGCATACACAGCGAAAAAAAAAAGCCTTTTAACGCTAAATGAAACTCTTAATAGACATTTTCTACTTACAATTAAAAGCAAAAAGTTCCATTATTTCATGTTTATTAAAATGTAATTATTATAGCTTTAAAGATGATTGTGTGTGTGTTGGGTTATTTGCATATATCCCTGCCAATATCGAAAGGTTTGTGTACAAAACATCTGTTAAACTGTAACAGAGAAACAAATAGGATTTCAGATGCTGTTACTTTGTCAAAATTGGGGATAAACAGGAGAATGAGCGGGTTTTAATCAAACCGTCATTACTTTTTTATACAGAACAACGTTCAGCATTATGACCATCCGCATAATGTGTGCGTCGCCTTTTGCCACCGAAACAACCCTGACCCATTGACACACTGTAATGATCCAATTAATGGTAATCACTTCACCAGTCAGTGTTTTTTAAAGGTATGGCTGAGTGTATATATTTTCTAACATAAAAAATATTTGGCACAAATGGTGTATAGGGTCCAGGAGAGGAATGTGGTAGGGCAGATTATTGTACATTTCGCAAAAAAAGGATGAAAATGGAGGTGGTGAATACATATTTAAAGAAGAAAGAGGAACACAGGGTGACATATGGGAGTGATGGAAGATGTACTCAGGTCGATTATCTGCTGTGTAGGAGTGCAATCTGAAGGAGATTAGAGACTGTAAGGTGGTTGTAGGAATAGTGTAGCTAAAACATCACATCTTCAGGATGACCTTTGAGGTACAGAAGTAGAAAAAAAAAGTGAGGACTGAACCCAGGATTAGATGGTATAAGTTTATGAAGGAAGATTTTTATGTGAAATTCAGAAAGGGAGTGAGTGAGGTACTGAGTAGCGGTGAAGAGATGCTGGATAACTGGTCAGCTACTGCAGATACGAGAGAGCTAGGAAGGTATTTAGTATTTGGAAGTACAGGAAATCAAGAGAAAGAGCCTTTCAAAAAAAAAAAAAAACTTGGATAGTAAGAGAGATGAGGAGAGTAGACAGAAGTACAAGGAGATGCAATGTAAGGTGAAGAGGGAAGCAGCTAAGGCTAAGAAACAGGTGTATAGTGACTTGTATGAGAAGCTAACCCTCAAGAAAGGGGAAAAGGATTGACATCAACTGGCCAGACAGAACTAGAGAGTCATAGCTCTAGTCAAGCTGATGAGCCACATCACAAAGTTACGAAAAAGAGAGGTGACCATCTGTGAACAGCAGTATGACTTCATGGCCAAGTAAGAGCAGCACAGATGCCATGTTTGATTTGATAATGCCCTGGAGAGAAGAGGCATGAATGAAAGATATGTTAAATGCGAGAGAGGGTGGGAGAAAGATGCAGCCGCAAAGAGAATATGTAGGGAATGTAGAGGGGTTTAAATCTTTAGTGTGAACTATCAAAATCAATGGGGAGTGTGGTGGAGAAGTGAGGAAGAGAGTGCAGACAGGCTGGAATAGGTTGAGAAGAGTAGCAGGAGCGATCTGTGACAGAAAGTAGTAGGACCAGCAATGGGCAAATTTACTACTACAATAATAATAATAATAATAAGAATACGTATAAGAAGCAGACGAAGAAGAAGAAACAATTATAGTAATTATTTTTTGTATATTGTTAAAAAAAATATCTAAAAATATATATATATTCACCAACGCTATATGAACAGTACTCTGATCGTCAACTCTGATCCTCTTCTTCTTTCATCTGTGTAGAAAGACACAGCAAATCAGAGCTAGATGAATAGACTGTAGTTATAAGGATAATAAAAACATAATGGATATGCAAAACTATATGCATTAATCACACCTCCAACTAGACTTTTGAATAATTTCAATAACGTTTTGCAAATGAAACACGGATGTGATGGATGTGATTTAAAACTACACCATGCACATTTGATAGTGAAAGAGGAGAAAGAGAGGAAAGGAAAAAGGTCCACTTAATAGTACCACTCCTTACTGCTGTGGAAATGATTCCTTTAAGTTACGTGGTTTATATTTAGTTTAAAGGTTGTTCCATATATGAGTGCAAATTATTTGCCAATGAATTAAAATGTCGAGTACTACGTTGAAATGAGCGGTAGCACGATGACACACCTTTATGTGTAGCACCTTGGCTATCTGGATGAAGACAACTCTTCTTAAGTTACTTAGCTTCCTGGTGGGTTAGATTCCTAATGATAACATTTTCTCTTGATTAGTTAATTAGTATGGCACATAATCGTGCCAAAAACTGTAATCAACTGTAATCTGCTGAACGTTGTACTTTTTCCTGTCATATAATTTCACAACACCACACAAATATCAGGCTTTTGATTTCTTTTTTTATTTATTGCAAGTTAAAACTTTACTGACGAGTGCACCATTTTGGAGAACACCAAAGCAATCTGATACATTCCACATTTCAAATCTCAATGTGGGGTATGTTTGAATTAATGTAAATAATGTATGGGTTTGTTAGATACAGGTAGTCCCCTAATTACGAACAAGTTCCATTCCAGGAGCTGGAGGTTTGGGGTAGGGGGGGCGGAGAGTGCACGCACGTGTGTGTGTGTGTGTGTGTGCGCGTGTGTGTGTGTGTGTGTGTGTGTGTGTGTGTGTGTGTGTGTGTGTGTGTGTGTGTGTGTGTGAGAGAGTGCACGGTGTCAAATGACGCTCGCGCCCTGAATCTGCAGGCTGATACAGAGAGAGAAAATGAATCTTTAACCTCTCTAATGAGACTTGCTTTTGCTTTACACATCTGCACACACGTGTGTTATAATAAACAGTACATGCGCGCTGTACACACATGCATACAAATGCAAAATAAAATGTTTCATGCACACACGTGGTCACAGTGTTATAGTAAACAGTACACACTTGCACGGATGTCGATTATACCAGTGAGAGACGGAGCACTAAGACCCAGCAGGGATGACAATTACCCATAATTCCGCAGCACTAGAGAAAGAAAAAACGTTGGCCCAGTTGTGATCATGGGACGTCAAAACAAGAAGCGCATGCGTGATGCATGATACTCAGTATTCGTTAACCAAGACTTGTTCGTTTTTTCAAGTCAAAATGTATTAATCTTTTCTCGTCTTGCGGAACACTCGCAAACCGCGTTACTCACAATCCGAGGTTCCACTGTATATTAATTTAGGGAAATCTTTCAAATGTTACACGGTATACAAGTGAAAATATAATAATATACTACACCTTTTGCAGAAAATACCAACCTCTTTTAGCTTGTGAAAAGTTTTCAGCATCTCACTATTCTTAGGTCTTGCAAAATTAATAATGATTACTAGCTTGTGTAAAGTGCGTGTGCAGTGTGCCAGTCTTGCAATTTGAGAAATCATTAAAAGTACTTTCGAGCCACAAAATATTTAGGAAGTGGTTTGTTTTTTCTGAAAAAAAACTGTCTTTTTAGACATTTAACATTTGTCAAACAAGGTTAATGCCTAACAAATTCACAAATTCAGGAAACAGAGAAAAAGGAGCCCAGAGGAACACTTTAGGTGCACTGTTAAGCTAAAAACTACTTTTGTTGGGCCTCCGAGTGGCGCAGTGGTAAAGTGCTCGCCCTATCATCTGGAGATCGCGAGTTCGATCCCCGGATGATGCTGTAACCTCTCGCAGCCGGAGGTCTAGAGAGAGCTGATTGGTCGAGCTCTCTCAGAGGGGAGGGATGAGAGGTACATGGTGCTCACACATTAATCACGGCTCTACAGCCAATCAGGGGCGTCTGTGAGCTCACGCAAGCGAAAGGAGTGGATAGCCTCCGAGTGTGTTACTCCGCCTCCAACGGTGCGTGAGCGAGCAGTTCGAAAAGAGGTGGTCGGCTGGTGTCACGTGGTTCGGAGGAAACACGTGATAGTCTCTGAGTGGTTGTAGTAGCCTTAATGTGGAGCCCCCTAGTGACGGGGAGGAATTAGACATGACTACATTAGGGAGAGAAAAAAAAAAACTACTTTTGTTCTTACATTACTTATACAGTAGGTAGGAAACCAGAATTACTGTCGTGCTCACCGCCACCATAGGATGGCAGCGGCAGATTTAAATCAGTCGCCTTTTAATTTCATCCCTGAAATGACCACCAGGTGGCGCAAATGGACATTTTGCAAAACCGCTGAAATCTCCGCTGCAGAGGATGCACCTCAGCACCTCCCATATATTCACGTTTCATACGAATTACATCAACTGAAATGCGTTTTCCATTAGTTTATGTAAAAACAGACATTTCACGTTCTATATGTTTTTCACGTCTGTGCGGCAAGTATACACAGAGTTTCAGGTAATTGTTTCATGTGGTTCACAGAAAACAGTACAGAATAGCGCACCCTGTTTACTTTCATTATTTTACAAAATCATAATGTTTTGACGTCACAGCTGTAATGCAGTGAGCGCGCACTACTGTTCAGCTTTGACACTTGGCATAAACACTTAAGCATTTTTCTAGGTAACGTTAAAGCAAGTGGCCATGTAAAGTTGCATGTTTCAGATCATTATCCATATTTGAGGTGAGTTAATGATGGGCGAGTGTTTAGATGTGCCTGGTCCTGTACATTACCACATAAACAGCTGTTAATGGTCTGTCTGTAATGGAATGCATGCTGGACCATGTCTTTATTTTGTTGTACTAAATATTTATGTCGTATAATCGGAGCTTCTTAGTTCGTTATTCGCTCACACTTTGCCTGGCACTGAACCAAAATAAATGGTCTTACATTTGATAATATTAATTATAATAATAAGTCAATCGGTTTACTCCAAGCAGAATCAGTATGTTTCTCAGTTTCTCGGCTGTTTTAGATACTGTGTGCTCTCACAATGTCAGACAATATTTAACCACCAATACAAAATTCCCCCTTTAAGCTTACTCCAGTCAGCCTTACAGTATTTAATTTTCCGCTGCCCCTGCTCATAACTAAGCTTCCAAGCGCAGCAATGCATGCGCCATTAAACCCTCTGGGGTCAAAGAAATTATACTGTAGTAACCCAGAAAAAATATGTACATGAACGATAAACAGTTTTCTTTCCAAAGAGTTTAATGTCAATAAAATAAAATAAAATCAGTAACAGTAAACTGGAAATGCAACATAGTGGTCAAATAATTATTCAGTGTTGCACAGCATAAAAAAGCGCTGTTAAATTACTGTTATTTAAAGCACTGAAGCGCTTTGTGAGGATTCATGTGACGAGCCATGTCCTCAGAGAAATGTTCATATGATGTCATTGAAGATTATTTTCTGTTTCTTCATTCAAGCCTGTGTTGTTCTTTTGGACACAGGCATGCATCAGCACATCACTCCCCCCAAACACATCAATTAGCACTTACATCTGAATAGATAAAACTTGCATGTGAATCGAGCCCCAAGTGCGGACGCTGCTGACTGACATCGGTTTATGTTTGAATTTTATGGTCATTTAGTTCCATTTATTTCAGTTAAAAAATCTACTTCAAATAAAAAAAACACCAAGTATAAGATGACGCAAAACCCTTTTGACACGCATAGATTTTCTAATTACACGTGATATGATACCTGAGGCCTCAGTCTATAGCGCACTTAGGGGTGTTAAGTAAGCAAACGCAAAACCCTAATGACACCGCAGGCAGACAAGGCGGTAAAACTGTCATTCTGATTGAGTAACATCTGTAATTTGAATGACTGCTCCTTAGACTTGATCACTTCTCAGATAAACATAATAGAATCTATTAGTATTTTGTGTGTCTTAAATAAATAATCACTGACATACCTGTATAAACAACACAATTCACAAAACATGTAAATAATTTAATTAGGGGGGCACCTAACCATTTTTTTAATCAATTACCCTGCTGATTTTTTTCTTATTATTATTCTCCAGATTAATCACTTAATCTAACTATTTTTTTCACAGTTACTCTAGTGATACTGTTATGGTTGGATGATTAATCCTTGCACACAGCTTTGGCTCTTCATGAGACCCTCTGAATGTCAGCTGCACTCCTCTCAGAAAGTCTTAAGCGTTTTAAACATTAACTCTACGTCACTTAGTTTTAAGTGTTTCTCGTTTATACTGTTTTCTAGACGCAGATACCACTACACAGTGGTGAGCCATTTAATTTTGACTGTCATGCACACTCATAACACGACCGGCACTAGGACCCGGAAGTAATACGGTCGGGTTTCAGGAAGCATAAAAGGAAACAAGATGACGCATCACATCGCTCAGTCATTGAGTTATGCCTATGCTATCGCCGTCGCCTCGCTCGTCCAAACGTGAGTACTCACTTTCTTGGGTTATCGCTTCTGATTGGGTGTGTGTATTTAGAACGCGGGTTTATTTGTGTAAACTCTTGCTCTCGCTTCGGGAGAGTTCTAAGAATAGAATCGCAGCGGCTGCTGCGCCGCCAACTCCCTCTCCACCTTCTGATGTTTTTTTATCTTTACCGGATAAATGGAATGGCACGGATGGGAAGTGCAGTGTTTTTCTAACTGCATTGGATCTTGTGTTTGAGTTTAATTCCACCAGATACTCCACAGACCGACTGCGCATTGCTCTTCTCGTTTCGTTGCTATCCGGGCAGGCAGCTGAGTGGGCCACGGCGGTTCTTCGTTCAGACTCAGATGTCGCCTACTCCTACACCGAGTTCACCCGCCAGCTCAAGCTCACCTTTGAGCATCCAGCTGCTGAGGTGGAGACCGACTCTAAGTTGTACCATCTAAAGCAGGGAGGGTCGTCCGTGAGCCGTTACACCGCGGAGTTTCGTACTCTCGCCGTACAGACCGACTGGGGAGACTCCGCACTCGGACGGCCTACTACGAGGGACTGGCTGCACGGATAAAAGACGAGCTCGCCGGACGAGAGCTTCCAGCTACCTTGGAGGGTTTAATTCAACTCGCCCTCCGGATCGACCAACGGCTGCTCGTTCGCCCCAAGCCAGCTCCTCGTACCCTGCCACCCACCATGACTGCACTACCACACACCACGCCCTTCCTCTCCCGCTCACCAGTTCCAGAAGTCCACGCCTCATTCACTGCAGCACCCACCAGGACCGTCGGTACTCCACCTCCCGCCGTGGTTGACACAGGAGTCGGGGAACCCATGCAATTAGGGCGCGCCTCCTTGACCGCTGCAGAACGGGAACGCCGATTCAGAGAGGGGCTCTGCGCGTATTGTGGATCCTCTGCACATCATCGGGCCATCTGTCCTCTGCGGCCGGGAAACGCGCAGCCCCGGTGAGAAATGGGAGGAACTCACCGGGTCCCATGTCCCTCTCCACCACCATGACCAGTGATTCCCGTCTCACGGTGAAAGTACATCTCCAGTTTGGCCACAAACGGGTCGGAAGTACCGCGTTCGTCGACTCCGGGGCAGCAGGTAACTTCATTGACTCTTCCTATGCCAAAAAATTGGGGATAAAGATCGAGGCGTTATCCCAGCCTGTAACCATTACATCAGTCGATGGTCGGCCTCTCTCCTCCAGCCCCATCTCCTTTCAAACCCAACCTATCACCCTCATCATCAACCAGCATCGAGAACAGATCCAGTTTCACACCACCACCATTTCATCACCACCCATCATCCTCGGACACCCTTGGCTGCTGCAACACGACCCGCTCATATCCTGGACCCAAAGCCGGATCCTACAATGGGGGCCGACCTGCACTGAGCTTTGCCTACGGGCCGAGGCTGGGACGTGCTCTAGGGAGTCCGAGGCCCCCGATGTCGACACAGATAAAATCCCGCTAGACTACCGGGACCTGGCTGAAGTCTTTTGTAAGAGACGTGCGACCCATCTACCACCTCATCGCTCATACGACCTGGCGATCGATCTTCAGCCAGGTGCGACACCACCCCGCGGCCATCTCTATTCATTGTCCAACACCGAGACGCAGGCGATGGAGGAGTATGTTTCCAGTGGACTTCGCCATGGTACCATCCGGCCCTCCTCCTCACCTGCCGCTGCGGGGTTCTTTTTCGTGAAGAAACGCGATGGTAGTCTACGTCCCTGTGTCGATTATCGGGGGCTCAACAATATTACCATAAAGAACCGACATCCATTGCCTCTTACCAACTCTGCCCTGGACGCCCTCTCTGGTGCCACCATCTTCACTAAGTTGGACCTCCGGAGCGCCTACAACTTGGTGCGCATCAGAGAGGGCGATGAGTGGAAGACGGCCTTCATCACCCCTACAGGACACTACGAAAGTCTGGTCATCCCGTTTGGTCTCTGCAATGCACCTGCCGCTTTCCAACAGTTCATAAATGACGTTCTCAGAGACATGTTAGGCCGTTGGGTGTTCGTCTACCTTGACGACATCCTCATCTACTCCCGAACACTCAACGAGCATATCCAGCATGTCAGAGCGGTTCTAAAGAGATTGCTCGCCCACCAGCTGTACTGTAAGTTGGAGAAGTGCGCTTTCCACGAGCGCTCCACCACGTTCCTGGGTTTTGTCATCTCGCCCCAGGGTGTGGCCATGGACCCGCAGAAATTGGAAGTTGTGAGTCATTGGCCCCTACCCAAGACTCTTAAACAGCTCCAGAGATTTCTCGGGTTTGCCAATTTTTATCGCCGCTTTATCCGGGACTACAGTACCGTTGCAGCGCCACTAACCGCTCTGACCCGCCCATCATCTCACCTCTTCAATCTCACCCCAACTGCTGTCTCTGCCTTCCATGAGCTCTGTCGCCGCTTCACCACTGCTCCCATCCTCCTTCACCCGGATGCTGATAAACCATTCGTTGTGGAGGTGGACGCTTCGGATGTGGGCGCCGGGGCTGTTCTCTCCCAGCGAGGTCCAGACCAAAAACTGCACCCCTGCAGTTTTTTCTCCAAGAAATTTGACGCCACTCAGCAGCGATACGGAGTAGGGGACCGCGAGCTGCTGGCCATAAAGTGGGCCTTGGAGGAATGGCGACACTGGCTCCAGGGCGCCAGAGAGCCGTTCATCGTCTGGACCGACCACCAAAACCTCATCACAATCCGCACTTTAAAACAGCTGAACCCCAGACAGGCGCGATGGGCACTATTCTTCGAAAATTACAATTTCCACCTGTCATACCGCCCGGGGTCCAAGAACACCAAAGCCGACGCCCTCTCCCGACAACACGAGGAAGACGTCCCCCGGGCGGACCCCGCGCCTGTACTGCCAGCCACCAAGATCCTCGCACCGCTCAGGTGGGACCTGGAAACGAGGGTTCGCCAGGCACAAGCTACGGAGACCGCACCAGCAGGTGTGCCGCCTGGCCGACTCTACGTCCCCAACGCCATCAGGGCCGAAGTACTCCAGTGGGGACACTCCTCCCCCCTTTCAGGACACCCCGGGAGACGGCGGACCCTACTGTTTGTACAACGTGCTTTCTGGTGGCCCAGTATGAAGAAGGACGTAGATGAGTTCGTCCAGGCGTGCCCAGTGTGTGCCAGGTCCAAGGACAGCAACAGACCATCACCCGGGGAACTTCAACCACTCCCGGTTCCCCGCCGACCCTGGACACACATTGCCGTTGACTTCATCACGGGCCTGCCGGTTTCGGAAGGAAGGGACACCATCCTCACCATCGTCGACCGGTTCTCCAAAGCTGTTCACCTGGTGGCCCTCTCCGGACTCCCGTCAGCTAAAAGGACCGCTGAGCTGATATTAGAGCACGTAGTCCGCCTGCATGGGTTCCCAAAGGACATCGTCTCGGACAGGGGGCCCCAGTTCACGTCCCGGTTCTGGAAGGCCTTCTGCCGTCTGATCAATTCCACCTGCAGTCTGTCCTCCGGTTACCATCCACAGACTAACGGTCAGACGGAGCGAACCAACCAACAACTGGAGCGCTACCTGAGATGCTTCATTGCTGATCGCCAGTGCTCCTGGGCCCGCTACCTCATTTGGGCTGAACTGTCCCACAACCTCCACCTATCTTCTGCCACCAACCTAAGCCCATTTGAGGTATGCTACGGCTTCCAACCTCCGATGTTCGATCATCAGGAACCGGAGGTGGAAGTGCCGTCGGCCCAACAGTTGGTTCGCCGGTGTCGACGGCTTTGGAAACAAGCAAACCACGCCATTCAAAAGGCCAATCGCCGTTACACCCTGCAACATCGCCGTCGACACCCACCGGGACGAATGTACCAAGTAGGTGATAAGGTATGGCTATCAACAAAAAACCTACACCTGCAGACTGAGTCAAGGAAACTGTCACCCAGATTCATCGGACCATACCGCATCAACCTCCGGATTAACCCTGTCACCTACCGGCTCCAGCTGCCTGCGGCGCTCCGGATCCATCCGGTATTCCACACCTCCCAGCTCAAACCCTTCACCACCTCACCTATGGTTCCACCCACCCACCCTGCTCCTCCTCCCGTATGATTGAGGGTGGTCCCGCCTACACCGTTCGCCGGATCCTTGACTCACGTCCTCGGGGCAGAGGGCTCCAGTACCTGGTGGATTGGGAAGGTTACGGTCCCGAGGAGAGATCTTGGATTCCGGCTCGGTTTGTCTTAGACCCCGAACTCATCCGGGACTACCGTCGTCGGGTATCCTCCACCCCAGGACCGTCGAGAGTCGGTCCTGGACGGGGGGGTACTGTCATGCACACTCATAACACGACCGGCACTAGGACCCGGAAGTAATACGGTCGGGTTTCAGGAAGCATAAAAAAACAAGATGACGCATCACATCATCAGTCATTGAGTTATGCCTATGCTATCGCCGTCGCCTCGCTCGTCCAAACGTGAGTACTCACTTTCTTGGGTTATCGCTTCTGATTGGGTGTGTGTATTTAGAACGCGGGTTTATTTGTGTAAACTCTTGCTCTCGCTTCGGGAGAGTTCTAAGAATAACTTGCGTGGTTATCCTGCCTACTCGCGCTACTTCCGCGTTTGGGTTTACCATCCACGCTACAGGGCTAACTGCTAAGTCTTCTGCTTCATCTCCGGTTAGTCCGTGACATTGACACAGTGTACAGAGCACCATTTTATTAGGTGTTTCGTTAAAGAATAGCCAGACATCAGACTATCAGGCTTTAGAGTTTTTTGGATAAAGACTCATATTCCATCAAGCCCCGGCAAAACTGGGGATGAAAGTAACCACTGCAATGCACTGACACGCTCCATGAGTAACAAGTCAATTACTAAAAAGTCAAAAACATATTTTTATGTAATAAATACAGCAGCTCTACTCATCACACATTTGTTCCTGATTAATTTTATATTTATAAAATGTTCTATAATAAAGTGTTTGTGCCACTTACTGAGATTTCACTGAAGACTACACTTTCCTGAAAAGAAGAAGAGATGATGGTCAGACGGTTATTAATCACACTGTGTCTTCAGAAAAGAACAAAAGCTCTAATAAATATAAATGCTGTGAGCTGAGAGCACCGGCAGTGCTGATGTTCTGAACTAAACTGTTTAAATAGTAAATGTAATATGAATATTAAGATATTTAATATTTCAATATTAGTATATTATTTAACACAATATATTTAATGCACGTTCAGGAAAAAAATGATTTAATTTAAATGTTGCTTTACTCACAGCATTTGTGAGTAAAGCACTTTTTTTCTTCCAGATCACAATTCCAGCAGCAGCAGCACCCAGAGCCAAGAGAATGCCACAGACAATCACACCAGTCACCACTCCATCTGATCCTGCACCTGGTCTTCCATCTGCTTCTCCATCTGGTAAATCAGCACTTTCAGGGTCTCATCAGAGTCTTTATAAGTAAACAATGCTATGAATGAGTTTTCTCGCGGTACATCTGTAGGTTTACAGTGAAGTGTTTCTCTGACCTGTCTGGATTTGGTCCTCACTCACAGGTGAGTGACTCAAAATTCCACAAGTATATTTGTGTTTCTGAAGCTCCTCAGATAAGACTTTCAGAATCTCTCCGTCCTGCTGTCGGGTGATGGTCATGTCTTTACGGGAGAAACCTGGAGCGAAACACACCACCCCTGGAGACACACTGGGACCAACTGCACACACACACACACACACCCCAATGTTACAACTGTTAAATGTATTTATTTATTGTGTAAATGACTATGGTGCTGTAAAAACTCCAACTAGACAAATGTTGAATTCATTAATATTGTGTTGTTACAGTGGTATTATTATGGTGGTGTTTGTTGAGACAACAGGTAACACTGAGTACTTGAAAACTTTGAAGACAGACTGAATAAACTAATAGATTTAAGTTGAGCCAGCAATTTAATTTCCCTGAGATGCAATCATGTGATTTTATTTAAACCTCCTAAAGACATGAAGATCACCAGTTGGGGAGAATTCAGAGACAAGGCTACAGGATAAGTATTTTATTGTTTTTAATAAAACACTTACTGTTATACTGAGGCAGTATAGCTGGATCGGGGTACTTTTCTTAGAAGAGTGTTTGTGCATCTGAACATTCAGCATGTATTTTTTAACTCTAACAGTTAATATGCAGGTTGTTTCTGTGACTGGATTGTAACATAAGGCAGTACAGTGAAATCTTGGGATTGTCAGTGAGTGTTCTGCAAGACAAGCAAAATTTTTAATAAATTTTAACTTGACGAACAAGCGAGGTCTTTAAATACGAATAGTACGTATATGCTTTAGCTGCTGAGTGTCACATGATCACAACTGATGCCAATGGCTCTTCTCTCTTGCGCTGTGGAATTGTGGGTAATCGTCTCCCATGCTCAGTCTCAGTGCGTCACTCGTATAGTCAACATACGTGCACGAGTGACTGTTAGTATAAACATTGTGACCACGTGTGTGTTCACGCATAAAGCAAAAGCAACCGTCATTAGAGAGGTTCCCTGTTAAAGAAGTTTTACCGACAGAGTAATGTTTGTTAGTGTGTGTTCGTCCGCACACGCGTCTCTGTGTGAAACTGAAGTAAGACGAGAAGGAAGTAGCACGCACGAAGTTGTCCTACATATTGATAAGTATCTGGTGTTATTCAAGAGTCAAAGAACATTAATGTATATTAAAACACACCACCAGCAACCACCATGCGTGCTTGTTCTCCCATACCACCCCACTTCTCCACTCTGGCTACCTGTAGCTGCCCACATCAAATTCAAAACCCTGATGCTCGTCTACAAAGTTAAAAATGGCTATCATAAGAAATAATGGAAACTCTGCTTCGTTCCACAACCCCAAAATATTCATATATAAATATAATTAATACAAAATATAAAGTAAAAATGAAACAAATTAACCTGCACTTTACCATTGAAAGTAATCCAGACAGAGAAGTGTTTCTGTTAGAGAGAGAGAGTGTGTGTGTGTGTGTGTGTGTGTGTGTGTGTGTGTGTGTGTGTGTGTGTGTGTGTGTGTGTGTGAAGCTGAAGTAAGACAAGAGCATGCATAGAGAAGAACCATTGGTTCAGTTATCACGTGACGCTCGGCATACAAAGCGCATGTGTACTACTTGTATATCAGAACCTCGCTCGTTAAGGTAAAATGTCCACAAAGAGTCCACTGTATTTTGTTTGGCCAGCAAACCTCTCTAAAAGTTGAGTAAACGTAAAGTTTGTTTTTACGTTTTTACGTCTTATTATTATTATTATTATTATTATTATTTATTTATTTATTGATTGATTTATTTAACAGTGTGAATGCAAGAACCTGTGTTGCAGGGACAATTTATGTAATTACTGTGTATATTATTTTTGTGTGTGTGTCAGTATGGGAAGGAATGTGGTTCTAGTCGGTACATTATGACAGTGTGTTGTAATGAAGGAGTGTGTTTGTGGTTACTGAGTGTGTGTGTATAAGTGTGTTCTTAGTGTGTGCACTATCAAAGTGTGTTGCAGTGAAGGGAATGTGTTAGTGTTTCACTAGCGTCTGTAGAATTGGTGTGTACGCTATCTCTCTATCTGTGTGTGTCTGTGCATTTGTGCACACTTATGCGTGTGTGTGTTGTGAAGGATAAGTGTGTGATAATGAATGATGTGGATCTTTTACATCTTCCTGAGGAATAAATGAAGAAGTGACTGCACGTACAGGTAAGAGGTATACATGTGTGTGTGTGTGTGTGTGTGTAGATACAGTAACAGTAGCACATCACACACTTTACCTTTACTCGGCAGACTCTCTTTGCCATAAGACACATACGCCTTTAACCGATCAATACAGGTTGTCTTCAGGAAGTCTTTCCAGAGTTTAGCCTCATCTCCGTCAGGCCTCCAGTCACGTATGATCCACTCATACTGATTAACTGCAGTCCATTTTGCAGTCATCAGATTCAGACTCAGAAAATCTTCTCCATTAAATTTGTACTCATCGTATCCTCTAGTGGTGACATCATCATACTCACAGCCATACATCCTTTCGAGGGCAGGAAATTCTGTGAACACACACACACACACACACACACACACACACACACACACACACACACACACATACACACGCACACGTATATTCAGTCAATTTTAGATGGGATTCCTTTCCTTCTACACTCCATTCAAACCATTCTTTTTATTTGGCCTCCGTATAACATGGTTAATAAGGATTTTTATTAATAAAATATTTTTCATAACCGTGCTTCTACCCTGCATAGATTTACCGCTCTGTGTGTTTTAAATGACGTTTTAAACTAACAGGCTACAGAGAAGCTATTTAATGTGCTATAAAGTGTGATGTTGTATACTGTGTTTTAAACAGACGGCAAAGAATTGACTTATTGAGTTAATAATAATAATGCCTTTATTTGTCACATACACATTACAGCACAGTGAAATTGCTTCTTCGCATATCCCAGCGTACCTGGGGTCAGAGCGCAGGGTCAGCCATGGTACAGCACCCCTGGAGCAGATAGGGTTAAGGGCCTTGCTCAAGGGCCCAACAGTGGCAACCTGGCTGAGCTGGGAATCAAACCGCCGATCTTCCGATCAGTAACTCAGTGCCTTAGCCCTCTGAGCCACCACTGCCCTAAACAACAGACAAGCGACAAAGGTGGAATTTTATCTGCTGCTATTTCCTGGATATTGCAGAAGTACTGTATACTGCTGAGAATTGAATAAATACAAATTCACAATAAAATCATATGATGTCAGAAAGCAAAGTCTGTGTGTCTGTTTCAGCAGGTTTATTGCTCAGAGCTGTACAACCAGAAATTAACATCTGAACAAACAGTACATCTGTTTCATGCAGATCTCCTATAACACTGCCTCATTAGGAGATGAGCTACACGAGGTGAGAAACTACACCGAGTTCTTCATTTAAAAAAATGTAAAAAAAAAAAAAAAAAAAACATTAAACTGGCCTTGGCCTTGCAGAAGTGCAGGTCATCAGTAAACACTTCCTCTATCTGGAAAAGATAAATCTCGCGCATGTTTACCGTTCATTTGATGAAACATATGATGATGCTCTTTGATGTGTTTTTATTTTTTTAATGGAATTCAGATCATGGTAATTACTACTACAACTCTTGAAGTTGGATTTAACATAAACATTTGGATGTCAGCTTCTATTTAACGATAAATAACGGCAGTAGACAAAGGTGGTGGTGCATATACACTGCAATATCTCCAGATTTGCTATTCTCCTGCATGCTCGTGCACTTTAGTTGTGCGAATATAACCTACGACAGTCAGTCACTTTTGGACATCAATAACATTCACAAACTCTGTTTTGGTCTTTGTTTTCACCTCTGACCAGGTGTTAGGAAGCCACAACATAGCGAGCCCTTTATCTAAACCGGAAGTGGCTGATGTAGAGACTAAATAAAGATGAGGAAAATGCAGAGTGCGTCATGGCTAAGCTAAGGATAAACCCATATTGAACAGCATTTCTAACTTCCTAGCATTTTTCTTGCTAATCATGCGGTCCCTGGCGAACAAACTGGATGAGCTTAGGATCAGGACGCTCAGCATGCACAATTAAAAACAGAGGTTATGCATTTATGTAACCAAAACTTAGTGCACTGTCTGTTACTGTTTCTTCTCACTGCTCTGCTGATCATATATACCTGATTATTACATGTTGGCATTTTTATTTATCTTAGTTCACATGCATTGTTGTGATAGCAGTGTATGTCCCGCCATGAGCTAAGGCTAGCAAAACCATAAAAAAATTCAGTACTACTATTAATCTTCAGACAGTGCATCCTGATGGAGCATTTATCATCACTGTGGATTTTAATCACTCTGGCTCATGTACACACATTTGTAGCTGATGCTTAGAATCACAACCCTCCCGGACCTTGGACATCTTTCATTGTTAACGGATAGTACTGCGCAAGTACTATCCCATTAACATATGAAACCAACAATCAGAACTGTTAAAGTCTGGGTGGGTGGGACAGATGCCACTCTCCAGCAACAGTTCTCACAGACTGGAATGAATTTGCTGGTCAGGCCAACACTGACTCAGTCACCAATATCAATACCTACACCAACTCTGTCCTGGATCATATTAACAGGTGTGTGGATTGGGTGACCACACAAAGAAACATCATAGCACTTCATCTCTGCAGACCCCGACGCATGTGGCAAGGGATTCAGGCTATCACCCGCTTGAAACCACCCAGCTCTACGTCACTTCAGGATGAGCTCAATCTCTTCTGTGCTCATTTTGAGAAAGGGAACACAGAGCCCATACTCAAAGCAAAGCTATAAGCAGGTGAGCAGACACTCACACTCTTCACCTCTGAAGTGTGTGTTACCATGTGCAGAGTGAATGCACGGAAAGCAGCAGGCCCTGATAGCATCACTGGCCTAGTACACAGAGCATGTGTGGAGCAGCTGGCTGAAGTCTTCACAGATATCTTTAACTTGTCCTTGGCTCAGTTTACCGACACAAACTGCTTTAAGTCTCCAACCATTGTGCCAGTGCCAAAGTACTCCGCGATCTTGGTCTTATCACACTCAAAATGCTTCGAAAGACTGGTCCTCACACACCTCAAAGCCTGTCTGCCACCCTCTTTGGACCGATATCAGTTTGCCTATCGCTAGGTTGACAGAGGACGCCATTTACACAGTGTTCCATTCTGCCCTGACTTACTTTTGGCAGCTCTGACACTTATGCCAGGATGTTGGTTGTTGATTTTAGCTCAGCTTTCAATACCGTTAGCCCTTCCAAGCTAGCCTGAAACAGCGTGACATCAGCACACCACTGTAACTGGACCCTGAACTTCCTTACAAACATACCGCAGACAGTTCAATTGAACAACCTCACCTCTTCCAGCTCATCTTCAGCACTAGAGTTCCTCAGTGAAGAGCATTGTCCACGCTCTTGTACAGCGGTACCTCAGCATACAAAATTAATCCATCCCAGAGAAGACTTCTTAAGTTGAAATTTCATATTGCAAAATGCAATTACACAATACACACATTATTTCCCATAGGAAATATAATGATGAGGAAACATATGTTGTTTTGCCCGATCATTTGCGTTTTAGTTTTTTAGTCTCGCACGTCTTTCTCTCCAAATCACGAGGGGAATCCCAGTGATGCAAGGAGGTCAAGATGACCATGTTTAAAGAGAAGATGCGAGGCTAACGCTCCAGTGTTGTATGTATGCATACGAACAGTCGCCATTAAGATTGTGAATCCCTCTACATCAAACGAGTGTTTAGATGTGCCTGGTCCTGTATATTACCACATAAACAGCTGTTAATGGTCTGTCTCCAGAATGCATGCTGGACCATGTCTTTATTTTGTTGTACTAAATAATATTTATGTCGTATAATTGGGGCTTCTTAATTCCTTATTCGTTCACACTTTGGCTGGCACTGAACCCAAATAAATTGTCTTACATTTGATGATTATTATTATCATCATAATAATTCAGTCGGTTTACTCCAAGCAGAATCAGTTTCTTTCTCGACTGTTTTGATACTGTTTGCTCTAACAATGTCAGGCAATATTCAAATGCAAATACAAAATTCCCCCTTCCTAAGCTTCCAAGCGCAGCAATGCATGCTTCATTTAACCCTCTGGGGTTAAAGAAATTATATTGTATCAACCCAGAAAAAATATGTACAAAAGCAATAAAAGTTTTTTCTGGCAGCGATTAACATTAATGGATCACGGGCTTTATACCACGCCATGTTATATAAGCAAAGCGTGGAGTTTAGTCCCGGGTCCAGGAATATAGCAAAGTGTCATGCAGTGGAGCGGAAGAGAGAGGCTTTAAAGAAGAGACCGCAATGCCACCCTTTTATCTCCATGATGAGGATCCCCGCCCCTGAAGAGGAAAAAGATCCAAGTAGAGGATTGCGTTAAGGGTGAGGAACCATCCAGGGAGTATGCAGGAGCGCTGCCTCCACGTGCCCGCATGCGAGCTGGGCACTGGTACCAGACCTGCATCTGCATGCCCTCACTCTTTCCCTCCCCTTTTCCTCTCCTTTAACTCTTTCCTTCTTCCTTTTGTTTCAAATAAAATTATCAATTTCCCTATGAGACCTCGCCTTGTGTCCATGTGACTGTGGTGCCACCCGTGCAAACGAGGGTCGAACCTGTTACAGTTATTCCAAGGGATAATGGAAATAACATGAAAAAGGCTATGAAAGTACCTGCAGTGTATGGTGCATTTTTCTAGGATAACTGGGCCAGCCTATCAAGAGACTACAGCAAGAATCAGATGGAACAGTCCTCTATACATGCTGCAGACTCTGCTAGAACAGAAACGGGCCTTATTACGCTTTACTATAACACTGTGACCACGTGTGTGCGTGTAAATCTTTTCATTTTAAGTATTTTATTTTGTGTTTGTATGCGTTTGTGTACACTTATCTGTCAGGATTTTTTTTTTACTTTTTTTTTAGATGTTAAGTGCAGGTTAATTTGTTTTATTTTTACTTTATATATTGTATTAATTATTTTCATGTATTTATTGTTTTGGGCTGTAGAACGAATAATTTGTGTTTTCATTATTTCTTTTGGGAAAATTATATTTGGTTTATGAGTGTTTTTGGAATACGAGCTCGCTTCCGGAACTAATTATGCTCGTAATCCAAGGTTCCACTTTATTTATACATTTTATAAATATAATTTCTCTGTGCTTTTGCATATTTCTTTTCTAAAATGGATCAGCTGTAACCCAATCACTTAAGTATTTTGATAAATACTTTGTAATAAAATAAAGTAAATAAAATGTCTTGGTCAATGGACTGGAGCAGCAGGATGTTGAGGCGAGTTTGGTTGCAAGTGGATCCCAACCCCCAGAGAAAGTACCATGAACTGGCTCTGTGCATGCTATGTATGCTAAGTGAGAACATGGTGGCAGTGACATCAGCAGCTCAGTATCATTGTAGTTGAACCTCTACTTATCAGAGCCAGTTATTCCACAAGCAGCACAAACCTACCTCTGTGCCCCATGCACAAGTGTTGATAGCGGGCGACTTTTTAGCACAGCAGGAAATATTATAGATGAAAAGCGAACCAGCCAAAAATGAGGAGATGCTTATATTTATAAAGAAAAATCTGCCTGATGCTCAAGTAAGCTACTAATCTTTATCCACTCACTCATTCTCTACCTCACTCTTGCTCTCTCTACCTCTCTAGATGCCCACCAAATCTGCCTGTGCTTCTCAGAAAAAAAGTAACATTGATAGCTTCTTTGTCATGCATCAATGATATCATGATAGTGAAGTTGTGGTTCTGTTAGTTAACTGCCTTTCTTTTTGACATCCCAAGAGATGTGACCTTGCAGTGAATTGTTAGGCCTGCCGTGAGAAGTGAGTTAAGGTAGACGGATATAAACAGATACAGATAGCGAGATGCAAGTTTTTTGTTATCTTGTGTTTTTTTTATTTATGTTTTAATTTGACATGTTACATGCCAATAAACACAGTTGTCAATTCATGATATTCCTCTTCTAGTAATTTCAAAACTTAATTTATGTTATTGTTAAATATAGTTTAATAAACAACACTATATAAGGCTTCAAGTAGACCCTGTAATTGGAGATCGGTATCAGACGATACAACTTTTAGTAATCAAAGATCGCATGGAATAAAATCACTGTCAAAAATAATCACGTGTAAAAAAAAAAAGATTTTTGTGTAATTTGGAGTTTTATCCGAGTTGGATTAAAAAAATCTACAGCCACGACAGTTTACAGATACAAGATTGAATGTGTGATACAGTACAACTCTGAAATATACAACTCTGACCGTTTACAGACAAAACTCCTTTCTACAACTCCTGATAGGTTTATTGATTCCATTTGACCCCAGAACAGCAGCAAAAGACCTTGTGAAGATGCTGGCTGAAACTGGTAAGTATCATTATTCACAGTAAAACGAGTCCTGTACCACCATGAGCTGAACGGTTACTCTGGGAGGAGAAAGCCATTACTTCAAAACCAACATAAAAAATCCAGACTACAGTTTGCAACTGCACATGTGGACAAAAATCTTAATTTCTGGAGACATGTCCTGTGGTGTGACGAAACTAAAATTGAACTGTACGGCCATAATGATAAATGGTATATTCGGAGGAAAAAGGGCGAAGCTTTGAAGCCTCAGAACACCATCCCACCTGTGAAGTATGGGGGGGTAGTATAATGTGTGGCTGGTGCTCTTCACGAAATAGATGGCACACACTACTTTACACAAACACTGCTATGTCTTGATTCCTTTTAAAGGTAAAGTGCAGATTAATTTGTTTTATTTTTACTTTATATATTGTATGAATTATTGTGGAATGAAAAATTTGAGTTCCCATTATTTCTTATGGGAATATATGATTTGGTTCATGAGTGTTTTGAAATACAAGCCTGCTTCCGGAAGGAATTATATTCGTAATTCCATTGTATGTATGTATAATATATATACAGTACAGATCAAAAGTTTGGGACACACCTCCTCATTCAAAGAGGTTGAATTTGTATTATGGCAAGAAAAAAGCAGCTAAGTAAAGAAAAACGAGTGGCCATCATTACTTTAAGAAATGAAGGTCAGTCAGTCTAAAAAATTGGGAAAACTTTGAAAGTGTCCCCAAGTGAAGTCACAAAAACCATCAAGCACTACAAAGAAACTGGCTCACATGCGGACCGCTCCAGGAAAGGAAGACCAAGAGTCACCTCTGCTGCGGAGGATAAGTTCATCCGAGTCACCAGCCTCAGAAATCGCAGGTTAACAGCAGCTCAGATCAGAGAGCAGGTCAATGCCACACAGAGTTCTAGCAGCAGACACATCTCTAGAACAACTGTTAAGAGGAGACTGTGTGAATCAGGCCTTCATGCTAGAATATCTGTTAGGAAACCACTGCTAAGGACGGTCAACAAGCAGAAGAGACGCGTTTGGGCTAAAGAACACAATAAAGAACACAAAGAAAACTCTTTGAGAAGGTGTCTCCAAACTTTTGGTCTGTGCTGTGTGTATATATATATATATATATATATATATATATATATATATATATATATATATATGTGTGTGTGTGTGTGTGTCTATATATATGTATACATATACATACATATACATATATGTATGTATGTATGTATGTATGTATATGTATACACACACACACACACACACACAAACACACAGTCCTATGCAAATGTTTAGCCACCCCTTGATAAATAACAGATTAATTTAATTAAAGATGTTAACACAGTCGCTCTTGGAAATGGAAAAAATGCACAATATTTTCAGCGAACATTGGTGCATAGTTACTGCTCATGCCATAAATTGAATAAAAATAAAAGAAAAACATTATGGCACTCTTTTTACAAAGTTTTAAACCTTAATCAGCTCGTTAGATCTGATGCATGCAAACAGCTGTCATTAGTAAATGGCAATTGGAAACAAGTGCTGTGGACTGACAAAGTTAAAATAGATCTCTTTGGACTATTAAGCATGGGGTTAGGGGATCTATCATGCTTTGGGGTTGTGTTGCAGCCAGTGGCACAGGAAACACTGCACGAATGGAGGGACGAATGAATTCCACTAAATACCAGCAAATTCTGGAAGCGAACATCACACCATCTGTAAAAAAGCTGACGCTGAAAAGAGGATGGCTTCTACAACAGGACAATGATCCTAAACAAACCTCGAAATCCACTATGGAAAACCTCAAGAGACACAAGCTGAAGGTTTTGGAACGGCCATCACAGTCCCCTGATTTAAACATCATTGAAAATTTGGGGGAAAAGTTGACCTGTGCATGCAAGACGACCAAAGAATATTACAGAACTAGATGCCTTTTGCAAGCAAGAATGGGAGAAAATCCCAAGTACAAGAATTGCAAGACTTTTAGCGGCTATAAAAAGCATTTGCAAGCTGTGATATCTGCCAGAAGAGGTGTTACTAAGTACTGATCATCTAGGGTGCCCGAACTTTTTCCACAGTGCCACAATAATGCTTTTATTTTTTATTTATTATTTTATTTTCTTTGTTCATTGTTTATATTTATATATTATACATTTTTAGAAAAAGTAACTATGCACCAATGTTTGCTGAAAATATTGTGGATTTTTTTCCATTTCCAAGAGAGACTATGTTAACATGTTTTCAATTAAAAAAATCTGTAATTTATCAAGGGGTGCCTAAACCTAAACTTTTGCATAAGACTGATTCTATAGATACACTCACCTAAAGGATTATTAGGAACACCATACTAATACGGTGTTTGACCCCCTTCCGCCTTCAGAACTGCCTTAAATCTACGTGGCATTGATTCAACGAGGTGCTGAAAGCATTCTTTAGAAACGTTGGCCCATATTGATAGGAGAGCATCTTGCAGTTGATGGAGATTTGTGGGATGCACATCCAGGACACGAAGCTCCCGTTCCACCACATCCCAAAGATGCTCTATTGGGTTGAGATCTGGTGACTGTGGGGGCCATTTTAGTACAGTGAACTCATTGTCATGTTCAAGAAACCAATTTGAAATGATTGGAGCTTTGTGACATGGTGCATTATCCTGCTGGAAGTAGCCATCAGAGGATGTGTACATGGTGGTCATAAAGGGATGGACATGGTCAGAAACAATGCTCAGGTAGGCTGTGGCATTTAAATGATGCCCAATTGGCACTAAGGGACCTAAAGTGTGCCAAGAAAAGATCCCACACACCATTACACCACCACCACCAGCAGCCTGCACAGTGGTAACAAGGCATGATGGATCCATGTTCTCATTCTGTTTACGCCAAATTCTGACACTACCATTTGAATGTCTCAACAGAAACTCGAGACTCATCAGACCAGACCAGGCAACATTTTTCCAGTCTTCAACTGTTCAATTTTGGTGAGCTCGTGCAAATTGTAGCCTCTTTTTCCTATTTGTAGTGGAGATGAGTGGTACCCGTTGGGGTCTTCTGCTGTTGTAGCCCATCCACCTCAAGGTTGTGCGTGTTGTGACTTCACAAATGCTTTGCTGTTGTAACGAGTGGTTATTTCAGTCAAAGTTGCTCTTCTATCAGCTTGAATCAGTCGGCCCATTCTCCTCTGACCTCTAGCATCAACAAGGCATTTTCGCCCACAGGACTGCCGCATACTGGATGTTTTTTCCTTTTCACACCATTCTTTGTAAACCCTAGAAATGGTTGTGCGTGAAAATCCCAGTAACTGAGCAGATTATGAAATACTCAGACCGGCCCGTCTGGCACCAACAACCATGCCACGCTCAAAATTGCTTAAATCACCTTTCTTTCCCATTCTGACATTCGGTTTGGAGTTCAGGAGATTGTCTTGACCAGGACCACACACTTAAATGCATTGAAGCAACTGCCATGTGATTGGTTGATTAGATAACTGCATTAATGAGAATATATATATATATATATATATATATATATATATATATATATATATATATATATTATGGCATGCCGTTTAGGAAAATATTCATGAGAGAACTTAATGAAAACTCTGAATATATTGAATGAAACGTGAGAATATTGAATGGATTCGAATATATTGATTGAAAAATATATATATTGAATGAATTCTGATATATGGATTGACACTCTATATATATTGAATGAAGATTCTGAATATATTGAATGAAACGTGAGAATATTGAATGGATTCCGAATATATTGATTGAAAATATATATATATATATGAATGAATTCTGAATATATGGATTGAAAACTAATATATTGAATGAAAAGTCTGAATATATGGAATGAAAAGTCTGAATATATGGAATGAAACATGACGTCATCGAAACAGCGCCATCTTTAGGAAGGATGAGTGAGTCGGCGAGAAACTTGGTTGCTGCAATTGTGAGAAATGAAGAGATGGTCAACTCTTTTATATTCATTATATTCAGAATTCATTCAATATATATATTTTTCAATCAATATATTCGGAATCCATTCAATATTCTCACGTTTCATTCAATATATTCAGAGTTTTCATTAAGTTCTCTCATGAAAATTTTCCTAAACGGCATGCCATAATATATATATATAAAGTATGTCACAAAAGTGAGTACACCCCTCACATCTCTGCAGATATTTAGTTATATCTTTTCATAGGACAACACTGCATAAATGACTCTTTGACACAATGAAAAGTCGTCAGTGTAAAGTTTGTATAGCAGTGTAAATTTATTGTTCCCTCAAAATAACTAAAAATACATCCAATAATAGCTGAACCCCTGGCAAAAAAAGTGAGTACACTCATAAGTGAAAATGTGAAATGTCAATATTTTGTGTGGCCACCATAATTTTCCAGCACGGCTTGAATTCTCTTGGCCATGGAGTTCACCAGAGCTTCACAGGTTGCCACTGGAATCCTCTTCCACTCCTCCGTCACATCATCACTGAGGTGGTGGACATTTGACACCTTGTGCTCCTCCACGTTCCTTTCCTATGGGGTTTAGGTCTGGAGACATACTTGGCCAGTCCATCACCTTTACCCTCAGCCTCTTTAGCAAGCCAGTGGTCATCTTGGAGGTGTGTTTGGGGTCATCATCATGCTGGAACGCTGCTCTGCAGCCCAGTTTCCGGAGGGAGGGGATCATGCTCTGCTTCAGTATGTCACAGTGCATGTTAGAATCCATGTTTCCCTCAATGAACTGTATCTCCCCAATGCCAGCAGCACTCATGCAGCCCCCAGATCATGACACTCCCACCACCATGTTTGACGGTAGGCAAGACACACTTGTCTTTGTACTCCTCACCTGGTTGCAGCCACACACGCTTGACACCATCTGAACCAAATAGGTTTATCTTGGTCTCATCAGACCACAGGACATGGTTCCAGTAATCCTGGTCCTTAGCTTGCATGTCTGCAGCAAATTGTTTGCGAGCTTTCTTGTGCATCATCTTTAGAAGAGGCTTCCTTCTAGGACGACAACCATGCAGAGCAATTTGATGCAGTGTGCGGCGTACGGTCTGAGCACTGACAGGCTGACCTCCCATCCCTTCAATCTCTGCAGCAATGCTGGACGCTAAAACTCATCCATCTGTTTTCCAAAGCCGATCTTTGGATCTGACGCTGAGAACGTGCACTCAGCTTCTTTGGCCGACCATGGCGAGGCCTGTTCTGAGAAGAACCTGTCCTCTTAAAGCGCTGGATGGTCTTGGCCACTGTGGTGCAGCACAGTTGCAAGAGTGTTGGCGATCTTCTTATAGCCTCTGCCATCTTTATGTAAAGCAACAATTCGTTTTTTCAGGTCTTCTGAGAGTTGTTTGCCATGAGGTGCCAAGTTGAACTTTCAGTGGCCAGGTTGAGAGAGTGGAAGAGCTTTTATACCAAATTTAACTCTCCTGCTATCTGGTGACTAAGACCTGAGACAGTGTAACACTAATGAGTCACATGACAAAGGGGAAGGAAAATGACTCATTGTGCTCAATTTGTACATTTTCACTTACGGGTGTACTCACTTTTGTTTCCAGGGGTTCGGCTATTATTGTTTTATTTTATTATTTTTAGTTATTTTGAGGGGACAAAACATTTACACTGCTATACAAACTTTACACTGAGTACATTTTCATTCTTTTCATACTTTTCAGAGAGAGGTGGTGAGTCTCACAAAACCAATAAAGCACCACGACATTAATGATTTTAAATATAAAATGTGTAATTTAATAATATAAAAGCATCAGAATAAAGACAATCCTGATCTCTACCTTGCACAATGTGTGATTACAACATGAGAATAAATAATTGTTCTATTTTACTACATTTTATGCTAAAATTCTTATTACTGCAATGCATCCAGCTATGTTTGAATGTGTTATGTTGTAATTTAAACCAAATTAACATGAAAAAAAAAAGTAGAAAAAAGGGTGTTCTACGAGATTCTTTTAGATGGCAGAAAAAATATTTTGCTGAAAAAAGTAGGAAAACTGTGTACATGCCTCATGTTCTTATCCTGCGCAGAACGTTTTAAAGACTGTTTAAACACATCTCCTTTATACATCTCCAGTTAAATATTAAATATTCTGTCGTTAGAATGTTAATACAACATTTTGATTCTCATTACCGAATTAGGAAGTTTTCTACATTTCAAAAATTGTTAAATAAATAAAAATATATGAAAATCTACTTTATTAAGATCTGATTATATGCACTGAGAAAAAATGAGTAAAGCCATCGTGGCTACTCTATAATTAGCAAAACATCCTGAGGCACCTCATCCTCCACAGTGTCGGACAGTCAGCAAGTGAGGAAAAAAAAGTTGTAGCAAAGGCCAACTGAAGTTCAGGGAAAATTTACACATCAACCCAGAGCTGTGAGTACAGAAGGAAGAACCCTAGCAAAAAAGCAAAAAAATCTCTCTCCACATGTCCCTATCTTCTGCATCCACAACAATTGTAACCACTCACTCATCCTCATTTATTACATCCATATTCCTCCTCTTTGCCTCCATGTCCAACATTCTCCTACCAATATACTCACTCTCCCTCCTCTGAACCAATCCAATGTCCAAACCAACGAATGTCCAAACCATTTTAATCTGGCCTCCCTAACTTTGTCCCCTAAATATCCAACATGAGCTGTCCCTCTGATCTCCTTTCTAATCTTGTCTAACTGTGTCACTCCCAAAGAGGACCTCAACATTGTCAGCTCTGCTAAAGCAAAACCCTGCAGCCTTCATTCTGGTTTTTATCTGAGAAGTGCTCTGTTACATTCATTTGTTGCTTTATACAGCACCATTAAATATATATGTTTTTGTTCTGAGTGAGAGGGAGAGAGAGAGAGATAAGTAGGTGTAATATGTGCTCATATGTGCACCCTTGTGTTGTACATGTCTGTGTTTTACTGATGAAGAGTGTGTGTGTGTGTGTGTGTGTGTGTGTGTGTGTGTGTGTGTGTGTGTGTGTGTGTGTGTGTGTGTGTGTGTGTGTGTGAGAGAGAGAGATGAGTGTTTGTTACGTGTACAGCCTTGTCTGTGTGTGTGTGTGTGTGTGTGTGTGTGTGTGTGTGTGTGTGTGTACATGTCTGTGTGTTTTAGTGATGAAGGATGTGTGTGTGTGCTTTACCTGTAGATTGACTGAAGTTATTCATTAATGTTTTCAAGTTGTGTAGGAAGTAGTCATTTTGCTTCTCCATGTCTGAGGTCTCTTTGTACCAGTAATCTGCCGTGTTATCTCTGAGCTTCTTCATCCACTCAGTCTTTGGCTTCACCTCCTTGCTGATGCTGTCGTAGTACATAAACGGCTCTCCATCCACCAGACCAAGAGCAGTGAAATTTCTTCCTGGTATGAGAGGAGTGTAACGGTACTGCAGAGAGTGTGTCCCTGTAAAATAAACAGTTTGTGTAACTCATCACATATAAGGTATAAACTATGAAGATGCGCTGACACAGCAAAATTCAGGATGATGTCACCAACATCTACTGACTGAGTTAGTAAAGCCAACAACACACACATACACACACAACTGATCATAGCCTCTACACAAGGAACTTAATTTTTTTCATTTATTTATTTAATAAAGTTAAACCTTGGATTGAGAGCAGAATTCATTCTGGAAGTGTGTGTGTACAGTAAATCCCCAACTTACGAATTTCCACAGATAAGAATGGACCGCAGTTTGCATTTAACATTTGTAGAACATTCACAGAAGTAACTTGTGTGCATTGTACAAAACTGGACACTGCTGTGCACCAGATACCGATATTTACAATTATATACAATATTCTCAGTGTGTAAGTGAATGCAGGGGCGGACTGGGACCAAAGCGGCCCTGGACTTCCTGCCCCACAGCAGCCCACAACATAATACACATTCCACATCATAATACATTGACTCATTAATGTGGAGATTTGTTTTTAACACCACTTACTATTATGAAAATATAATGCAATACAGAAATACATGCTATTTCAGCATATTATTTGAACTGTCACTGAACATATATTGGGTCATATTTGTAAAACAAAGAATCAAAAGAAAGAACATTAATACAAACATACAGGTGCATCTCAATAAATTAGAATATCATCGAAATGTTGATTTATTTCTGTAATTCAATTAAAAAAACTGAAACTCATATATAGATTCATTACACACAGACTGATGTATGTAAAGTGTTTTATTTCTTTTAATTTTGATGATTATGGCTTACAGCTAATGAAACCCCAAAATTCAGTATCTCAGAATATTGTGAAAGGTTTCAATATTGGAGACTTGTGGTGGCACACTCTAATCACCTAATTAATTCAAAACACCTGCAAAGCTTTCGAGAATGGTTAAATGGTCTCTCAGCCTGTTTCAGTAGGCTGGCTGTTCACAGAATGCTGTTTCAAAGTACATTAATGGAAAGTTGAATGGAAGGAATAAATTCAAGAATTTGGGGGAGATTCACAAGGAGTGGACTGCAGCTGGAGTCAGTGTTTCAAGAGTCTGGTCCAAGGTCAGCACAGCCATCTATGAGGTTTTAGAGCACTTCATGCTTCTGTCTGCTGACGAGGTTTATGGAGATGCTGATTTAATTTTCCACCTGGACTTATATACTATATATACTTAATATACTAACAACTGGTTCAGGAACCACTGTATCCCTGTGCTTGATTGGCCAGCAAACTCGCCCGAACTAAAGCCCACAGGGAATCTATGATTGCAAAGAGGAAGATGCTAGACAACAGCAACACAGAAGAGCTGAAGGCCGCTATCAGAGCCACCTGGACTTCCTTAAAACCTCAGCAGTGCCACAGACTCATCGCCTCCATGCCACACCGCATTGCTGTGTTAAAAAAAATCTATTTTTTTTTTTTTTAATTGGTCCTAAGTAATATAAAAATTTTCCGAGAACCTGAATTTTGGGTTTTCATTAGCTGTAAGCCATAATCATCAAAATTAAAAGAAATAAAACACTTCACATGCATCAGTCTGTGTGTAATGAATCTATATGAGTTTCAGTTTTTTTAATTGAATTACAGAAATAAATAAATTTTTCGATGATATTCTAATTTATTGAGATGCCCCCTTTTCATCCATAGAAATTATTATTAATTATTTGCTCAGAGAAAGGATCAAAATCTCTCCCTCTGTAATTTAGAAGTGAAAGGGGGCATGTTTCAGAACATGTATGGAACAGACCAGACTAATTCATAGTGAGGGAGGGCAATACATTCACATGCACACAAACACATGCACTTTGTCGGAGGCGCCACGCGATCGACGCACTCATCCATCAGCTTTGAAGAAACGCAAAATTATGGTTTCTGTCATTTTCTTTATTATATTGGCATACTGACTGGGCCGGCCCACACTGGCCAGCGGCCCACCGGGAAAACTCCAGGGGCTCCAGATGGCTGACTTTCTGTACTGTACCACCATTTTAAGATAAGCTCTGTACTGAAAAAGTAAAAATAGTTTAGTTTGGAGTTTAGTAAAAAAAAAAATATTTTTAGTTATTTTGAACTGTACCACTATTTTAAGGTTACATTACTGTAAATGTAAAAATACATTATTTGTAGTTTATTTACAGCTGTTCTGTAAGTAAAAATTATTTATTTACAGCATTTGTGTGTGGGGAGGGTTATGTTTTACATTGTACAGTGGAACCTCGGATTGCGAGTAACGCGGTTTGCGAGTGTTCCGCAAAACAAGCAAAGATTTTAAATAGATTTTTACTTGAAAAATCTCGGTTTACGAGTACCGAGCATCATTTAGCACGCATGCGCTTCTTGTTTTGTTGCCGGGCGTCATGTGATCACAACTGAGCCAACGGTTTTTCTCTTTCTTGCGCTGAGGAATTGTGGGTAATCGTCTTCCCTGCTCGGTCTTAGTGCTCGTCTCTCACTGGTGTGCGCGTAAAACATCTTTTATTTTGTGTTTGTACTGTTTATTATAACACCTGTGTGTGTGTGTGTGTGTGTGTGTGTGTGTGTTTGTGTGTGTGTGTGTGTGTGTGTGTGCAAAAAAGAAAGAAAGGCTCATTTGAGGTTAAAGATCCATTTTCACACTCTGTCTCAGTCTGCACTGTGTGCGTGCGTCATTTGACACCGTGCCTCTTCACACACCCCTTTTCCTCTCGCTCCCTCACACACACACACACACACACACACACACACACACACACACACACACTACTCTACACAAACACTGCTCTGTTGCGATTCATTTCAAAGGTAAAGTGCAGGTTAATTAGGACCCGAGCACCAACTGGTTTACAGCTTCAATGACGATCAGAGCTTGAACAGATTGACATGCCAATATGATAGCACAGTCATAGCACCACCAACTGGTATGAGGAAATGATAGAAAACCATCTCTTTTTGCCTGTATTTCTGTACAAATGAAGGGACGACATCAGAGAAAACATGCAGGAGGACATTGAAGAAGCCGGCATGGACTGCTTGCAGCTTTATTTTGTTGTATTTTTTACTTTATATATTGTGTTAATTCTTTTTATATATTTATTTCTTGAGGTTGTGGAACAAATAATTTGAGTTCCTATTGTTTCTTAAGGAAAATACGATTTGGTTTACAAGAGTTTTTAAACACGAGCCCGCATCCGGAACAAATTATGTTCGTAATTCAAGGTTCCACTGGATATGTGTCCAACAGTGACTCCTAGTGCTCATCATCTATTAATGCTCAAAATTCAGGTTATTTCAGTGCATAAAACTCACTTTACTCCACTTACGAACGATCTCCTGAAACGGAACTCGTTCACAAGTTGGGAACTACCTATATATCAAAAGACTCGTATATCAAAATGAATATCCCCATAAGAAATAATGGAATCTCCAATGATTCGTTCCACAGCCCCAAAATATTCCTATAAAGTAATTTATACAAAATATAAAGTAAAAATAAAACATTAACCTGCACTTTACTTTTGAAAAGAATAATGGCTGGTGAGAGATGAGAGAAATGGGGAGGAGGGGGCCT
This sequence comes from Clarias magur, assembly GCA_013621035.1. Taxonomy (NCBI): domain Eukaryota; kingdom Metazoa; phylum Chordata; class Actinopteri; order Siluriformes; family Clariidae; genus Clarias; species Clarias magur. Next base: position 1,038,356 of record QNUK01000144.1, on the reverse strand, counting down.
CCTTTCACTCACCAAGGAATTTCCTAACTTAGCAGATATAGAATGTGTTGTTTTCTCAAACATGATTTTCCCAACTTGGCAAAATTTGATTCAGACAGTTTGAATTTAGGAATGCACCTCAAAAAACCTAAAGCACAAACACAGCATAGCAAAGCAGAGACGTGCATTCACACCCCTGACCATCTTTTGTCTTGTAAATTAGGTATTCTTCGCATAGGTTGGGGGGGGGGTTACACACACATTCATTTTAATTACCGGACGTCATAAAGTACTAAGAATGATACTGAAAAACAATGGGGAGGCACAGTGGAAAATCTTTCAATCCCCACACACTGCGTTTGTACTGTACATTGTAGCTATGTTTTGTTAGGGCACGTGTTAATACACAGTACTGTAATGCATCTAACCTTTCCTGGCTTGGTTTTTAAAAAATATTGCTTATTAACTACGCACTGTTCAGCAAAATAAACAATGTCTATGACGAATTTACTATGAACGTTTTAAAGTCTTGGTGTAACAGAGACGAGCCTCTTCAGATCCTTCTGCACTCGTGGTATCATGTAAATTATCGTATTGATGTATTTCAATTAAGGACAAAAAACGACCATGCAATAGTTTAATCAACTATTTACAAGACAACAATTAAAGTGCCACATGTTAGTGTGTGTTTGTGGATGGAGAGGTATGTCTGTGTGTGATCCTGCATTTATCAGTTGGCTTTAACACAAACGCATTTGCGTGCCAGCAAGTCGAAAAAAAAAAACAATACAAATTTTTTTTAACAATTAGCACCATGTAATAGTCAGTAATTCTCTGTTTAGTTCCACAAAGTTTTTCTTTGTTCTTTTTATGTAGTTCTTAAAACCCAAAGCATTTATTTATACTGAGAAAAATAAATATGGGTCACATAAGTACAAAATAGCATAGATACATATGATCAAGTGGTTGTTTTCATCTATTTCTATGACTAATAATAATAATAATTATAATAATTACAATAATAATAATAATTATTATTATTATAGCCCAACTCTTTGACTATTTAAAACAATGTTTTCTCCCATTTTAGATCATCAATGTACAGTAGGACCCCTGTGAAACAGCCGTCTGGAACATGGCGAGTTCCATAGCAACCCCTGACAAGTCGGTGCACGGAATGTGATCCCCCACGATGATGCAGTTAATGATGCCCCGCCCCATAAACGCCCCCATGCGCTTTCCAATAAGATGGTTGCAATGCTGTATCATCTCGCCAGGTGGAGCATGATCTGCTTCAGTTAACTGCAGTGTCCAGGCAGTTTATACAGCATGTCTATATAGTACAGGCGTTGTCAACATAGTTTCATAAATAGATGATATGGTAAAAAAAATCAAATAAAACCGATTAATAATTTTTTTTTTAATCACTCAATACACAACCCTTGATGCTTATGCTATTTCAAATTAATAAATTTCTTAATAAATAAAATTAGTTATTGCAATATTTTCCAAGACATCCTTAATGATCCTTAAAGACACAGTAACATGTGTAATTTATACCGATAGCTGTAGATACGGAATATAAATGCAGGCTATGTATTTCACATTATGGTGTATTTTATCTAGTTCCGTTTAATACACTGATAAAAAAAACACTAGAAAGTAAAACTCAAACTGTAACTTCTGCTTGGGTTTGTTTTCGTTATATTTTTAATGATGGTTTTTTCACCAACAGTAAAAAATTGGCATGACAAATTGATTGATGGCACAAATATCTTGATATTGATCTGAAACAAATATCTGCCCATATGGAAGTTACGTGGCACTGTATGGAGAGCCGCACCACAAGATGTTTTTAATGATAAGAGCATGAGAGGGGTTTAACAAAATAAGAGAGTGCTTATGATACGCACGGGAAGACCTTTCCGTTTGGAGGTGGCGTGGGATTATTAATTAGGAAACTTGAAAGGAAACAAAAGAAAACTGATAACACAAAATAAACAGAGTTCCGACGTCGACGGAGAACGGACGGGTCTCTGGGATCAAAAACAAAACTTTTGATCCTCTCTGGGCTTATGCCCTTACCGAGGACCTATGAGAGAGAGTTATGTATTTTTTGTGCTGTGGTAGCAGCCTGCGGATCAGTAAAGATCTGAACAGTTCATGCGCGGATCTGCCCGTTCTGAACAGTTTATGCGCGGATCTGCATCTCGCGCAGCCCGCATCATTACAACAGATCAGTATTTCTTTCATCCCTGCACAACGTTCCCCCAGCAAAGATCTGATGGGGCATTAATCACTTATCACAACTGTGAATAGATGCGGCAGCAGAGACAAATTAAATCCCCTTAAACATTCACACTTGAGAACAACACTAAAACAACTAAAATGTTCCAGAGGTTACTGTGTTTTCACTGCTTATATTTTTTGCCCTAGTTTCATTTGGTTTTACGCAATTTCATATGCTATTTGTGAGTGCGTGTATGTGTGTGTGTGTGTGTGTGTGTGTGTGTGTGTGTGTGTGTGTGTGTGTGAGTGAGTGAGAGAGAGAGAGAGAGAGAGAGAGAGAACACAGTTGTGTTTATAGGTTTAATCAGCTATTTACAAGATGCACTAACGGTTAAAATGCCACAGGTGTGTGTGTGTGTGTGTGTGTGTGTGTGTGTGTGTGTGTGCTCCTGCGTTCGTCAGGTTCGCCTGAGCTGGCTTTAACACAAACATATTTGCGCGCCGGCAGGTTGAAAGAACCCAACTTAATTAATGGCGCATAATATCTGGAACAAATATCTGCCCATACGGATCAGTATTTCTTTTGTCATTTAATCATGCATAATGCTCCACCATCAAATATCTTATAGGGCATTAATCACTTATCACAACTGTGAATAGATGCGGCAGCAGAGAGATTAAATCCCCATAAACATTCAACTACTACTAATAAAATTATTTCAATTAAACCTATTTGTCTCAATCACAAATTAAGCCAATGCTGTAAACAGATGACACAACAAATTATACATTTTCATATATACATTTTCCAAATTATACATATACATTTTAAAATATAACATTTGAAAATATATATACAAAAAATAAATAAATGAAAATCACCAATTGTTGCTAAAGCCAGCCCGTGGCTGCTCAGGCCAAGTTTATAAGGGCATTTGTTAATACAGAGTACTGCAGTGCATCAAAATTATTTCCTAGTTTGTAAATATTGCTTATTAAAGATGCACTGTTTTATGGGACATGGCAGTTTTGTAATGTTCAGCAGAATAAACACTGTCTACGGTGAATTTACTGTAAACGTCTCAAAGTCACAGGTGCGTGTGTGTGTGTGTGTGTGTGTGCGTGTGTGTGTGTGTGTGTGTGTGTGCGTGTGTGTGTGTGTGTGTGTGCTCCTGCATTCGTCAGGTTTGCCCGAGTTGGCTTTAACACAAACACATTTGCACAGGTCCAAAAAAAAAAAACCTTCAAACACAGCATTTAGCAGTAACAGTCAGTAGTGGGGGCAGTCAGTTCTCCATTGAGGTTTCTCACCTTACAGATCTGGCCATTAGGAACGCACGTTTCAAGAAAAGGGATCTCGCACGCGGCAGCAGGAAGCTGTGAAAATTGAAACTGAAGTCGAAAATGTGTTCTCTCTCTCATGCCATTGACAGCAAGCAACAGAGCGCATAAATGTATTTAAATACTGATATGTATTTATTCTTCATTTTCTTCATTTTCTTCTCTCCTGCAATGATACTTCTTTGACTGCGCTTTCTCCATTCAGTATTATTATCATTAGTAGTAGTAGTGAAAACTACCGCTGATTAACTATCTCTCCGAATGCCTTTCTAGTATTTAATGGGGCCGCATGGCAATCAAGCTTGATCTTATGGAGACTAACCAAAATGTGGAAGAAAACAAGAAACTGATTGATAGAAAGAACTGTATTGTAGAAATAAACAAAGTATACGGCATTTGTATGGTGTGGCTTCTGTTTATTGTGAATTGCTAGTCTAATTTAATATTTTTTTATTATTATATTATATTTCATATTATATTTAAAAACCAACAATTTCAAACACCTTTGTCCACGCATCTTTTTTTTTTTTTAATTAATGTCCCTGTACACAAACAGGGACATGTCATAAATAACCGGAAAACCCGCTACCGCAATAATTAACCTCTCTATGTCGCCAGAACAAAAGTTTACAGGTCTGTGTTCCGCGGAATCCGCGCAAGCGGAGGACCTCCCTTTTAATTGGTTGCTGCTCAACCGCGTCATAGCTCATTACCATAAAGTTGAGCTGATTTCAACTCCCATTGAAAATGAATGACTTCCGGCGTCTTTGACGCTCTCGCCGCGTTCGGTGTGAACGCAGGGTTTGAGTTACAGATACTTTACTCTTTACACAAACATTATTATTAAACAAATCTTTTTTTCATGTATAACCTTCATGTATATTCTCCAACACATCTCAGAGACACTTAAAACTGAGATGCTGATGAGCCACATAAGCTCCACACACAGTTTTAGGTTCTCTGTGATTGCTATGACAAAATGTAAATGTTGGAAAAATTTTATTTGTACAAGCTGTTATGGTTGCAGCATTCAGCTAATTTCTTGCTTTTTTTACTTTCTTGCAGACAGGCACTGGAGGAAACACAGATTGAGACCTCTGACAGCAGCACAAGACCAGCTAACAAGAGCAGGAGACTCATAATGCTGCATGAAATCTCAGATTTAGATGGAGAATCGCTGACTACAGATACAGAGGAAGGAACATCAAAAGATCGAATAGGACGTTGATGCAGACGACGGACCAACTGTTGTCTTTGTTGTTAACACACAACCTCTTGCTATGCAAGTACAAGTAAATATAAAAATATGCTACATTTTAATGTTTAGATTTTTTGTCCTATTTGACAGCTACTTTTGTTACAAAATTTACTTTTATTATATTTTTATTTAATAATGTTTAATAAAACATTTTGCACTCTATCCAGTACTTTGTTTTTAATCCAAATCCCCCACACTCATCTTGGATTTTACAGTATACATTTATTTTTACGTTTACAAAAATACAATATGAACACACGGCACACAAAATATATTAAACACTAAACATTGATGCATGCTGAGGTTTTAAATTCAATAGTTTCAGCACCTCAGCTAAGTTTGAAAATCTACACAAAGCAACGCAAGGAAAAAAAGAGCACAAGCATCTCTCTTGTAGGAATGTTGTCTTCTTAATAGGAAAAAGAAAAACTAACCAACTATCTCTCTACCGCCACCTACTGTTTCCAGTTGTGTAAATACGCAAGTGTGCCCGGGATCACAACCGATATTACAGTGTGAACGCAGACCTGTGGGGGGACTGGGGAGGGGGAGAAATCGTGCTCGGGTACAGAACGGAACAGAGAATCAATTCTGTAACGAGCGCAGAAGCTCCCGAGTGCTGCAACAGAAACACATTATTATGGGGTTACATTATCAAAAATCGCGTGTTAAAAGCCTCCGGTCTCCAAACTCTTGAATGAATTAGTCTGAAACCCACTCATCTCACACACAAGTCTCAAAACACCACTAGCACTAAGTAGTAAAAAAAATCGCATGCATTAGAAGCCCATGTGAGAAGGCACTCGCTCAACCTGTGCGCTTTTTAGTTCTAAGACTTTGGAGGCATTTGTGGAGGAAAAACATCTCCGTTTCATTATAATCATAAAGATAGAATTATTTTCACATGTTCATCCCATGTAGTAGGAGTGGATTATTGGCTAAATTTGAATTATTATTAGAAATAAAAATTTATTGGAGATAATAAAGATACAGGCTGCTCAGTTAAATGCTATACTCAGTTAAACTACTTGAAGATAGTTTATATTGTTGAAATGCTGCGCTTGTTTTTAAGTGAGAAATCTAAAGTTATAAGGAAAGAGATACATATAATTAAACCTTTTTTTTTTTTTAACAATGCCATTGACCAGAATTGTCTGGTTTTCAGTTTGATTGGCAGTGATCAGTGATCCATGAAACAATTCCGTACCGAGCGCAAAAGCTCCTGAGTAGCGCAACAAACACTTTATTGGAATTTTTATGCTGTTACAATTATCAAAAATCGTGGATGTTAAAAGCCTCCGATCTGCCTGTTTCTCCAAACTCAGAGAGAGAACTCATCTCAAACCCACTCATCACACACACACACACACACACACACACATTCTTATAACACTGCCAGCGCTAATTAGACTTGTACACTTACAAAAACACTTCATTAGACAAAACCTTTTTTTTCTGATGGTGTTGACCACAATCCTGTATGGATTTCATTTGAAATGGTTTTCATTTGTACAAAAATGTTACAAGGAAAGTTTTTCCAAAACAGGTTTGATAAGCCACACATTGTTCAACAATGTATAAAACTTTTAGAAATAAAGTTTTTTATTATTATTCAAACACATGGTTTGTCCCAATTCTCAAGAATGACTCTCTATCTATCTATCTATTTATTCTATCAACATGAAAAATATATGCCCCTCTTCTGGCGGTCACATGACAGCATCAACAGTGCTCGTGTTTGGAACTGCGAATGAGGAAATTACTTTCTTTTGTGTCAAGGCCGCAATTTTGTGTATATTTTACAGTAATCACACAGCGTATAAATTAACTTTATACAGTAAAGTTAAGTTACAGTAATCACACAGCGTATAAATTAACTTCACCTCGACCATATCTTAATACCAATTTCTACTAATACTACTAATCTGCTAAAATGTGTAACGTTACTGTATAAATACCACATGTAACGCGTGTGTGTGTGTAAATGCTCTTTGATGACTTGCAATAACACGGATAAACACGAAGTTACGTTTTTTACAGAAGTATAAATGTGAAGTACGTCATTTACACAAACACTGACAGAACAGAGCTTAATACTTATGCGGAAAATCTACGTTTATGAACTTACCTGCTGATGACAGATGAAAAGAAAATGTGAGCAAAAACAAAAGCTTTAACAGAGAGCTTCCGTTTGCCATCTTAATGTAGACTTCACCCGAACAGAAATAATCACTTTTCTGAATAAAAGTAAGTTAAATCCTTTATTTAGACGGTAACACCCCGGAGTCGCAGTCGGCGTTTATCAGCAGGCGAAATATCCGCGTTAGCGAGATAAGTCTGGGAGAAACCCAGGCTTCAAGTTTTAACACAGAGTCCGTCGTTACAGAGTGTCTCACTCAACTGAACCAGCCTGAGCATGTCTCAACACATGCGCAGAAGCGCTTGTAGCATGTTTCTGTAGATGGCATATTCCGCCTGAACACCGGCTTTGGTTTCAATGAAGAGATTGATTTCTGCGAAGTCACGTGACTTCTGCCGTTTGACCTGATTGGGTACACTGCACATTGAATATAGTAAAATACATAATTACAGTAAAGGAAAAACAAAACCATACAGTATTAATAATATGTAAGTACAAAGGAAAGGCAAAAGACATGAGAGGATACTTATGAGATATAAACTGTGGGAGAGAGATTACCAAGAGACACATTTTCGTCAATTTAAAACAATGTCATAGAACTGTAGAAGTCTATAGTTCTTTTCAGTTTTGGGGAACGTTACTTTTTAAAGTAACTAATTATATTACAAAATTACTGTCTTCAAAAAGTAATCAGTTACATTACTGCGTTACTTTCTGATAAAAGTAACTAGTTCGAGTAGTTTTCCATTGCAGAAAATGAAAACTTCTTTGTGCTTCCTCATGCATGTTGTTTTAGTCAAGACCTTTATAATTATTTTGAAGTTTGGCCCATAATCTGTTAACTACTAATAGCCCTATTTCACCTATGTGGTTTTGCGCGGTGGCCGTAAATACGCTTCATCATGATTCACCGCGAGTTTTGGCGCTGTGATTAGATTTCCATCTTTCCACTTGTCGGTTCTCGCATAGTCAAACCGCATAGGGGAGATAGGGTATAACAGCAGGAATAACAGAGGGGGCACACACACACACACACACACACACACACACACACACACACACACTAATGGATTGGAACTGCTGTCTAGCTCACAGATGACATAAATTGTCTGAATAACGGATTACATTTTTGAAACCTTAACTAAATAACTGAGTACTTGAATGGCAGACCTAATGTGTTAGATTACACGTTACAACAAAAAAAATTACTACACATTCAAGAGGTGTTATTTTCTGAATTTTAGGAGAGTTATTAACCTTTTGTCTTCTTACACTCAAAAAGCACATGTATCAAAGTTTCATTTACTGTATCACAGAAGGAGCATTTTCGTATCTCCGAATATTTAGATGAAATAGAGTTCTTATAGAGGAAAATCTTATGGAGGATCTTGAAATTAACTTCTCCTATTTTATTGCAAATGCAGTATTTATTAGGCGTAAGTCAGACTTTATCCGAGTCAATATCTTGAATATCTCTTGAATTCTTCTTTGAGAAGATAATGTGGCAAATGTGTTTATTATTACATTTCCTATCTGATTATCAATACCAATTAAAAGTAATTTAGATAGTATAACCTCATATGAACCTAAGACTAGGTGACTTTTAATGAGAAAAAATAAACCGAGGCAAATAGCTCTCTTTAATAGATGAAATTCTCTAGAAGGTACCAGAAGACGTAGAGAGTCATCAGTTTTTTCAAATAAAGAAAGAACATTACATACTGTACAGAACAAAGGTTTGGACACCCCTTCTCATTCAGCGAGTTTTCTTTCTTGTGTTCTTTCTTGTGTTCTTTAGCCCAAACGCGTCTCTTCTGCTTGTTGACCGTCCTTAGCAGTGGTTTCCTAGCAGATGTTCTAGCATGAAGGCCTGATTCACACAGTCTCCTCTTAACAGTTGTTCTAGAGACGTGTCTGCTGCTAGAACTCTGTGTGGCATTGACCTGCTCTCTGATCTGAGCTGCTGTTAACCTGCGATTTCTGAGGCTGGTGACTCGGATGAACTTCTCCTCCGCAGCAGAGGTGACTCTCTGTCTTCCTTTCCTGGGCCGGTCCGCATGTCAGCCAGTTTCTTTGTAGCGCTTGATGCTTTTTGTGACTGCACTTGGGGACACTTTCAAAGTTTTCCCAATTTTTCAGACTGACTGACCTTCATTTCTTAAAGTAATGATGGCCGCTCGTTTTTCTTTACTTAGCTGCTTTTTTCTTGCCATAATACAAATTTAAAGTCTTTGAATGAGAAGGTGTGTCCAAACTTTTGGTCTGTACTGTACTGTATGTGCGGTCAAATTGCAAACACAAAACATCCAACAAAGGTGCATTTCTAGAACAATCTTTATTTAACAAACATGCGTTCAACTTCGCCTATTAACAAAATGTGATACAGTATATATTACACAAGTTTTCCAGAAGTAACATCATACAGTCTCTGTTTACACAAACAGCAAAACGCAAGCATATAATTTTATTTTTTATTTTTACAATTAGTAATCTTGTAAGGGACCACCATTAGAGGGCACTGTGGGCATTTCTTTGTTTGGTTTTACTTGATTTGGTTTTGTTTTGTTTTGGGTTTTCTTTTGTTTTAGTTTGTTTCTGTTTTATGAAGGCTTTTAGAGGTTTTTGTGATCAGTGTTCTGAGTGTTTTTCTTCGTTTGTCCTTTGAGGAGTGTATGTTCTAAGCCAGTGTATGCTCTCAACCTGTGTATGTGCTAAACCAATGTATGCTCTAAACCTAGTGTATGCTCTCAACCTGTGTATGTACTAAGCCAGTGTATGCTCAAACCTAGTATATGCTATAAACCAATGTATGCTCTAAACCAAGTGTGTGCTCTAAACCAGTGTATGCTCTAAACCAGTGTATGCTCTAAACCTAGTGTATGCTCTCACGCTCCTCGGAGCGAACCCCACACACCCGTGCTCCTATGAGCCGAAACACACGCTCGCGCTCCTATGAGACGAAACACACGCTCGCGCTCCTATGATACCAGTTGTTCAAAGCTAGTGTATGCTCTAAACCTGTGTATACTCTAAACCTAGTGTATGCTCTAAACCTCTGTATGTTCTAAGCTAGTGTGTGCTCTAAGCCAGTGTAAGGTGTTTCGCTCATAGGAGCGCAAGCGTGTGTTTGGGCTCATAGGAGCGCGAGCGTGTGGGGTTCGCTCCGAGGAGCGTGAGATTGGCTTAGAGAATCTAGCATGTTATGCTTAGAAGAACTTGTATATGTGTAATGTGTATAGAGCCTGTGTGTCTGTGTGTTATGCTTAGAGAATCCTGTGCGTCTATGCCTGCCCTCTTGAGCCCACGGAAAGAACGACAACCCAAACTACTAGTATTACACCTAAGTTCGTGACAAATCTATTGTAAATAGATTTATGTTAGAAACATCACATTACTTAAGCAAAAAAAACTTTCCTCACCATTCTGGGAATATGTAGTTTAAATTATATTTTCAATTTTTAAGTCATTTCAAGTTTAAGCTACAGCAGAACAGCTGTAGAAACTACATCACTGTTTTTATCTGACTGTGCATCTAAATCAACTTCAGGTTTCTCAGTAGAGCATGATAGCCTGTTTTCATCAGAACCAGGGGCGCCGCTAAGGGGAGTTAGGACGATTCTAAGGGCCCACGCCCTTTAGGGGCCCCCAGAGATCTGCTTTATTAGTAATAACACTACTAGCAGTAAATTAAAAGAAATTAGAAATGAATCTACAAAACAGTTACAAATGAAAAAAGATTACGGCTTATTTCTGCATCTCCAGTCAAATCACACCCCTCTCTGATACACTGTGTGGTTCAGCCCACCCTACCTAGTGCAGAGTGTCGCTGCTGAGTACAGGTGTTGAACTGTGAAAGCAGATATGTCACCGAGTTCAACAAAGAAGCATAAGTCCGGTCATCAGAAACGACAAACAAAACCTTCTGCCTCGAAGCTTCTTGTATTTTTTAAAATTTATTTTAAAAGCTTGCGTTATATTTTTGTGCGTGTATTATTTCTTTGGCGTGACGCAGCGTGCTTCCGGATGCAAGCCGCCAATAAACACTGACAAAAGTGCAATCGTCACACACAACGCGGAAGTAGACGCAAACCGTTAGCTGTGTGTTGATTTGAGGGAGCGTTCTGTTGCGGCCTTCAAAATGGAAGGGAGTGCTGAAAAAACTTTTAGCAATGAAAAATGTTTTCAGCAGCAGGAAACGTTGCTTCAAAGCGCAGGAGAAGCCTCAGTTCGGAGCATGTTAACATACTTACCTCTCTTCATTGCAGTCACACGCTCCTTTAAAGACTAGTGAGCACACACACGTCCAATAGAGAGACATTTATATTCTGATGAATATATTGACTTAAAACACAATGTATGGACTCTTGTTCCTGTTCATGGATTTGTGCATCACAAAGCATTCCAATAAGAAGTCAGTAAAGGCTTATGTTATAACTGAGCTGTAGCTTTTGAAATTTTTAGTTCTGAAAGTTAAGTTAGTGTTTTTGTATAATTATTTATTTTAATGTGTGCCTTGAGAATCTGAGCATCTGAGAAAAGGCTTTAAAATAAGAATGTATGGCACTGTAATGCATTTAATTAATCTCAGTCAACTTTAAGCTATTCCTTGTATTGTGAATAATGAAAATGTTTATTTTTTGATAAAAAGAAAACCAATTAATCTGCTCAAGAAAATAAAGGGAACACTTAGTCCCAGTTTGACTTGAACGTTTCTCATATGTGTATGCAAGTTCAAGTCAAACCGGGACTAAGTGTTCCCTTTATTTTTTGAGCAGTATATTTTATATTGCTATTTAATTAAGCAAAAATAAATTTTATACGATTACTCGATTAATCTATTAAGTTTTTGGTAGAATACTCGATTACTAAAATATTCGATAGCTACGGCCCTAGTTACGTTGAAAATTAAATATGTAATTTTTGTCCAGATATATAGTAGATCTTGAATTTGTAGAAAATATGCCAGCATTATCTTATTGGCTAACTTTGCTAGCAGACTTTAAGTACTACTACCGTGTAAGATAGCAGATAACTTTCATTAATAATGAGACAAACGTAATAGGTCAGTACTATTATATTACAGACAAAAACTTTGACTATCTAGGTTGGCTTGTATGTTTTGTGCGGAATGGGTGTGGTAGGGGGGCCCAACCGCATATTTTGTCATAGGGCCCAAAAGTGCTAGCGGCGCCCCTGATCAGAACTATCCAAAGATGTCTCAGGTTTATTATGTATTGTTACAACACCTGGTTTAAAGTCTTTTAAATCATGTGATTTGTGTTTTCTATTCTTGTGAGAAAGTACCATAAATGTTTGTCTGAAAACTACAACCTACAGCCAGAAACACACAACTACAAGTCTGACTATTTTTAAGATGCATCCCAAATAATCCTTCTCTTAAGAGAGTTCAGCACATTTGTGGGAGATTTTTTTTCTCCTACACTAGTTACTGTTGCCATAATTACAAATATTACACAAACACTGTAACTTTAGTAAAAAAGGATTTCGCCCACAACATAGCGCCTATGAAAATAATCAAGATCATGTTTATGTCTCATCATAAACAAGATCATGTTTATGTCTCTGTTTCTCCGGTTACGACCCCGCTTTGCTTCCCGTTTTCGGCTCCGTCTTCGCGCTCTGGATTTGATGTTTTTTTGGAATACCGGCTTTGACCTACGCTTGCTCTCGACCACGTATCTTTCTGCTCTCGGACTTCACGCTATTGCATTTACCGGTTTTCGACCTATGCTCACGTCTGACTACGAGATTGTCTGCCCTGGATGTATATGTGCTGTCAGCTCTGATCCCTGCTCGCGTCTAACTGCATGCTTCAGGATCACTTCTCACAAGGAAGTTATAGACTTTTGTGGATTGTGTCTCAGCTTCCTCATTGACTCCGTGAGTTTATTTGGATTACGGGACAAGGTTTCCCCGACGTCGATTTGGGCACCGCCTCCCTACCTCCCCGCGCCGGGATGCCCTCTGCTGGCCATAAGTCTCCTTCCTGATCTCTTTCTCTCTCTCTCTCATTCTCTGCTATTGGATCTGCGTGTTTCCCTCGTAGTGGAGAGCGTGACAAAGACAGGATTTATTGCAGCAATGAAACCCAAGTGAGCCGCACTTGAATGCTTAGGTCATAAATCTAAGCATGATCAAGAGCAGACTGAATTCTACAGAAATATTCATGCCTTTTTATACAGTTTTTTAAGAGGAGGCGCCCATCCTTATCACCCCCTCCTTCGTTAGTTCTCTTCATTCCTGGAAGATGTCCAACCCAATTCCTGGAAGATGTTCCCATTATAATCCAACTTTTTCTTATAAATTCTATTATTCTAATTATAGTTTTTATATCTTATGTCATATACCTCGTCATCTGACTCCTTACATCATCTATATCAAGTTATTAGATTTTTCCAGTTATAATACATTTTTCTTGCAAATTAATTTCCATTATCTTTACACTTCTTGTGTTTAGTTTATAAAAAATAAAAAGGGAGTACTTATTTTTTGTGTCTACTCAGTATTCTTAAAACTGATTTGTGTGTCTTTTGGTTATTTGTCTATATTTTTACTTAGACATGTTGCACGCGACTGCAGGTGCACATGCAGCATGTGTAACCAACACCTGTTTCAATCCTTCATTAAGTTCGCTCGTCTGGGCATGAGATAAGTCCGGCACTTGGTGCCTTATCTCATGCTTGTGTCTCTGTCGAGTCCAGCACCTAGTGCCTTATCTTGTCTGTTCCTCATACACATGACAGCTAAAAAGAAAAGTACAGTTTATGTCTGGGTCACTCTAGGCTTTTCCCATGGACTTTGGGTTCCCATAGTACACTGAGTATCACTACCCATCTCCTTACTGTTTATGTTTCATGACCTGTCTTATAGTCATCTTCTTTCCATGGCTCACCTCTGAGTGAACCCATTATGTTTTCTTCTGCTACTAACTTCTAATTTTTATGATATGCATAGGTCCTTTTTACTTCTGCTTACTTATGCACACTGATCTTCTCTCAGCTTACTTTTATCTTCTGTCACTTAAGATTAATATTGTTTGCACTAAGATTAATATTATGTTGATTAATATTATCATATTGTTACATTGCTGCATACACAAGTATATTTAACAAAAATATGCTTACACATTCACAACAGTGACAACTGAATGTATCCAATTGTGTTGATGTCTGTAATGGTAATATATGGGCATGGTATACATGATTTTTCAGGCTGTTCAATGTTCTGAATGTGCATGGGCATAGCCATGATTTCTACTACAATGACTGGCAATTTGTACCTCCTTGACTCTTAACGCTCCACATTCTTTACAAGGCCACATTCAAACGACCAGAGGAAAAAAAGGACAACCAACAGTTACAAGCTGTATACAATCACAGGAAGACAACATGAAAAATCAAATTTCTATCCATTTCTATTAAATCAGATTTCCATTTCTCTCAAATGCATCTATAGGTGAAACTCGAAAAATTAGAATATCATGCAAAAGTTATATTTATTTCCGACATGCAACTTAAGGTGAAACTAAAATATGAGAGAGACTCATTACATGCAAAGCAAGATAGTTCAAGTCATGACTTGTCATAATTGAGATGATTATGGCGTACAGCTAATGAAAACCCCAAATCCACAATCTCAGAAAATTAGAATATTACATGAAATCAATAAAACAAGGATTGTTCATAGAACAATATCGGACTTCTGAAAAGTATAAGTATGCATAAATTCAAATCAAATTCAAATTTTATTTGTCACATACACAGTCATACACAGTACGATATGCAGTGAAATGCTTATACGACCGCTCCGTGACCTTAAATAATTTTTACAAAAGGAACCTATAAAACCCATATGTACTCAGTATTTGGTTTGGGCCCCTTTTGCAGTAATTACTGCCCCATAGATTCTCTATGGGGTTGGGGGGCACTATAGAGCCTATTATGGAGTAGGTCGTGTTTTGTCGGGCTCTCGCTGAACAATAACATTTAATGTTAAAATCCCTTTTTTAATTTCTAGTTTATTTTAGTGACTGGTCAGCAGTAAGTTATCATAACTTAGTGACACGTTCAGTACTTTTTTTGTTGTCAGCTATGGCTGCGACCTTGAGAAAATGCTAATTCAGTGGCTCATCCAGCACTAGGCCCAGCACATCCTTGGCCCTCAGTTAGTGAGACGAGCACAAGCCACGCTGCTACTTCATCTACCACAAAATTGGATAAAATGGCAAAATTGGATCAAATCCCAAACTCTTATATCCCTCAAGAGTGATATTTTAGCTGTAATTAAAGAAGAATTAAGGAGTGCACTGACCGAAGAACTGAACTCCATTAAGGATGAGTTACAGACACTCAAGGCAAAAATCACCAGTTGTGCTGCGTCAAATCACACAGAAACGGACCATATTAAGGCTACCTGTGAAGGATATGAGGGGCGGCCTGAGGAGTCGGATGAAGTGGTCACAATGCAAACTATGATAACGAGTCTGCAGGCAGAATTGACCGAACTGAAAGCGAGGTATGACGATATGGAAGGAAAAATGCAGAGATGCAACATTCGAATTCTGGGTGTTCCGTAAGTACTATATGCTTTACTATAGTACAGTTGCAGCACCTTTAACTGCACTGACTCGCCCATCATCTAATCACTTTAAACTCAACTCCACTGCCATCACCGCATTCCACGAACTTTGCCATCGATTCACCACCGCTCCAATTCTCTTCCATCCAGATGCTAACCAACAGTTTGTTGTGGAGGTGGACACCTCAGATGTGGCCGCTGGGGCTGTTCTCTCCCAACGGGGTCCAGACCAGAAATGACACCCTTGTAGTTTCTTCTCCAAAAAATTTTACCCCACTCAGCAGCGATACGGGATAGGAGACCGCGAGCTGCTGGCCATAGAGTGGGCATTGGACGATTGGCGACACTGGCTCCAGGGTGCCAGAGAACCATTTATTGTCTGGACCGACCACCAAAACCTTATCACCATCAGGAATTTGAAACAACTCAACCCAAGGCAGGCACGGTGGGCTCTGTTCTTCAAGCACTATAATTTCCATCTATCATACCGCCCGGGGTCAAAGAACATCAAAGCCGACGCTCTCTCTCGACAACATGAGGAGGGCTCCATTGGGAACTGGAGACGAGGGTTCGCCATGCACAAGCCACGGAAACCGAACCGGCAGGTGTGCCGCCTGGACGAGTCTACGTACCCGGGAACATCAAGGCCAACATCATCCAGTGGGGCCATTCCTCGCCACTGTCGGGGCACCCAGGCACGCAGCACACACTTGAATACATCCAGCACGCTTTCTGGTGGCCCTCAATGGCCAAGGACATCGAGGAATTTGTCCAGGCATGCCCAGTGTGTGCCAGGGCCAAGACCTCCAACCAACCAACAACAGGGGAACTCCCCTGAACTCCAGCCACTCCCAGTTCCCCGTCGACCCTGGACGCACATTGCCATTGACTTCATCACGGGCCTGCCGGTCTCCGTGGGAAAGAACGTTGTCATGACCATAGTGGATCGGTTTTCCAAAGCTGGTGGCTCTCACTGGACTCCCGTCAGCTAAAAGGACAGCCGAGCTGATATTAGAGCATGTAGTCTATCTGCATGGGTTCCCAAAGGACATCGTCTCGAACAGGGGGCCCCAGTTCACTGCACAGTTCTGGAAGGCCTCCTGCCGTCTGATCAATTCTACCTGCAGTCCCTCCTTGGGTTACCATCCCAAAAATAATGGTCAGACGGAATGGGCCACCCAACAACTGGAGCGCTACCTGAGATGTTTCATTGCCGACCGCCAGCGCTCCTGGGCCCGCTACCTCATTTGGACAGAACTATCATACAACCTCCACGTCTCCTCCGCAACAAAGTTGAGCCCATTTGAGGTATGCCAGGGTTTCGAACATCAAGAAGCGGAGGTTGAAATACCCTCGGCCCAACAGTTGGTCCGAAAGTGTCGACGGTCCTGGATTCAAGCCAAGGAGGCCATCCATCTGCGCCAACATCCGCTACACCTCACAACATCGCCGTCAACACCCTCAGGGACGATTGTACCACACAGGTGACAAGGTATGGCTGTCCACAAAAAACCTACACCTCTACACGGAATCCAAAAAGCTCTCACCCAGATTCATCAGCCCGTATCGTATCACCCTCCGTGTCAATCCTGTCACCTACTGGCTCCAGCTGCCTGCGGCACTCCTGTTAAACTCCACTCACTTTTTTTCCTGTTAAAATGGTGTTTCCGTTGTGTGTGTGTGTGTGTGTTTGTTTGTTTTGAATCTTAAAAAGTGAGGTGGGGAGAAACGGAATGGAAACACTTATCTGTCAGGATTTATTTGTCCTTTTTTTTAAAGTAAAGTGCAGATTAATTTGTTTTATTTTAATTTTATAGATTGTGTTAATTATTTTATGTATTTATTTTTTAGGGCTGTGAAACGAATAATTTAAGTTTTCATTATTTCTTATGGGAAATGATGATTTGGTTTATGAGTGTTTTGGAACATGAGCCTACTTCCAGAACGAATTATGCTCGTAATCCAAGGTTCCACTGTAATCCGATAATCTCGGTATTGAATTTTAATGCTAGTCAGTTCCTCAGTTATCAAAGAGCATGCTAACGCAAAGCACACGAGGTCTGTAATTTATATCTAATATTTACAGATTTTTAGTGTTGAGAGAGTATAGTATAGAGATTATTAGTGTTGTGGCAATTATGTGGTTTAATGTGATGAGCTTTTTTATTTGCCTAATAAAACCTAAAAAAAAACTAGTTTTTATAAAGCAAACAAACACATACACACTTATACACTGAATGTTATGATTAGCCCAGAGTAGGCCTCTCTCATCAGCGCGTTCTGAACTTGTGCATGTTCACACTGTTAATCTCATTCTGCTTTCACAGAAAACTTTACTGGGCCTCCGAGTGGCGCAGTGGTTAAAGCGCTCGCCCTATCATCCGGAGATCGCTAGTTCGAATCCCGGGTGGTGCTGTAACCTATAACCGGTCTAGAGAGAGCTGATTGGCCGAGGGGAGGGATGAGAGGTACATAGTGCTCCCACATTAATCACGGCTCTACGGCCAGTCAGGGGCATCTGTGAGCTCGCGCAGCGGAGGAAGCGGATAGCGCTGTCCTCCGAGTGTGTTACGCCGCCCCCAACGGTGCGCGAGCGAGCAGTTCGAAAAGTTGCGGTCGGCTGGCGTCACGTGGTTCGGAGGAAACACGTGATAGTCTTCGGCCCTCCCGGCTGAGTTGAAGTAGTAGCCTTAATGTGGGAGCCCTCTAGTGACGGGGAGGAATTGGACACGACTAAATTAGCGAAAAAATCGGGGAAAAATAAAAAAAAAATATCATGGATGTGATAAGTGTTGCCAGCCAGGTGTTTATGTTAACCACAGAATAACATACCCCCAGTGTAACTGTCACAATTATATTGTTTGTACTATTTGATAGGTTTGTTGAGCTTTTGAAGACCAATATCCTTTTTTGGTATTTAAGTTTTATTTGTTGTTATTTGCACCTTTATTTTGAAGTGACCTTTGCTTTGGGGTGTCAGCACAAGGGGGCACAAAACGGTTTGTGTTCTTTCCGGGGGAAAAAGGGAAAAAAGAAAAAAACGCTTCGGTGACACTTGAGCTGTGCATGCTACTATTCGTGTTTAGCTAACATCATTTGCACTCTTTTAATACTGTGTGTTTGGTTTTTACTAAAAGTAAAAGTAGTTTTGGAGAGAAGTCCAAATAAACCAGTTGCTTGTGTCTGTCTGTGCTTCGGGGGAATTACACCCAGAATGATTTTGTGTTACGGACTGATTCATCATTTTCAGACAAAGTTGACGAGGACCATCATCATGATGGACCACATGGATTTTTTGGTCTAGATGTGGGCATGGTGACTAGATTTCCTATAGATTACATGCACCTTGCATGTTTAGGTGTCACATGTAAATTGTTAAATGTTTGGCTGAGGGGCCCTTTGAAATTTTGCTTGTCCTCCTGTTGTGTTGATCACATTTCTCAAACTCTGACTCAAATGTGTGTGTACATACCAGTTAAGTTTGTAAGAAAGCCAAGATCTCTTAGAGAACTAGATTGTTGGAAAGCTACTGAACTAAAACAGTTTCTGTTGTATACTGGTTCTGTTGCTCTGGCACCGTATTTAGATCATAATTTATATAACAACTTTGGTATTTTACACAGGTATTTGCATCCTTGTTAGTCCTCAGCTTTATTCTTTGTTTAAAAATTATGCAAACACGCTACTTACAACATTTGTAAAACATCTTGGGGAGCTTTATGGAAAAGATGCCTTAGTGTATAATATGCCTTGGTCCACCTGTCAGCTGATGCCAAACTACATGGTTCTTTAGACACTATCTCAGCTTTTCATTACGAAAATTACCTCCCTACACTGAAGAAGTTTGAGAGAAAGCCAGAATTTCCTCTTGCGCAGATAATAAGAAGTTTATCAGAGGTTGAAAAAATCAGTAGTGCTGAGTTGCCCTGTAAAGCTTTAAGAATGCAACATTATGTTGGACCTGTTCCTGATGGCCTTCAAGCAACAGCACAGTACAGGGAGCTGAGGACTGAACACTGGTCAGTGAAAGCTTCAACAGGAGATAATGTTTTTGCTATAGGCAAAGACATTTGTGTTATTCAAAACATTGTTCAGTCTGTAAAGGAAATATTAATTGTGTTTAGAGTTATTACAGAAACTGCAAATTTTTTCAACTATCTAATGAGCTCGGATTTTCTTAGAGTTTTCTATTTCTATTTATTGTGTCACAGCCAACAGCACCTTTTAGGGTAGCCAAAGCATCACAGATCTCTCACAACTGTGTGCTCCTTCTGTGAGCATATTTTAATTAAATATACTTGTGCATGCAACAATATGATAGAAACTATTAATCTTAGTAAAAGAACATAGAGGTAAGGTAAGGAGACAGAGGTGAGCTAAGGACAGTGTGATGTCACAGTAGCAAGAACATGCAGCATGAACTCAAATGAACTCTAGACAGGTAGCCATTTTGGATGTAAAATGCTTAGTGGACACTGTGTACCAAACAGACCCTAGAGATGATGTAATCTCTGTACCCTGAGCATCCAAACGTACCTGATGTCCCTAGACATGATGTAATGTCAGCTGATATCATGAAGCCCTAGACATTATGTAATGCCAATAGCCCCAGACATGAGGTAATCTCCTCAGACATGGGGTGATCTTAACTGTGATGTAACAGGGGTTGGATACATGTGCAGGCATGTCAAATTTAAAGGGACACAGACAAATAACCAAAAGACACACACTCAGCTTAATGAATAATAAGTTTAATAAGAGTAGGCACAAAATAAAATAGCATGTGCACCTACATAGTGAATAAAATAGAAATACAAAGTATAAGGCCCAACATATAAGAGTACAGTAAAATAGGGGGCTTGGGTAAGCATCAAATAACACAAGGCATAAGAAATTAAATATCAAGCCTTCTCTGACCCAGAACCACATTGATGGGAAGATCAGTGTGAGGAATAAAAAACAGAAATACCACGAATTAAAAGTGGTGTAGGCGCTTCAGGAAAATCAGTCTGAGTACTGACACTTCTTAGACCAACAGGCCTTAAGAAAGACTGGGCTGGAGTACTAGACTCTGGTCGCACAGGCCTGAAAGAAAGTAAAGGAGAGCTATGTCCCTCCGGACGCGGCCTCTTAGAAGGACCAGGCCCGGAGTCATCCTTCCTGACATAAGTAAGACCATTCTTATGAAGAAACTGTGTCAATGATCCATCAGACTCATTTTGGCAAAAACTCACTGAGGCTCGGTCCGCAACAGGTTCAGTAGGAGTGTAATCCTCAAAGGAGTTGTGCTTTGGACTGTCCTGGCTGTCCGAGTCGTCCAAAGGGATATATTCAGTGCTTGGGCAGTTGCGCTTAGCTATAACAACAAAATAAAATACGTAAACACAATAAATTAGGAAAATAAGACAAATAATTAAAATGAGTGCGACAGAGATGCTTACCCATGGCCTGTCTGTTGAGAACTGTAGAGTAACCCGGAAGAACTAAGAATATATAGTAAAATAAGCGCCGCCCCTATATTTTTTAATAATAAACAAACTTAGTGCAAAGATGATGGAAAATAATTTGTAAGAAAAATAGATTATAACGGGAAAAGGATATGGAGTCAGATGACGAGGTATATGATGTAAGCAAACAAGATAAGAGAAAATGTAATTACAATGGGTGACAATACTTGGAAAAAGTTGGATTATAATGGGTTAATAATTTGATATGAAATAAGGAAAAAATGTACAGGGGAGGGGGCTAGGTGAGCGCTCCTCCCCTTGCAAACTGTATAAAATGACCGGTGAGGTCACAGTCAAATCAGTCAGATTTTGGACATGCCTGGGTACACAACCTAGGCATTGCTAAGCTGTCTCACTTGGTTTTATTGCTGCAATAAATCCTGCCTTACTTCATCCAGATCAAGGAGATACAAGGAGTCCGGAGTCTTTTCTTTGGTTCTTTTTAAAGTTAAAGTTTTTGTGTAACATTTGTAATTAGGGCAACTGTAACTAGTGCAGGAGAAAAATCTCCCACATTTATTGGTGACCCTGCCGACGTGATTGCCTTCACGGAGGGCTCCTCTGGGGACCTGGGACCAGCGCGGGCTGACAGACCATCAACTTTTGCTGGCATGAGAAAAGGTAAGCAGAAAATCTGTTTGTTCAAATTTCTGCATTAGAAGTTCATGGTCTGTTAGTGTGCGCGTTTCCAGCTGGAGAGAGGTACTCCTAAGGTATATTGAACAAATTAAAATTTAAGTTGCCAATATTGATAAATTAATTACTATATTTAAATTGATTAAAATTTATGTTAACAAGTAAAAGACTGGATGAAGTAACAAAGTATTAAGAGATCTCCATAAGTTTTATTTGTTTTGTGATTTTTGTTTTATATTCTCTTTATTACTATTTTATACGTTGTGTGATAAGTGAGGTAATGCCACTGTGTTGGGTCAAGGCCTGACGAGGAAACTTGCCAACCAGTGGGGCTGGATCCACGAAAAATTCCTGCAATACACTAAGTAGGAGCTGCGGCTCCAGACGTGGTAGGTGGAAAATTCCTGAGTCCGCCGTTAGGCATGGAACAATAGGTGACTCACTGTTCTGAGATGCATGTGCAGCCAGGTGTAGTGTGAAAATTTCTGTAGGTGAGCGCTATTTGAAAATTCCTACAGGTGGTATTGATGTTTTCTGGGCCCAGGTTGTGTGATAAAATATTTTATTGTTGAAATTGTTTCGAGTACTCAAATTTTTGAAATTGTAGTAGAAAGCGCTTGTCATGTATTGTTCATATGTCTTGTATGTGTGTCTTTTAAATGTGAGCGTGTGTTATATTTGTGTGAAAAGTCATATGTATGTGTGTAAAAAAATACAAGGCCTAGTTAAGAGGGATATAGTATTAGAAATAGCCTAAAAAGAAGATAGATGGTTTGCTATAAATTAATAATAAATTTAAATAGAAGAATATAAGAAAATAGCATATAAGTGATAGATAATATCTGTAGTATTAAAGAATACATGTGGTTGTGCCACATAGAGCTTACTGTGACATAGGTCTTGTCTAGAGCTTACGGTGTCATAGTCTTGTCTGTGACATAAGCAGTGATGCGCTACTAGACATAGAACTGTGACATCAGCTTCTTTTGTGACACGGGAGTGGTACAGGTACTGAATGTACCAGCCTAGAGTAGTTTTATAAAATAATAATTTATTTGGACTAGTGTACAGATGCGCAGCAACATATAAGTTATTAAACATAAGCTTAAGTAAGATACAAAAGGTACCTTTATGTGTAGTGTAGTCGATGACACAACACTAATGATAATAAATATAGTGCATAAAATAATAAATGCACCTAGGTTATAAATAATAAATATATATATTAGATAGAAGCAAATGTTAACCGGATTCAGAGTAATTAACTGGGACGAGCAAATAAGTGAAGAAGGAGTCACAACCAAGTGCAAACGGAAGTTTAGAATTTCAGAGTCGGATCAGAGTGAAACAAATAGATGGTTGTTGAATAATTCAGGAAAAGACTTACTTATAAACACAGTGTGACAAGGGAGAGTGGACGCTTAGGCTTTCATTAATACCTGACGTGTTAGACCTCAACTGTAACACACACACTTTAATACTTACATCATATTTTAGAATGAAGAAATGAGCTCTTTCCTAGGGTTAATTCCAAGAGAAGTTCGTTTAAGAGTAATAAATAGTATGCTAGAATTTGGTGGACTAGGAGGGCCCCCTGGTTTGACTCCGCTCATTTCACTGCTGCGACAATACCCAGTTTTTTATATATTGCGTTTAGAGGAAGGTTACGGGAGGACGGAAAGTAAAAAGGTATAGACTAATTGATCACGAGAGCGGTCCGGTAGTGCTGTATCGTGAGTGGGTGATAAATAATAATAGCGAATTTACGCTGATACCTATAGGCCCAGACGGTAGAATAATCTTTCTGACCCTTGACAAAATAGTCACGCCTCTGATGCTGATATCATCACAAAATTAATGCTAAAATATATAAGGAAAAAACAGCTGTTGAAGACCAGCAGCAGTCAAAAAAAGAGAATTACAAGAAATAAGCGGGAGAAGAGGCACAAAAAAATCGCACTATAAAACATGACAAAGGTGTGTGATGGGGAAGGAATTCTGCCATGGGAAAAATGCATGGCCAAAGCCAGCGACACCTATAGACATAATTATAGCTAAACACAAGGAAGATGAAAAATATATAAAAAAATGCATGGTAAAATGGCATGACAGGACATCAGGAGAATTACAATGGCCTAAAGAGGGAACCTTTAAAGAAGAAAATTGTAAAGAAGTAAAGGAGATGCTCAGACTCACCACTATAGAGAAGGGTAGTAAGGGAAGGATTAAGTTAAAACAAAAGCTAGAAATTGTAGGATGGTTTGAAAATGAAGGAAAAAAGAAGGAGGGAGAAACTGAAGAAGAAAAACAAACAACAAAGTCAGAAAAGAAAGATCAGAAGGTAGAAGGGAGTGAAGACAGGAAAGAGAAAACCCAGAGAAAATAAGCTTAGAATTAGAGAGACCACCACCATACACAGAGGAACACATGCAACAGAAGGGTGGAGGAATGTACCCACTACAGAAGCTGCATGAACAAGATAAAGGAACATTTGGATTTGAAGGACAAATATTGGGAAAAATTAAAGTAACGTCATGTGACACTGAGTGGATGAACAGACAAATGGAAGAAACACCAGAATCAACAACTTCCGGAAGTGGCAGTGAGGACGGAAGGGAATGGAGTGAAGAAAGAGCGACCATATGCGTCAAGAGACTCTGAAGAGCCACAAACAAGGAGAAAAGGTATGGAAAGACTGAAGGAACAGAATGCACAATTTCTGTCTGAAGTACAGGGGTATGCAAACAAGAAACAAGTCACACCTGAAAAAAGGATGATGGAAAGGAGGAGAAGAGAGAACCCAGAAAGAACATGCAGTATAGATAAAGAACCACTCACATCATCCCTGTATGAAGCTGACGAAGATACAGCTGGAACAGAAGAACCTGAGGTGATGAAGGGAAATCAGGTAAAGAGGAAAGTAAAAGGGTGCATGATCATTGAACCTCAGAGAGAAGCAAGGAAAAGAATAGAAGAGAGACAGGCAAGCACTTCAAAATGCAACAGCCAACTACACCCAAAGAGCTGGAACCAAGTGTACAGAAATGAATATCAACATGACATTGCCGGAGAAGATGGTTACAGTGATGATTCCCTCGATGAATCGTTCGGGCGACTGGAAAAGCACCTCGACAGAGGTTCTTTGAGGGAAGCAAGAAAGGCTGTATCTGAAATGAGACCATCTATGAAAAGAAAAACTACACGCTCAAAGAAACCCTCAAGCTGGCGTGTCACCTCATCCTGGTCTAATGAAGAAGACATTGGACCTATGCACTTTAATGACGAACCACATAGGTCACACCCGGAAGAATATACTGCGGCTGGACACTACCCACTTGTGTCAAAAGGAAATCAGTATCACTATGTGCCATGGTCATTTATGGATATGACAGGTCTGGCTAATCAATTACCAGATTTATGCAATGGAGCACAGAAATGGATAACACAGCTAGAAGAGAAAACCACTGGACATCTCCTGGCAATAGGAGATGTAAAAGCTATTCTGGCACAGACAATTGGGATAGTGAAAACCACGGAGATTCTCAACAAGGCTGGTCTGCAAGCGGCAACTGGACAAAGTGTAGGAAATAGCCTAGCGTTTGGACCACACAGGAACAAGGATTGGAACGCTCTGCGAAAAGCTTACCCAACTAAAATGGATCCAGGAAAGCTGGAATCAGTAACACTGAAAGAAGATGAGAATGTTGTAAAGTTCATCAATGATTTCCAGACCAAGTGGAGAGAAGAAACTGGAGGTTCCTGGGATCAAACAGACACAAGTAAGAGCCTGTTCCGAATGATGCTGAAAAAATGCATGCCTCAAGAAGTCCAGACAGCCCTAGAAGGCGTGGTGGGACTGAATACACATGGGACACATTTCAAGCACACATTGTACATTATGTGGAGCAATACAGGAAAAAGTAAAAAGAGGCCAAGGAAGCTGCTGAGTCAATTGCAACCCAGTTACACAAAATACAGCTAGGGGAATTTGCAGCTGCAAACAAAAAAGAAAAAGAAAAAAGAAAAGTCCAAGCAGCTGTAATGGTGCCTGAAAATCAGACAACACTGCCCCCTACTGGGCCAGCACAGCAAATGCAGCAACCAGTGCAACAGATGCACCAACCAACAGTGACCCAAGCCCCTCCAACATATGCGCAACCTGGAAACCAGCAAGGACAAAATCAACCCATGAGATGGCAAAGACAGGGCCCCGGACCTGTTGGAGGCAGGGGACAAAGAGGACCATTCCAACAGCAACAAAGAAGACAGCAATTTAGAATGAATGCCCCAGGGCAACTGGGCCCGAATCAGTGCTGGCAATGTGGAGGAGTAGAACATATTAGAAGAAACTGTCCACAAATGACTTGGGGAATGCAAAATGGACCACAGCCTCAAGGACCATATGGAGCACGACAGGCATCTCAAGGGAATGTGGGACCTCCTGGTCCAAGACAACCTGCTGGAACATGGACACAAGTACAACCCCAAAATCAGTGGGCAGGTCCCTGGATGGGACCCACCCAAAATTGGAATTGACGAGGCCCAGAGGAGCCAGAGGGGGAGCAGATGCAGTATGTCTCAACACTGCATCCACAACAAGAACCAAATGTGATGGTGTCTATAAATAATTCACAACCAATTCCATTTATGATTGACACAGGTGCTACTTACTCATGTATAGGACGTGAAGGCAACCATCTCTCTCTCTCAAGCAATACGATAAAAACCACAGGCTTCTCGGGACAATCACAGGTATTGCATTTTACGGAGCCACAAATAATAACATTAGAAGACACCACTGTAGCAGCACCTTTATTATTCTCACCAACTACTCCAGTTAATTTACTGGGAAGAGATTTGCTGGGCAAACGTAAAGCAAAAATTCAATGTAATGCTAAAGGACTGTATGTAACAATAGGACAGTTCTTACAAATTGCAGAAAAACCCAACAACTTGGATACAGTATATTGGCTGTTGCGCACAGGCAAGGGAGCTCAACATGCACAGAACTTATGGGAAGAATGGATTCTGCAACGACGACCAGATTGCAAAAGAGCGACCTTGCCATTGCACTGTACCATGCACTATAACCAAGGAAGCCAAGATGAAGAATATGCACAATTATGGTCAGATGTAATGAAGAACACAGTCTCTGATGTGGTACTAGAAGATATAATTGTAGGCGCTCCAGGAGCAGCCATCAGTGTACATCTGACTGAACAAATAGAACACTGGCATCAAGTACCAAACACAGCACCCCACATCTCCTTACTGGTGGGGGAAAAAGCACAATCCAAAGAGCTCGGACTAATGGTCAAGCAAGCAGCTGAAGTGACTAAGTGGGAACAGACCCCTAATTCTTCTTTACACATTTCACAAGATCAAATGTGTTTGAAAATAAACTTTTCAGAAAAAGAAAGAGTGAGGGCAACACACACACAGAAATAGATGGGAACATGACGTTGTCAACACACCCTCAGAGGGGGACGTGTAACACTCCGTTGTCATTGCACACACAAATGTCAGTTAAGATGGTAGAGCAGATAGATGAAAAGGAATCAGCAGTAGAGGAGGAACTGCTAAAAACAATTCCAGAGAAATTATGGACAAGACATTCAACAGATGTAGGATTAGTTAAGTCTGGAGGACAAGCCTTAATAAAAATAAGACCAAATGCAACATTGCCTTACCAAAGACAATATCCATTGACACCTCAAACTGTAGCAAGGATTAAACCTACTATAGATGGCTTATTGGAAGCTGGAGTATTAACTCCTACTAAAAGTCCTTGTAACACTCCTATATTTCTTGTCAGGAAGCCCAACTCAGACAAATGGAGAGTTGTGCATGATTTACGTGCTATAAATCAAATTGTAGAAGCAGAATTGCCTATAGTGCCTGATCCACACACATTGTTGTCCAAAATACCAGAAGATACACAGTGGTACACTGTCATAGACTTATGTTCAGCATTCTTTAGTATTCCACTACATCCAGCATCACAATACTTGTTCGCCTTTACAAATGAGGGACGACAGCTAACTTACAATTGTTTACCACAGGGATACTGTGAAAGTCCGTCAATATTTAACCGAGTACTAACTCAAGATCTAGCCTCGTTAAATATCAAAAGCACTATGATTCAGTACTGTGATGACCTACTGATTTGTAGTCCAATGAAAGAGCAATGCGAAACAGATTCGTTAAGAGTCTTGACATTACTAGCTGAAAATGGACATAAAGTTAGCAGAGAGAAATTGCAATTCTGTAAACAGAAGGTAGAATATCTAGGCAGAGTGTTGGAAGGAACATCTAGGCATATATCTCCTGAACGCATAGAAGCAAAAATGAAAGCTCCTAAACCACGAACTGTTAAGGAGATGCTATCTTTTTTAGGCATGGTCGGATTTAGTAGGGACTGGATTTGTGACTTTGCATTAAAACCAGCACCCTTGAGAGCAATAATCAAAGTAGCTGGACAAACAAAAAATAGTGCAGTGTTAGAATGGACATCTGAAGCACTAGAAGCATTTGAACAGCTAAAAAGAGAACTCTGTACAGCACCAGCACTTGCTAGTCCAGAGTATAATAAGCCATTCCATTTGTATGTCTCGGAGCGTGGAGGTTTTGCCACAGGGGTTCTGACTCAACAACAAGGGCCTAGTAAGCAACCAATTGCTTATTACAGTACAGCGCTCAATAATATTGAAAAAGGCATGCCATCCTGCTATCGAGGTGTGGCAGCTGCAGCCTTTGCTTATCAAAAAGCCTCATCAATTACTATGGGACATCCTGTTGTGATGTATACCACCCACGCATTGCATGCACTCCTGACTAGCCCATTGTTTGTAATTACAAATGCTAGAAGAACAGGATATGATGTAATACTCTCTGCACCTGAATTGACTATAAGAAGGTGTCAGACAGTAAATCCAGCATATCGCATGATGACCCCAGCAGAGGGAGATCAACACGATTGTCATCTAGTGTCAGCAGAACATCTGAAGACGCGTCAAGATTTAGAGAATCAACCTCTGTCACACCAAGATTGTATATTCTTTGTAGATGGGTCATGCTTTAGAGATGGGGATAACAATAATGCAGGCTATGCAATAGTAACACCAGACTTAGATGAAAAAGCCTTCAAAGTAGTACAAGCTGAACATGTGCCACAACCCTGTTGTGAAGCTAGCTGAATTAATCGCTTTGACAGGCGCTTGTAAACTAGCAGAAGAAAAAGCATGTACGATATACACAGACTCAGCGTATGGAATATGCCATTTGTATGGCCCCATATGGGCACAAAGGGGTTACAAAAGAGCAGATCGAACACCAGTAGTACATGGAGAAGCAATTTCAGACTTGCTAGGTGCAATCAAACTACCATCCAGATTAGCTATAGTAAAATGCGCAGCACATAAGAAAGATGGTACGTTTGTTAGTGACGGAAATGAAGCAGCAGATGAAGCAGTTAAGAAAGCAGCAGTAAATCAGGCAAACATTATGCCAGAGTCTGCAGCAAAAACACCAATGAACCAAGTTCACCAGAGTCAAGTGTTAACCCTGATGACGGGCCAAGTTCAAGCTCGAGTTCAGGCTCAAGCTCAAGTTCAAACACAAGTTCAAGCTCAAGTTCAAACTCAAGCTCAAGTCCAGAATCTGAAGAAAGATTAGTACTTATACCAGAAGATTATGCACCCCCAGCACCAGACTTATCCTCACTAGCAGACATGCAGGCAGCAGCATCAGGTGAAGAGATTCGTAAATGGTTAGCAAGAGGAGCAACAAAAGATAATGATACTAACGTGTGGCGAAGTGCAGATGGGCGTTTTGTAGCTCCACAAAGTTTTCTCATAACCTTGATAAAGCAAGCTCATGGTAACGATCACGTAGCAAGAGGAGAAGTAATAAGAAGAATTCAAAAGACATGGTGGTCGCCTTATCTAGGTCCTATGGTTCATCGGACATTGTCACAGTTTTGTGACATATGCTCTATATATAACCTTAGAAAACACTTCACATCAACAATAGGACATATTCCAGAGCCAGATGGGCCGTTTAGGCATATAATGTTCGACTATGTGGACATGGGGGAACCCAGAATACAAGGAAAACGATACATCCTAGTGATTGTGCCTGAAACTGCCTGATGTTGTTGTTGAGAATGTTCATGTATTGCTCTTTTTTCATGGTGGTGTTTACTGTGATTAGGTTCCCTGTTCCACTTGCAAAACACTCCCAAAACATTAGGTTCCCACCACCATGTTTGATAGTGGGGATGGTGTTCCTAAAGTTGAAGGTTTCTCCTTTTTTTTTCTTACGGCAAAAGAAGGCTACGGTACATCATTGTGGCCAAACAATTCTATTTTTATTTCATCTGACCATAAAACAGAAGACCAGAAGTTGGCAAAGGCCAAGCAGGCTTTTGTGTGCCTTTTCTGGAGAAGTGGTGTCCTCCTTGGTCTTCGTCCATGAAACCCAGCGGTGTACAGTGTCAGGTGGAATGTCTGCCTTGAGATGTTGCCACCAGCAGAGCACAGATTCATCAGGATGGCCTTGGTGATGATCCTTGGATTTTTCTTTACCTTTCTCACTATCCTCCTGGCCAGCACAGGTGCCACTTTTGGCTTCCTCTGAGATTTTTCACAGTGTGGAACGTCTTGTATTTTTTAATAATACTTTGCACTGTAGCCACTGGAACTTCAAAACATTTAGATATGGTCTTATAGCCCTTTCCTGACTTGTAGGCAGCCACAATGTGCAGCCGCAGGTCCTCATTGAGCTCCTTTGTCTTAGCCATGATTGTCCACAAACCAACAGCAGAGAGCTTCTGTTTTTCACCTGTTGAGTTGATTTAAACAGCCGTTCCCAATGAATCGGGGTAATTACGATGCTTGGAATATTTGGAATGGTATAGAACTTTGGATTTTTCCATAGACTGACAGTTTGCAAAGGGTATGAATAATTTTGGACATGCCACTGTTACATTGTTCAATTGTAAATAAAAGCAGAGAAATATTTTTTCCACAATGTAGATGTAGTTAATGTAACTTTTTATGTGCTGAGTGAATCTGACAGAGCTTAGCTGAACATTGTTTGTTTTAAGCTTACATTTAATTTGGTCATTTAGCAGATGCTTTTATATAAAGCAACTTGTTGTTCTTATTATTATTATTTAATAATTGTTTGCGTGCCATCTTGGATCATCAGTCAATGAGCTAAAAACAACTCTCCTCAGCCTCAGCGTCTCAAGTTGCGACACGTGTCTCTCACACACCGTCAAGCTCTATGGGCCAGATCTCTGCCACGCCTCTGTCAGGTGAGCATTTCTTTAGGCCCAAATTTAGACTGGGGAAGACAGGCACTGGACCAATTCCATGCTCTGGTAAAATCTTTTTTTATTATTATTTTAAACATCCAGATTTTCAAAATGATATATATTAAGAAAACTTTAAATCTTTCCTGTTTTTTGCAGCTGCTCAGCTGCACATTCTAACATTGTTGGAACATGTGAAGGAACAGCAAATTCAGCTTGCTGCTGCTGTGAACAATCTTGCTGCAAGACTGGGGACAGAAGCTCCTGTTTCGGAAATGCCTAACGACATCAGTATCCCACTGACCACTGTGCCTGAAGTTGAGGACTTTGAGGAATGGCTTAAAGACTCAAGAAATTCAAGAGCTACTTTATGGTTGTTGTACCCAAGCTATCCCAAATGGTTCTGTGCCTGTAGTAGTGATACTGGGCTCAAATATTAATATTAATGCTTAGTTTTGGTTACATATCATTGATGGTGTGAGTGTTAGATTCAGGGCACCAATTAATATAAGGATTGGTACTCGTTTGGTTCATGGTACAGAACAACATACTGTAGCGGTGATGAAGACCTAGCCCTTCTGCCTGGGAGTTCCAACCTCAGCATCCTTCTACCGATATATTCACCATCTCTCCTCTGAACACATCCAAACCACCTCAATCTGGCCTCTCTGACTTTATCTCCAAAACATCTAACATGGTTTGTTCCTCTGATGAACTTATTCTCAATCCTATCCATCCTTGTCACACCCAAAGAGAACCTCGACATCTTCTCTCATCTCTGCTACCTCCAACTCTGCCTTGTGTCTTTTCTTGAGTGCCACTGTCTCTAAGCTGTAGAGCATCGCTGGTCTTACCACTGTCTTGTACATCTTTCCTTTCATTCTCGCTGATACTCTTTGATCGCACAGCACACCTGACACTTACCCGCCTCTTCACCTTCTTTCCACACTCACCATTACTCTGGGCGATTGACCCTAAGTACTTAAAATACTTAAAGTCCTGCACCTTCTTTGCCTCTGCTGCACCTTCTTTGCACCTTCTTTACCTCTGCTCCCCATAGCCTCACCGATCCACTTAGGTCATTTACACACATGTATTCCGTCTTGCTGCGGCTAACCTTTATTTCTCTGCTTTCCAGAACACAACTCCACCTCTCCAAATTTTCCTCCACCTGTTTCCTGCTCTCGTTACAAAGCACAATGTCATCTGCACAAACCTCATCTGTCATCCTGTTCATCAACAGAGCAAACAAGAAGGGGCTCAGAGCCGATCCTTGATGCAGACCCACCTCCACCTTGAACTCTTCTGTCACACCTACAGCACATCTCACCACTGTCTTACAGCTCTCATACATGTCCTGCACCACTCTAACATACTTCTCTGCCACTCCAGACTTCCTCATACAATACCACAGCTCCTCTGTTGGCACCCTGTCATACGCTTTCTCTAAATCTACAAAGACACAATGCAACTACCTGTTAGCTTCTCTGTACTTCTCCATCAGCATCCTCAAAGCAAATACTGCATCTGTTGTACTCTTTCTAGGTATGAAACCATATTGCTGCTTACAAATGCTCACCTCAGCCCTTAACCTTGCTTCCACTACTCATTCCCAAAGCTTCATTGTATGGCTCATCAGCTTTATGCCTCTGTAGTTGCCACAGCTCTGCACATCTCCCTTGTTCTTAAAGATCGGCACCAATACACTTCTCCTCCATTCCTCTGGGATCCTCTCACTCTCCAAAATCTTGTTAAACAGACTAGTCAGAAACTCTACTCTGTGGTAAAGCAAGAACCACCACTTGCTTACAGATGGGGTAATTGTTCTTAAAAAGATGGTAAATGATGGCTCTACCCGCAATAGCACTTCAGTGCAAAGTGAAATTTATTTACAGTCCACAGGAAAATGTACAGTCCACGGGTGCAGTATATTTACAGGTGTGAAGACAAAACAGGGGAGAGGGAGAAAAAACCCAAAGTACCAAAAAAAAAAATACAAAACAGAAAAATAAAGGGGGAACAAATCCAAAAGTATATACAACCTGTACCCACAATATACTGATGTAAAGAAAATAGCTCGAGGCACCACCGTTGCACTCTCACTTCGACTTGGTAAACAAGCCATTATTTGTAGTCTGGTCTCTTCTTTTATAGGCCAGACTCCGCCCCTTCCTGGGACTTCTCATCTTTAGGTAAGTACCGTTCATCAAGACCACATTATTTTACTCTTATTGTCTGGTTCATCACTTTTGATACAAAAACTGGCATATGTTTAACAAAAAAAATTTAAATAAAATAAGCTTTCCATTATGTATTATTCTGTTTAAAAAAATGCATTTTTGCAAACCCCCACATTCAGACACCCCTCCTGACATTACATAATGGTATGGCCGGACTCCAGTGCGCTGCGCCGGCGCGGCGCAGTCAGTGACGTCATAACTGCTTGCCACCCGGCTGCTCTGTTTGGCCGACTCAGCGTTGCACACCGGAGTGCCGACCCTCGCACACCTGGTTACACACAGTAAACCAAAAAAAGACATTACAAAAAATATGACATAGGAGTGTGAAATGTTCCTGCTCCACAACACTCTTCTATTCTACTTGTTCTCTTACATTTTCCTCATTCATCAATTCTTTAAAGTACTCCTTCCATCTTCCCATCACCCTCCTGGCACCTGTCAGTACATTTCCATCTTTATATTTAATCACTCTAACATGCTGCACATCCTTCCCATCTCTGTCTCTCTGTTTTGCCAACCTGTACAGATCCACCTCTCCCTCCTTACTATCCAATCTAGCATACAAGTCCTCATATGCTCTTTGTTTGGCCTTTGGCACCTCTACCTTCACCTTACGCTGCATCTCCCTGTACTACTGTCTACAACCTTCAGTCCTCTCAGTGTCCCACTTCTTCTTAGCTAACCTCTTCCTCTGTATGCACTCCTGTACTTTTTTGTTCCACCACCAAGTCTCCTTGTCCACTTTTCCCTTTCCCGATGATACACCAAGTACCATCCTACCTGTCTCCCTGATCACCTTAGCTGTAGTTGTCCAGTCAACTGAAAGTATCTCCTGACCACCCATAGCCTGTCTCAACTCCTCCCTAAAGACTACACAACATTCTTCCTTTTTCAACTTCAACGTCTAGAACATTCCTAACAAACTCCTGTTTCAGAATAACTCCTACTCCATTTCTTTTCCTATCTATGCCATGGTAAAACAATTTGAACCCTGTTCCTAAGCTTCTAGCCTTGCTACCTTTCCACCTTGTCTCCTGGACACACAGTATGTTCAACTTCCTTCTCTGCATCATGCCAACCAACTCTCTTGTCTTAACTGTCATAGTCCCAACATTTAAAGTCCCTACTATCACCCCTAAACTCATGCCCTCCTTTTCTCTCTCTGCTTTCGAACATGTGTTCCTCCTCTCCTTTTTCGACCAACAGTAGCCCAATTTCCACCCTGTAGGTCAACAGCACTGGTGGCGGTTGTTGTTAACCCGGACCACGACTGATGATATTTGTGATTCGCATTATTGATTTGGCAAATGTTTTACGTCGGATGCCCTTCCTGACACCCTCTGCATTTATCCAGACTTGGGACTGGCACAAGAAGACACTGGATTGCACCCCCGTGGTTGCATTATTTCACTGTGTACTGCATCAGCTATATGTGGTTGAAATTACAATAAAATCTTCTTGACTTAACTTATCTCTCTCTCTCTTCTTTTGTAGTCAGAGAGGATCCTTACCGTAAACAGCCCCTGGAATATGTTGTTCTCTACATTATATTCTTTATTCTAATCAAAACAAACTAATTTTATATAATGTATTTTTGTCTTTTCCGATATCTGCTCTGGGTGCTATTGGAGGACAAAACACCAAAAGAGTCACATGGAACATACTTTCAAGGCTTTACTCAGATGCAGTAGCCAGACAAATAAACTGGAAAGGAGTCAATGGGGAAAATGCTTTAAGGAAATGCTCACAAGAAGCTTGTTGATCAGTAAGTATGGAGTAATTCCAAGAGATTGAGTATTAGATACCTCTCTTAAACCTACTCAACCTGAATGATATGTTTGTATGTAATTGATATGTAAGTAAGATATTACTTAAAGGGATAGTAAAAATTCTGTCATTACTTTCTCACCCTCATGTTCCATACCTGTATAACCTTTGTTCATCTTCTGAACACAAGTTAAGATATTTTTGATGAAATCCTAAAGCTTTCTGAACCTCCATAGAGAGCACAGGTCCTACTATGATCAAGGCACAGAAACGTTGTAAGGACATTGGTTAAACAGTCCATGTAATATCAGTGGTGCAACCTGAATTTCATGAAGCTACGAGAATGTGCCATTACTATGGAACTTATTATTCTGTGGAAGTTACAGATTATTATTTTTTTCTTTTTTGCAGGGGCAGTAAGAAAGAACCAGTCTTCAACCAATGCAGCAGACAGTGAGATAGACTCTTATGCCATCCGTTGGTTCAATCTTGCCCCTGACCGTGGCAATGGCCGGAAAGAGCGTTCCAGAGTCAAAGAGGTAAATTCAGATACAGGAAGCATAGTGGCAGTTACATTTTTTTCATTAGCATAACAGTATTACTCAGTAATAGTGGTTGACTTCATGATAAAAATACATTTAAACTTTTATTTAAAAAGTAAAAAAAAAAATATTGAGTATCTAATATAAATTTCAATAAATATAAATTTTCAGTCAGTAATAAAGTCACAAATTAGCATTAGCAAATGAACAGAGGTGCAAGTGAAATAAACATGTTTATTCATTCGAACCTGAATCCTAGACTTAAAAACTAAGATATTTCTTAAGCTTATGAAAACACACGGCGTAACCATAAAAGCAAAC
This sequence comes from Clarias magur, assembly GCA_013621035.1. Lineage (NCBI taxonomy): Eukaryota > Metazoa > Chordata > Actinopteri > Siluriformes > Clariidae > Clarias > Clarias magur. The sequence goes on along the minus strand of QNUK01000144.1, from coordinate 1,002,482 downwards.
TAGAATCGAGAACACAGGCAAACAGGAATGGAAAAAAAAAATGAGACTGCTATAATCCAAATGTATGCACTTGGTCGGCTAAATCAAATTGTTTATATATTTGCCATTGATTTAATAGATAAAAGATGAATACATAAATAAGAATAATTAAAAAACAGTAATGTCATTTTTCTACTACAGTAGATACATTTTTGTACAGTTTTTTGCAGTTTACCCATAGTCTGTCTCATAACACTGCTTTAGTGATAAAATAACAGCTTTCTTCTTGGTGTTTTTTTTTTTTTCTTCTTTATTTCAGATGACCCATGGGAATTAAATTGTTTGAGTTTTTACATTTCATTATTAGTATTCTCTGCTTTTTTTCTGACCACATTGTTTCAGGGGACCAACTCCTGTACTTGCACAATTAAAAAATGAATAAATAAATAATTGAAATGACTTTCATTGTTCTTGTACTGCTTTTTGATAAGTTAATTTTTTTTTTATTTACACTTTGCACAACAACTATTTCTGAAAACAGTGTTTTTTTCTTTCATTAGTATAACATATCCTGACAATTTACTTTACTTTGAAAAAGAAAAACAATTCTTAAACAATAGACCAAAGACCGCTTGTGACCACTGTCCTAGGACATTTATTGGATGTTATAGTTTTCCTATCCTGTCACCTACCGTCTTTATTAGTAAGAACGTGTAATGGAAATATCACATTTTAATTATGTATTAATTATGTGGACTATAGAAGCTTTAAACTTGTTTGCCGAAGCTTAGAAACGCAAGGCCGAGAAGAGAACAGAAACAACCTGATTGTAATTGTCCCTGAATAAATTATAAGGTATGGACATCTGGTCTGGGTCAGATAAAGAGTTGTGAGTTTAAATGTAGGAACTTCATGTACGGGGCGTTGATTATGTTAGCAGAGAATTGTGTATAAAATGGGACGGCTGAGAGAAAGAGATCACCTTTCTCCATGCTGCAATCGTTTGCTGTATGAGACTGGTCCTTCTGCAGAAGTGTAAAATAAAACCTTTGTGACTTTGCTCTTACCCAGTGTATTAATTGCTTGTCTTTATATTTACAGAATTTCCACCACAATACTTGGCGTTGTCGGCAGCGTTCCGTGTTTGAGGAAGGCATTGGAGAATCCCGGGGAGGTGTAAGTGCTGATACCTTGAAGGCTTTTTCACTTCATCTCGAATGCTTAATTGGCTATCGAGCGTGAGAGGACCAGGGATTCACCATGTCGCCTCAACACCGGAATGAGAACTAAAATCGGGTGGTAAGGAAATTGTTTTTCTTTAAGTTGTCATTAATTGAGTAAGAAGTGCGCTTTCTCACAGTGAAGAAGATAGATTTAGACTTGGATCTATCACATGGGTAAGGGGCCCGTGAGTACCCAAAAAGTGCAAGGTGCACAAAAAGAGAGAGTGGGTACTGGTTTCGTCAGGTTACGAAAACTGGCCCTGCAGCGGACGCGCTCAGGTAAGGACCTCCGGAGGTAAATCAAGTAAGTGTGCAAGGTGCACAGGTAACAGTCAAGGAGACTTTACTGAAAAACAGTCATGGGGACTGTGAGGTAGTGGCACGCGTAAAGTTGTCAAGTAAAAATCATGGGTAACCGCAAACAAAAAAGAGTTCCTGTGGTAAAGATAACATCTAAATTATGTTTGAGAAATGTGGAATTCCAGGGAAAATTAAGAAAAAAATGTGAAAGGGGAAATGTGAAATTATTATTAATAATAACTAAGCTGCTTTTGAGATGTGGATGTGTGAAGCATGTGTTAGGGACAGAAAAGCAATGCAGTTAGGGACAGGTCAAATCTGACAATCTCTCCAGTGAGGTAAGACAGATCCTGACCTGGATGGCTGCCCACCTCAAAGATGTCCACAACCTACTGCTCCTGACTGCCCTCAACCCCATCATACAGCGCATACAGAAACACCAGTCCTGACCTCACCTGTGTCATCGTATATCGGAGAAACAGAAGAAACAGAAGCTGGACAATTGACTCAGCAGTGAGCCACAGAAGGATGAGGAACCGCTCAACTCTGGAAAATGCTCATGGTCGGACTGGCAGGGTCGGATGGAAAGAAAAACCCTCGTACACAGATCATGGAGCTGGAGAACCGGAGCAGGTCACTGAATAGCTGTCAGACGCAAGACTGGAGGACATACCAGTCCGACCATGAGCTGTACATTGGGGACACTAAGGAATTTAGACTTCACATGAATTCAGAGGACTACTCATGTCTAAACTGGGAACTGACTTTCACAAAACTCAGGCAACTTACCTGAAGGAACATACATGATGCGAAATTCTGTCTGGAATAATAAACATCATCAGAGATGTGTGACGTGGATCACAGTGTTGTTTGCAAACTGGCAGACGCCTTCCTAGTGAGAATGGACATGACAAACATATCTGCTTGAGGTTGAGGAAGCGCACAGAAGAGAACACAATGGAAGAATGGCAGAAAAGATGAAGGATCAGTGGGAGGGGACTGAACTGTGGTGATGCGGCCTGAAGGGGAGGGGGAGTCAAAAAATTATTTTTCCTACTAACACTTCTTGCTCTGATCGCAATGATGAAAAGCTTGCTATCTGTTTCAGTGATTCTTGTGTGATTAATTATCTATATACTGTAGGTACATATGTTAAGCATGATTTTGAAGTATATCAGCAAAATGCCAACAATTGAATTGCAGCTCCACGACAAACAAAATTCACTTTGGTAGATTCTGTGCAAGTCATTCAGGCATTAAAGCATGTGAATTTGACACTTTGGTGAAAAAGAGTGGCAGATTCCTGAACTCTATGGGCACTTCAGGACATGCAGCTGAAGAAAGCTTCACAAAGCCAAGTGTGTGGCTTTTTCCAGGTGTACATGATACATTTGGACTTTTTGCTCTTTTATTGCTTCCCAGTAAATCTATTGGGGCGAAATTTCATATGTTAATTAGGTATAAAACTCTTGAGACTAAATCAGTATTGAGCCTTAGGGTTTCACTCTTGTGATCCGTTGCCCCTGTTGTATGTGTATGAATGGAAGCTCTGCACTTCAGCTGTGAGTTCAGTAAATGCTACGATGATAGACAAATAATACAGTAAATACATTACACTGTATGTCACATATCTAATTTTTATTACTCTAAAGATAAGCTCAGATGTGTAGTTAATGTAGATATAAGCAGTGTGCACATGAGAAAATGTCACACAAGTGTCACACTAATGTCTGTTAATTACAGTAGGGACACCCATAATGTGTTATTGGTTATAAGGAATAAGGATGAGTAAACAAACAAACAAAAAAAACGAATTGGGCCTTTGAGTGACATGTGGTATGAGTAAGAGTGATTGAGAATTAACCTCTTAGCTGACATTACATTACAGCCACAGAGAAACAAATGCTGATGCAATGCTGTTAATTTATGTGGTAAAGTATAAACAAACTGTATACATGACAGTACATACAGTCACAAGACCTGGCCACGCAGACAATTATGATATCAGCATGCAAAGCCTTTTCTATTCTTTTTTAAATGACAGTTACATTTATCATTACATTAACGTGTATGGGCTAATGGCAAGTATGATGTAGGCTTGATTATGGGAACTGAACTGGCGGTGATAACTCCAAAATAAAATTTTAGGTCCTACAAACCTAGGTCTTTAGCTGAAATAATTCCACTGTTTAAATATTTATTGAAAGCTGTTGTCATAATACACACCAGCAGAACAAGGTCATAACGCAAGCCATATCAAAGCTACAATTCACACATACAGGTCAAGTCTTTAGGTCAAATTGTTTTGGGACAAGATAAAACTTTGTATCCAAGTACAGTAGTAGTCCAAAATATTCTAAAACAAATAAGAGAAATTGATGCCAAATTAAAAAAATTAAAAGTGTTTTTACGGCAGAAAAGTTTTGATCAATGAAATCCTCGAGGTCCCAGTGAGCTGTACACTCATGGGAAAGGCCCACAGTGCATTTCGTTAAACTTCGGAAGCAAGAATAATATTTCATTGAATTAAATTTGGCATTACAAACTAATTTAATATTGGGCATTCCAAATACTAAAAGGCCTTTTACAAAAACTGTTGATGAAAAGAATGGTCGTATGGTTTCAGTCTTGCTACAGATGCATGAAAAGAATTAAAAAAAAAAGATCTGTATCTCACTTCTCAGCCAAATTGGATCCTGTAGCAGCAGAACCACCCATGAGATTAAGTGCAGTTCCAGAAACTGAGGAGGCAGGTGTAGAATAAAGATAAACCCATATAGTGGGTTTCAGTAATTTGACATTTCTAGTTCCTCATGACCTTTCAGTATCTTTTATACAAAAAAGGATCACATTTATTTGCAGCAGAGTGGTGGTTAAAGTACAACGCTAAATTATAAACATCACTGTAAAAAGATGTATAGTTCTAACCCTGTAACTTTTTTTTTCCTTCAGAAGGCAAAGGAGAACACCACTGCTTCTTTGCCTACTGTTAAAGAACTGTGACGCGCATGCCAGGCTCCGCCCCCGCACAACGTCCTACGTCACCGAGTTCTAGCACGCACGCACGTCGCACGCATGTCTCACACACACACACACACACACAGCTGCTCCATATTCTGCTGATTCGCACACACGCACATAAAAGCACCACCTTTTCACCAGCACTCCGTCCGAGAATAACCACGCGACCTGAACTCTTCGAAAAGGACTCTTCTAAAAATGATAAGACCGTGTTTGTTTTCTTGCTTTCTTTAAAAGACTGATATCTTCCCTTGTTGTATTCCGTGTTTCCGTGTCTCCGTGTTTTAGTGTGCCTCTGTGTCTCCCGTGATCCCAGTCTGTTTAAAACCCCGGTTCTTATGCACTCCCGTTTTCTCCCCTGCCAGCTCTGCGCTATTTTCTTTTTATTTATTAATTTCTGTTTTGCTTTTGGTTTCTGCTTATTCCCGTGTTTGATTTCCAGTGTTGAGTATACTATTTTGGTTGAACCCCGTGTTTTGTTTTCACCCGACTTTGTAAATAAATTGCCCTGCCGGGCCACATCAGTGACTTCCGTGTGTGAGTTCCGTTGGTGCGTGACAAGAACTTTGTTCCGCTAGGATTGATCCATACAAGCACCACTACAGAATCCGGATATAAAATGAACGTGGATGGAACAACATTTTGTGATACAGAAACAGGTGCTAACGAGTTTGTCGTGGTGATAGTGTAACAGTTGATAGTGAAAATTTCACCAAAATGTTTTCACTTTCATTTTGTTGATTCTTTTTTTTTTAATGGAAGCTTTTATATGCAAAGGTTGTGATCCCCTGCCTATGTATTCGTGAGTCTGTGTGTGCGTGCGCAATGTGAGCGGTGACATCACTACGTAGGCATGGTGCGCGCTCCGGTCAAAGCCATTTTCTGCATGACCGGAGGTGAGTTCTTCTCAGCAAAGTTTGTGATAAAAAAAACGCTAACAGAATGGGTTGGGAGTGTTGTTTTGTAGGTGAATTGAGCTGTCGATTTACTAAGTATGTATATTTTTGGGGCTTATATGAGATTAGTAGCGAATTCGTTCCGATAATTGTGAGTTTTTCTCATGTGTGGCTTTAAGCAAACTAGCATACCCACCTGTTAGCACGCTAGCGGTATGAAAAGAAAATGGTGCTGCATCTCACTCACGATTTATTTTATTTTTGCTTTGTCATCATGGGTGCAGGGCGTGAGAGACTCGACACACACAACTCATACATATGTTTGTTACAAGTATGGGGAGGTTTCTGTTTAAATATCGTTAAATTGTTAGAAATGAGATTTGTATCTATGCGCCACTACTAATATTTATTGTTTAAATCAATCTAATTGGTAGTATGTTGTGTGTATGTATATACACACATATGTTGTGTGTATGTATATACACACATACATATATGTTTGATATATATTTGCTTATATGAATCCATATGTGGATAAACATTTATATTTTTATTTGAAATCACTTATATGAGTTTCAGTTAAGTTAACTGATGATTTATCTTTTTGTTTTAGAGGTTTTGTTTTTATGCGGAACAGATTGTGTTTATACATCTAGTCAATTTAACTCAAGAGTGCAAACTCTATGTAAGGTGCATTATTGTATGTGAGTTATTTGGGGATTTTTATGTGCATCTATTTCATTCAGTGTCATGGAATCAGTACTGAATTCAGAGGGAACAAGTGTAAATGAGGGGGACATATGCTCTAATGTCACTCAATATGTTCAGAAGCTCTCTTACCCTACAAGAATTGGAGGATCACCAACTTCAGGATCCTACTATCTCCTACTATCTGCCATTTGTACTCCGCACAATACGTCCTTCAAGGTGAGAAAGACATGGTATGAGTGGGAAATCACTAGCAATGTTGAAGCATTGGGAGAAACTCCGATTGCGAGATGGCATCTTGTACAGGGAAACAAAAGATCCTTTGAGTAACACAAAAAGGTTTCAGTTAGTGCTGCCTTTGGGGTTGCGGAGCCAGGCACTGAAAGGAGTCCATGACTTGGCGGGACACCAAGGTCAAGCTCGCACTCTCCATTTAGCAAGACATCGCTTCTTTTGGCTCAATATAGAGAGGGACGTGAAAGAATATGTGCGGTGCTGTGAAAGGTTTGTACTGGCCAAGATTCCAGAACCTGCGGCGCAAGCTCCATTAGAGAGCATAAAAATCTCCGCTCCTATGGAACTTGTCTGTGTAGATTTTTGGTCAGCAGAGAACAAGGACAAAGGTTCAGTAGATGTTCTGACGATCACTTCACAAAGATGACTTTTGCTTTCCCGCGCAGGAAAAGGGAAACTGAAAAGAGAAAAGGGAAAGTGAAAAGAGAAAAGTGAGAAGGGAAAGTGAAAAGGGAAAAGAGAAAAGTGAGAAGGAAAAGAGAAAAGAAAAAAGTGAAAAGGGAAAGTGAAAAGAGAAAAGTGAAAAGGGGAAGTGATAAAAAGAAAAGTGAAAAGGGAAGGAGATAAGAGAAAAGAGAGAGAATTGAAAAGAGCAGTGGAAAAGACAAGAATAATAACAATAACAAACAAAATACCTGTTCGTTGTGACGAAGCACGGTGACACGCGCCGCCATAAGCGTGCCCTCCTTCCCTTTATAACGCTGTGTGGTGTTCACGCGAGCCGATTATTCCCACCGAAATAAACAATCCACGGCCCATACCCCTCCAAGTCCTGCGTTGGGGCTTCCATATATGATTGAATACCGAGGGCCGCCATATTGAAGCACCCCCTCATAACAGTGGGATCATGTTTTCTGTGTATATGGGTTCCCCGAGTGCATTCACTCAGACCAGGGTCCCAGCTTTGAAAGTGAGCTAGTGTCTGAACTGTTGCAGTTGTCTGGTGTTTCCAAGTCACATACCACCGCTCATCATCCCATGGGGAACGGCGGTGTAGAACGGTTTAATCGCACCCTTGGCAACATGCTACGAGCACTTCCTCTGAGAGCCAAGCAAGAATGGCCACAACAGATCCAGACACTGACTTTTGCGTACAATGCCACGGTTCATGAGACCACAGGATATGCACCGTTCTACTTGATGTTTGGCCGTGTCCCAAGACTTCCAGTGGACATTGACAGGATCCTGCAAAACAGTCTTGAACACATAGTCGATTTTAGCAGTTACTCTGAGACCCTTCTGTCATATTTAACGGAGGCCGCCAAAATAGCACAGCAGCACACTGCTAAAGAACAGGAACACCAAGCTCGTCAGTACAACAAGAGGGTTAAAGATGTCTCATTACAAGTCGGTGATCGATTGTTAATTTCTAACAGAGGGGAGCGGGGTAAGAGGAAATTGGCGAACAAGTGGGAACCTGTGGTCTATGCCGTTGTTGAGAGAAACCCCAAGACTCATATTTAAAGAATCAAAAATGCTGCTGGCCAGTCTAAGGTCGTTCACAGAAATCTTCTGTTAGATGTGTCTTTTCTTCCTGTCCAGGGCACACTACATAAACAGATATTGGAGGACTCATTGGATGCTGATGGCCTCAGAGATTATGGGGAGCCGGATGTTTCTGGTAATTTGGCTGGGGAGTTCGTACAAACACGAACGTCTTTGTGGGTACAATCTGGCACTGCTTTTCACATTGAAGGGAATTCAAGGAGCTTGTTTCACAAATTGCTGAAGAATATGATATGCACAGTGATGGTGTGAGCGAGATAGATGATGTTCAAACTACTGGCTTATTCGATGCACAGCCCAATAAGGTACATGCCTCAGTCAGTCCCTTGTTCGACTTTAGAGAGACTAAGTTTGACCCAGTCCTCACTCAAGACAGTTCACCCCTTCATGACGATGGACAACAGAGTGACACCATCCGAGATTCAGCCAGTCGTTGTAGTGGTTTAACAGAAACAAGGGATATAACTGTCCTAGACACTGAACCCCAGACCTCGAGTCAAAACAACAATGCACCACCTTTAGATCTAACCAGACCAGATTTTGACAATGCAGCTGTCAGTAGCAGAGTAGCTACGAAGGCGGGAAGAGTAATCAAGAGAGTCGACAGTTTTATAGAGAATATGGTCCAGAAACCCATTGTATGGGGCCTTTTGCCATGACAAAAAGTCCAGACTGTAGCATAAAAGGTCACAGTACCTATACTGGATATGTAACTCGTTAAGCCACTGTGAGGTAGACATTAGGGGACCAAGTATTACGGGGTGTAGACTGCACCTTGATGTTCTTAAAGGGTAGAGGGCCTGATCAACCTCAGTCCAGGGTACAGCAATTGTCTTCACATTGTCTTCTTGGTGGTTGTTGGTGAGTTCCCAGTATGGGACGGTTTTGGTGAAATTTAGGAGGGGTGATTGTAACAGTTGATAGTGAAAATTTCACCAAAACGTTTTCACTTTCATTTTGTTGATTCTTTTTTTTTTTTTAATGGAAGCTTTTATATGCAAAGGTTGTGATCCCCTGCTTATGTATTCGTGAGTCTGTGTGTGTGCGCGCAACGTGAGCGGTGACGTCACTACGTAGGCGTGCGTGCATGCTCCAGTCAAAGCCATTTTCTGCATGAGGTGAGTTCTTCTCAGCAAAGTTTGTGATAAAAAACGCTAACAGAATGGGTTGGGAGTGTTGTTTTGTAGGTGAATTGAGCTGTCAATTTACTCAGTATGTATATTTTCGGGGCTTATATGAGATTAGTAGCGAATTCGTTCCGACAATTGTGAGTTTTTCTCATGTGTGGCTTTAAGCAAACTAGCATACCCACCTGTTAGCACATTAGCGGTATGAAAAGAAAAGGGTGCTGCATCTCACTCACGATTTATTTTATTTTTGCTTTGTCATCAGGGGTACAGGTGCGTGAGAGACTCGACACACACAACTCATACATATGTTTGTTTCAGGTATGGGGAGGTTAAATTATTAGAAATGAGATTTGTATCTATGTGCCACTACTCATATGTATTGTTTAAATTAATCTAATTGGTAGTATGTTGTGTGTATGTATATACCCACATACCTATATGTTTGATATGTAATATATGTATATTTGCTTATATGAATCCATATGTGGATAAACATTTATATTTTTGTTTGAAATCAGTTATACAAGTTTCAGTTAAGTTAACTGAGGATTTAATTTTTTGTTTTAGAGGTTATTTGACCAGATTATATTTTTGTGTTAGAGTAAATGAAAAAACAAGGTAAAAGAAAAAGCCATTTTCTGCATGACCGGAGGGGTGCAGGCGTGTGAGAGACTCGACACACACAACTCATACATATGTTTGTTACAGCAATAAAGTGTCGGACAAACGGTCCCGTGTTCAGCCTCATCTGTAACACATCACAACGCAGAGGGAGAGAGAGAGAGAGGGTTACGATAGCAACATGAATTTTTAAAAGTGTAAATGTAATGCTCAACTAACAAATTAGATTCTATTTCAGAAAAATAGATGCAGCAGCGAAGGCAGAGGCCAAATTTCCCCTTTTCTATAACCATAACATGTGTGTGTCTGATGCTCTCACCCCCACAGCTAACCTTGTCGAGCTGCAGAGCACAGACACTCCAGCAGAGAAAACACTCAGGAGAAAAGCAGGATGTGTTTTCACAGAAGGGGTTTGGTACGACCCCAATCACATGCCATGTCTACATAAAAATCTATTTCCTTTCTATGCTAAGTTGACACATGGGTGTCAAAAGGGGGAATGGGTGATAGAATGTGCATTTGTGTTACAAAAAATATACTGTACTGTAGGTAAAGGAATTAAGATGAAGCCAGAGCACAAAAGGTAAAAGGACATTGTGAAGATGAAATGTTGTGTCATTGTGCAAAACTCTGAGGTTTTATCTTAAGTACAGGCCCACTGAAAGTGCTCCTATTAGCACAAACAGAAGTCAAGGTAGTGGAAACAGATGTGGGTACACACACCAGCTACCCGAAGCAAGAAAAAACAGAGGTCAACAAGGGTGAGCAGTGAAGTGCTAGTAACCTCTCCTGTAAACCCAGACAGACCCTCACCTGCACACAGAGTATGAGTCAGAAGAACCAACTAGAGTGACGGGAACAATGCAGAATTATGACCCTCCCCTCTCCAATTCATCACAACAATAAGTACACTACATTTGAGGACAACACATGAGGAAATTGTATGGTGTCATGGTAGCAGTAGCACAGAGTAACATATGGGAACATGTAAAAGTAGACTAAAGTTAAGAACATATTATAACTAATGACAAGATAGAAGACTGTTTTAGAGGACAGAAAATATCAGTGACTGAGATTACTCACATTACAGACATTGAATTGGCTGGACTGGACTGTTATTTAAAAAATGAAAATTCATTCCCCAAAACACCCCAAAGTAACATGGGTAATTTTAGAAGTGATACTAGTAATAGTTTTAACCCTGACGTGCCTTGTTATTTAAGACTCATGGAGAAACCGCCATGCTAAAGTATTTAGCAAACTCAAGCCATATACATTTAACTAGAATAAAGAGAGGAGACAGCATGATACAAAGGCATAATGCTAATCTTAGAAGATGTTCAGGGAATTGGAGTTGTGCTCCATGATTAGACATTGCTGATAACATGACAGACATACACAATGGCTCGTGCTGGATATGCCATGCCATGTCCTTGAGCTGGGTAGCACTGCCCCTTAATAATGTCACAGCAGCAGAAGCAAATGCAGACAACACATCTTGTATTATACCGATAACTACCATGGCCATTCTGCAGATATCGGCATACTAAAAACAAACAGGGAGGCCAAACGCAGCAGTCCCTGGGTGTAATTATACCAATAACCTACGTTTTGATTATATAGGGAGTTGTTGTACTCCACTGCCTGTTAAGAAATATGGAGACAATTCTACCTATGTGGTCCCTTGGCAAAAAGGAGACACTTGTGTTGTTCAAGATCAAAAGAAAAAAGGGGAACCTGATTTAGGATGGTCTGAGTGCACCACTTATGTTCCTATAACCACTTGTTCAAAGGGTAGGTCACCTAAATGTAGCATAGATGGTAAATATTTTCCAAATGATGGTAGTTGCCCATTCATAGAGTTATCGTACCATACAGTAATGTGGGTGTGTGGGTCAATCGCATATGCAAAGTATTTCAATTGGCCAGGCTCATGTTATCCTGCATATGTAACCCCTAGTGTGTCAGTACACACAGAAGATCCGTGGGAGTCGCGGATGTCAGCAAATAGAAGAGAATAGAGATGTCTTAAATTTCAAGGTTGCACTTTAGCAAACCCATGGGCTAGTCCATGGGCAAACGTAGTTCCTACCTCGGCGGAGGAACAACAGTAGCCCTAAACAAGGTTTAGCATACATGTTACTGACACAAAAAAATGACACAGTAAACTCTCTGCAATTAGTAAATGATGAGCTTAAGCAGGTTAGACAGATCACGATTCAGAATAGAATGGCTTTGGACATTTTACTAGCCAAGAGAGGTGGAGTGTGTAAGGTTTTAAACACCTCTTGTTGTTTCTATATACCTGATAATCATCAGAATATCAGCAACATCATAGACCACTCGAAGAAGGCTTTGCAAACACCTCCCCAAGTAGAGCCTTGGATCTCGAGGTTAACGCGGTTGTGGGGAGGCTGGGGTTATTGGCTGGTTTACAGTGTTCTACCAATTGTGATTATAGTTTTGATAGGCCTCTGTATAGCATCCTGTATGTATACAAGACTAGTTCTGAACACAGTAAAATATCAAATGTTATGACAGACTGACAAGAACATAAAACAACAGAAACCAGACTCAGAAACCGGACTCAACTGATGACTGGGACGACCAAACTTCTGACATGCTTCAAAATTCAAGTGACTATTATCCTGATTGTGACTTAGATCCTGATATGGAAGAAGACATTATGTAAATCTTTAGAGAATTGTAAAGTATATATATTTAAGTAGGTTGCAAAATTTTTCAAAAATGCTTTTGTGTCAGGGGTCTTTCCCCCATAAAAATGGCTGTAGAATACCTCAGAAGACACATGCTGAATGTTTTGGAATGGCATCACAGTCCCCTGATTTAAACATAATTGAAAAGTATTACAGAACTAGAAGCCTTTTGTGAGGAAGAATGGGAGAAAATCCCAAGTACAAGAACTGAAAGACTTTTAGCTGGCTACAAAAAGCGTTTACAAGCTGTGATATCTGCCAGAGGAGGTGTTACTAAGGACTGATTATGTAGAGTGCCCAAACTTCTGCACAGTGCCACGATAATGTTTTTTTTATTTTTTATCTTTGTTCAATCTATGACATGAAATGTAACTATACATCAATGTTTGATGAAAATATTGTGCATTCTTTCCATTTCCAGGAGAGACTGTGTTAACATCTTTTCAATTAAAAAATTAATTGTGATATATTTATCAAGGGGTGTTCAAACTTTGCATAAGACTTTACATATGTGTGTATATAATGTATACACATATACATACACACACAATAAAATAATGTTTCAAAAGTACTGTCTTTTAAATTGAAGTGTGGGAAACATGGCCATCAGGAAAATCCGTTTCCCCCTCCCTACTGGCTGTGGAAGTATCAGGGATGTCTAAAATTGACGCAGAGATACAGTATGTGTGCCCATAGCAAAGATAAAATAGTGATCAGAATGTTTTAAAAAACACTGTTTTTTAAATCGAATTATGGGAAACACATTTTCCTGGGAATCAGGAAAATCAATTCCCCCCTTACTACTGGCAGTGGAAGTATTAGGGATGTCTGAAACTGACCCAGAGACATGTGTGCTTAGGTAATGCAATGAGATTTTTTTTTTTTAAACACTGTAATTTAAACAAGAGACTTCAATAAATCAATTCCCCCAGTTAACATATGTAATAAATTTCAAGCTTTCATACTTTGTGAAATTAAAGAAAAAGAATCATTCAAATACACTATTTAATGTAAAAATGCTATTATAATATTATGTATGGTATGTACATAATTGGTTTTAACATGGATAATCATACAGTATATCATGGATTTCAGGATATCGTGTTTCCCCATCATATGTGGGTGCAGATGTACGTGTGATGGCTGAAAGTAAGTCAGATACGGTACAGAGCAAAAATTTGGACACCCCTTCTCATTCAGCGAGTTTTCTTTAATGTGTTCTTTATTGTGTTCTTTAGCCCAAACGTGTCTCTTCTGCTTGTTGCCTGTCCTTAGCAGTGGTTTCCTAGCAGATATTCTAGCATGAAGGCCTGATTCACACAGTCTCCTCTTAACAGTTGTTCTAGAGATGTGTCTGCTGCTAGAACTCTGTGTGGCATTGACCTGCTCTCTGATCTGAGCTGCTGTTAACCTGCGATTTCTGAGTCTGGAGACTCGGATGAACTTATCCTCCGCAGCAGAGGTGACTCTCGGTCTTCCTTTCCTGGGGCAGTCCGCATGTGAGCCAGTTTCTTTGTAGTGCTTGATGGTTTTTGTGACTGCACTCGGGGACAATTTCAAAGTTTTCCCAATTTTTCGGACTGACTGACCTTCATTCCTTAAAGTAATGATGGCCACTCATTTCCTTAGCTGCTTTTTCTTGCCATAATACAAATTCAAAGTCTTTGAATGAAAAGGTGTGTCCAAACTTTTGGTCTGTACTGTACGTAGTTACACATGAATAACTCTGAGTGTGGTGTCCTGTAACCACTGTACCGTGTGTTTGATATGTACACCAGATAGTTTAATAGAACTGGGTGTGTGAGAGGGTAAAACAGAGTAGTGTGGTTAGCAGTTACTAACTATCACGAGTAGACACTCTACCCTTGAGTTAAATTCTATAATCAATTACAAAGTATAACCTTAAATATCACACAGATAATGTACGGGAATTAAAATTAGTCGTGATGTCAGTACTTGCCCAGCAAACCAGCTTTTTGCAGCAGTTTAAAACGTCTGAATTATCTCTAAATATACAAAAAAGCAAAAAGACACTCGACTATTTTTCATATATTGTTTGTTTAATTCAAAAAGTTCATAAAAACACTTTAAAACGAGAGAAAAACCGTCAAAATCCTTGTTCTCCCTCTCTGCGTTAGGTGGTGAGTGACGTCATGAATAGGGACACTGAATTTCCCGGAACACCGGCACGATACTTTGCTCAGTTGCCTTTTGACCTCAGTCCCATAATCCTTTGCGCATTAGCTTTAGCCTTTAGCTTGCAAAATACAGGAGAAAGAGAGTTCTCACAGGAAAAAGAATACATTTACATGGAAAAAATAATAAATTTTGAAGGGAAAAATAATACATTTTAAGTTGAAAATAATACATTTACAAGGGAAAAAGCATACATTTTTAAGGGAAAAAGAATACATTTGCAAGGGGAGAAAAACACATATACGGGAAAAAGCATACATTTACAAGGGGAAAAAAACATACACATATACGGGAAAGATGATTTGCCCTTCTGGGTCACCGTACATATACTGTAGGTAAAACATATGTGCTATAGAAATAGTCAACATTTAGTCTATCATGCCATGTCAACTTATTTAATGTTTTACATAAAATACTCCAATTAACAGCGGATTTAAAGTTTAAAACATGTGCATTTAATTTTTAAAAAAGAAAAAAGAGAATTATATGTCAGCACATTGAAGCTTGGCACAAGTTTTATGCCGGATGCCTTTCTTTATGCAACCCTCCCATTTTATCCAGGCTTGGGACCAGCACTGCATCCAGTGGCTGAGGTTTGGGCACTGGCTGTGAATCGAACCAGGGCCTTTTGCATGGCAGGCGAAACACCTACCACTGAACTACCAGTGCTCCAAAGATTTTATGATGGTGGAACTTTAAGATGACAGGTACTGTTACTTACGTACTTCGATTACTTATAATATCAAATTTGTTCAGCTAACTTGGCAAGTTTCATTACTACAAACTCATACAGTAAATACCAAAATGTTCTGAATACTCAAGAAGGTAATTATTTATGTTAACAGTACTCAATGTGTTTAATTACTTTGAACATTAGGGTTTACAGTACAGTTAATATGTGGAAAGTAGATTTTTGTATTAAAATCTAATGAGTCACATATTTTACATCTGAAAGATTGCACACCTTCACACTCTTCAGTTTCCTGCAAATTGTGGGATCTATACAGATGTGCATGCAGACCTTCTCAGGTCTTAAAGGAGCAATGACAGTCTAAATGAAGACAGGACACTAAATATCCATAACCATGGGTGCCATCACTCCATGATGATTAAAATTCCTTTTGATGATGCGACGAATGTGCAGGGCTCACACTGCTATCCCATCAGCTGACTCCTAAAAAAGGAATGCTAGTGTACAAGTAAATACAAGTGTGACCGTTACTGTAAAGCCTAACAGACTGGTAAAATAGTACTTCCATTCACAAACATAATTTTTATACATCATACTGTTCTACAAGTGGCATTCAAGTCAAAGTGGGACTTTGGACTTCTCTGGAACGAAGATGTACAAATTATTTGATTCTGACATTAACAGAATGGTCAGTATGGTGCTAAGGCTCTTACCTACTGTAAAACATTTGCATGGTGGCAAAGAAGACTGTCTGTGAATGACGATCCTGGATAACGTTGCTGAGAGCTCACTGCAGTCATTACAGTGAACATTCCAGGAGAATGCTTTTAAGAAAAACGTATTGATTTGATCAGCAAAGGCATTTTGTTCTTGTACAACAATGCACAAACTCGTATATAGAGAAATATACAGAGAGAGAGAGAGAGAGAGAGAGAGAGAAAGGAAGCTTTTAGTGTGTTCTATCATTCTGCACAATAAAAAGTCGTGCTTGACTTGAATGTTCTGTGTATAAAAATGACAACTTTATTAATAATATCAACTCTACCAAGTTTTAACTTTAGTTAATAAAAAATCTAGGAAAATTGGAATATCCTGAAAAAGTTAATTTTCTCTTGGAATTTAATACACTTTTTAAAATAAATAAAGAATATTAACTTTTTCCACGATATTAAATTTTTTCGAGATGCACTGTACACAGTCAGATTAAAAAAGATCTGCATCAGAATCGTAAGGTGTTGCTGTCATCAAAAATTCAACGTTTGGCCTGATGATTATTGTCTAGATTTTTCTGATTAGTCACTGTTTCAGTTTCCAATAAATGATCCCTGGCCAATGCACTGAAACAGTCAAAATCGAGGTGCAACTCATTTTGCTTATTCATTGCTTTCCTGAACTTGTGTTAACCAAACTAATATATTGTGATCATTGATTGTATGGTTACACATTTGACACTCCTATAACATAATAATTGACATTTACCTTTTTTTAATGGTGTTGGTGCTGTGAAAGAGATATTGAAAATATATAAAATATTCACACAAAAAAATCAATAAAAAATCAGGTTTAGTTACTTATACATCACAGCATATATAACATCTCACTTTAATATTTCCATTTTATATTACTTTCTCCCAACTATTTCACAGCTTTAGTTACTAGTTCGTTAGCACATTTGTGTCATCAATGGCAAATTCAGTAACATTTAAGTACACTGTTTTGTGTGTGGAGTACTTGTAGTACTTTTGCACTTTAATTACATTTTAGAACATCATGTACTTAGGACGTTAACATGAGTAAAAAGTTTGAAGTCCTATTTTTTAAACAAAGCAATGCAGTATTCTACTGCTAATTTATCTGCCTGCCTGTAATGCTGTACAGCATGACTGGAGCTGTATTGGACTCAGAGCTGTGCTCTCTGCATTGTTAGTGATGCTGTATGCACAGCTGATGCATTTACGGTTTTAAAACTACCGCTGCATGCTCAGTGTTTAACCATGTTAAAAATATGCACATAAATGGTAAGCGGGTGTGCAGCGGAGCCTCAGAACTGACCGCAGTGAGCAGCGGAGGGAGAGAGCAAGAGTGATGCTGCTCAGATCCTGTACTGCCGCGACATGCTCTGTGCTGAAACACTGCCAGAGCCTGGACACTGTGGGCTCCGGACGGGTTCCTACGTCCATGTATCGATTACCAATGACTGAATAACATAACATTAAAAAAAATGGTAGTCCCATCCACTAATGGTCACGGAGTTCAAACTTCTCTAAGGAGCCAGGATATTAATCAAGCTAGACCTACGAAATTGTAGGGAATATTTTATTTCTAGTGTTTCATGATACTCTGTGTGCATGAGAACAGAGTGTTTTCTTTCTTGACCTCAACATGCTGTGCCATCAACAAACCCCTTCCTTAGTTGAATCTACATTTAGGGTCATCTCGACACACTGCGCTTTCAACAAATATATTCCTCAGCATAATTTATGTTCAACGTTATCTTTTATAAACATTCCAGACCAGATGTAACCGCTCCTGCACCCTCCTTTTTTTGGTGCTTTTTGTGTGTGTGTGTGTGCATATATATACTTCAGTCTCAGAGCATTTCACTGAGACTGACTTGTGTATATCATTGAGAGGTTCCCTGGATCCAGGCGGGTCAGCAGAATACGGGCGGAACACTGAGTAGACCAAAGAGGGTCTACCAAAAACAAGAAATCCTTACAATTTGGGGGCTCTGTCAAGGATACCACTAATCAGGTGAATGCTGCTTTTTATTTTTCTCTATAAGGATAGAGCAAACACGCTCCCTGGTTCTTGGTATCGGGACCACATAAGGGGGAGGATTGTCTTGTGGCTTTTACACCAGTATAACGCGCTCGCTTCTGAAAGGTTCCTTGAACTGAGGCATAAGTTCTTTTGTATAAGTAAGTTTCAGGTGTGCTGCATCCGATGACCTATTATCCACCAGCAACTTCTGGAAAGCTCTGAGTTTTATTCAACGATGTTCCCTATGAATAAAAGGGGGGAATTGTAGGGAATATTTGATTTCTAGTGTGTTTCATGATACTCTGTGTGCATGAGAACAGAATGTTTTCTTTCTTGACTTCAACACGCTGCGCTATCAACAAACCCTTTCCTTAGTATAATCTACATTTAGGGTTACCTCGACACACTGCGCTATCAACAAATATATATATTCCTTAGCATAATCTATGTTCAGGGTCGTAAAACCGTTGGAGGCTCATAACTAAGAACAACTTCCAAGCTCCTGTTCTTCTCCACGTTATCTTTTATAAACATTCCAGACCAGATATAACCACTCCTGCACCCTCCTTTTTTTGGTGCCTTTCTGTGTGTGTGTGTGTGTGTGTGTGTGTGTGTGTGTGTGTGTGTGTGTGTGTGTGTGTGCATATATACAGTATGTCACAAACGTGAGTATGCCCCTCACATCTCTGCAAATATTTAGGTATATCTTTTCATAGGACAACACTGCATAAATGACTCTTTGACACAATGAAAAGTAGTCAGTGTAAAGTTTGTATAGCAGTGTAAATTTATTGTCCCCTCAAAATAACTAAAAATACAGCCAATAATAGCTGAACCCCTGGCAACAAAAGTGAGTACACCCCTAAGTGAAAATGTACAAATTGAGCACACTACTCCGAGGTCAACGGATATTAGAGGTAATATCACTGTCACGAGCCAGCCCAATCAGCCAAGCACATCCAGGTCATGATTTCAGCTAATTAACCCCATGCACCTGCTACCTATTAACAATCTACCACGCCTTTAAAAAGAAGCTTAGAACTCAGTGCCGAAGTATCCTGCTTGCGTGCCTCTTGATCTGTCACTCGCGATTTTTCCAGTTATTTCTACTTCTGTGTATGACCCTGCCTGTCTTCCTGGATTTTGTCTCGTGCCTTGCCCTCTGAATTATTATCACTGCTTGGATTTGCTTCTGTGTATGACCCTGCCTGTCTTCCTGGATTTTGTCTCGTGCCTTGCCCTCTGGATTATTATCACTGCTTGGATTTGCTTCTGTGTATGACCTCGTCTGCATTACGTACTTTGATTTCGGTATGTGCTTCCGGATTAGTTTTTTCTCACCGCTGGACAACTGTTACCGACCCTGCCTGTTCCTCCGACCTTGTTTAGTGCTATTCCCCGCAATCTCTGTGTGTGCGTGCAGACTTGTGATCACTTTTGCTATGTGGATATCAGACAGGAGTGTTTCGCCGTCACAAGCATTTCATTCACTGCCGTATTTGTGCTCCTGCTGAGCCTGCACATTGAGACTTATTTGTGCCTTCGAACTAAAGCTTTCAGAAAGGCTTTCTGTCTGCAATTGGGTTCACTCCCGTTCAGCCCCACCCTTGACAGTATACTTCGGCCATGGCAAACCCAGCAGACTTGGATCTATTGAAACAGGCACTCTCACAGCAAGGAGCCCTGTTAGACTCTCATCAACAAAGTATTCAGCAGGTAACCCAGACACTCTCCTCTATCACCTTACAACTACAGCAACTCTTAACTATTCATCCTTCTACCACAGTTCAATCTGTATATCATGAACCCCAGCTCCCTAACCCACAACCGTATGGTGGCAAACCTGGAACGTGCCGCTCCTTTTTGTCACAATGTTCTTTGTTGATGGAGCTTCAAGCCTCTTCTTTTCCCATGGAGCGTTCAAGAGTGGCCTATATAATCACCCTCCTCACTGGCCGGGCACGTGAATGGGGAACTGCAGTTTGGGACGCTAATGACCCTTGCTGTGCAACCCTCAGAACTTTCACTGACGAGATGAAGAGGGTGTTCGATCGTGCCCACTCCGGCAGGGACGCCGCTAGACAACTGCTGGAGCTCCATCAAGACTCCCGTTCTGCATATGATTATGCCATAGAGTTCCGCTCTCTGGCTGCATCTGTAAACTGGGGCACCCAAGCACTCTACGATGCCTTCCTCCACGGTCTCTCTGAAGATGTCAAGGACCAATTAATTAGTCAGGAGCTTCCTTGTGATTTCAATGGTCTCATGAATTTAGCAGGTCGTGTAGATGCTCGGCTAACTCATAGACGCCATGTTCAATCCAAGCTCCCCTCCAGACCTTCAGCACCACTATGGTCACCTCCCAGCCTGCACCCAGTATCCGGGCCTGAACTTAGTTCGTACCCAAGACCCATGCAAGTAAACCAAACCCAGATCTCCCTGGAGGAACGTCAGCGAAGGCTTCAATCTGGTTCTTGTTTTTATTGTAGCCAGATTGGTCACTATCGGCTCCAGTGCCCTTTGAAATCAAAGACTTCTCCAGTTAATCTACGGTCTCTGAAGGGCCAACCTTGAATCAATCCCCCAGTTCACGCCCGCTTCTGTCTACCATCATTGTCACAGAAGGTAGACCTCATGTGGTCTCTGCACTAATTGACTCCGGCTCAGACCAAAATCTGATCTGCGCCTCCAAGGTTAAGGATCTCAACCTCCCAACGTAAGCTCTTGACTTTCTGTTAGCCGTTCGGGCCCTCGACGGTACTTCTCTTCCCTCCATTACTCGCCGTACAATACCAGTAACCGTTTAAGTATCTGGTAACCATTCTGAGGAGCTCTCTTTTCTTGTTATACACAATGCACACGCATCCTTGGTTCTCGGTCGCCTTTGGCTGGTTCGTCATAACCCACGAATTGACTGGGCTAGAAACACCATCCAAGAATGGAGCCCCTTGTGCATAGCATCCTGCCTGAAGGCTGCTCATTGTCCGCCAACAACATCTTCCATCAATGAGGAGTTCCCAGATCTCTCAGCTGTTCCGCCTGATTATTCAGACCTCAAGCAGGTTTCCAGTAAGTTACGTGCCCTCTCATTGCCCCCCCCCACAGACCCTACGATTGTGCCATCAACCTCCTCCCAGGCACAACCCCTCCTAGGGGACGGTTATACTCATTATCCTCACATGAGAGGGATGCTATGGAGAACTATATCTCTGAATCCCTTGCTGCTGGCATCATCCGCCCTTCTTCATCCCCCGCTGGGGCAGGATTCTTCTTTGTGGCTAAGAAGGACAAGTCTTTACAACCATGCATTGATTACAGAGGTCTTAATGATCACCATTAAAAATCGTTACCCTCTTCCCCTGATGTCCACGGCCTTTGATCTTCTGCAGGGGGCTAACATTTTCACGAAACTTGACCTGCGTAATGCCTACCACCTGGTCAGGATCAGGGAGGGGGATGAGTGGAAAACAGCTTTTAACACCCCATCAGGACACTACGAATACCTTGTAATGCCATTTGGACTAGCCAATGCACCAGCTGTCTTCCAATCATTGGTAAATTACATCCTTGTTGCTTCTTCTCTCACCGCCTTTCTACCCCTGAGAGGAATTATGGTATCGGTGACAGGAAGCTACTCGCGGTAAAATTGGCATTAGAGGAATGGAGACGCTGGCTCGATGGTACAGAAGTCCTGTTTCTCATATGGACAGACCATAAAAATCTTGAATACCTCAAGTCAGCCAAACATCTGAACTCTCGCCAAGCCAGATGGTCATTGTTCTTTTCCCGTTTCAACTTCTCCCTATCTTATCGACCAGGAAACAAGAACATCAAACCTGACGCCCTCTCTCGCCAATTAATTTCAGTCACAGATGATTCCCCTCCACCGACCATTTTGCCACCACAATGTCTTGTAGGAGCAACCTTACTGGATGTCGAAACTCTGGTCAAGCAAGCATTAGACCGGGAACCCGGCCCACCAGGAACACCGCCTGGCAGGCTCTTTGTTCCACCACAGGCCCGCCCACAAGTCCTAGAATGGGGACACAGTTCAAGATTCGCCTGTCACCCTGGCGGAGCCCGCACTCTCTCATTGGTCCAACAACGCTTCTGGTGGCCTTCTATTAGAGAAGATACTCGCCAGTTTGTATCTGCCTGTGACGTCTGTGCTCGTAATAAGACCAGCAATAAATCCCCAGCAGGCCTCCTAAGACCACTCCCAGTTCCCCACAGACCATGGTCCCACATCACACTAGATTTCGTTACTGGACTCCCCGACTCTGATGGCAACACATGCATCTTAACAATTGTCGATCGCTTCTCCAAAGCAGTTCACTTTGTTCCCCTGTCTAAACTTCCCTCGGCCAAGGAAACTGCGGAGTTACTTATCCTTCATGTATTTCGTCTTCACAGATTTCCTGTAGACATTGTCTCTGATCGTGGACCCCAATTCTCCGCCCAATTCTGGACAGCATTTTGTAAGCTCGTCGGTGCTACCTCCAGCCTTTCCACCGGTTATCACCCTCAGACCAACGGCCAGACTGAGAGAGCCAACCAGGACCTCGAAACAGCGATTCGATGTATGACCACCCAAGACGCACAAAAGGACCTGGCAACGTGCAAGACTTAGACTTCGCCATGTAATAACACTATTCAAGCATCAAGCAGATCGCCGCCGATCAACTGCGCCAAGATACCGCGTTGGGCAGAGAGTCATGCTCTCCACCCGTAATGTCCCCATTAACATGATCTCCCACAAGATATCTCCCAGGTTCATAGGGCCCTTCACCATCTCCAAGGTCATCAATCCATGTACAGTCAGGTTACTTTTGCCATCCACGATGCGTCGCATCAATCCCTCATTCCACGTCTCCCAGATGAAACCCATAGTTTCATGTCCACTAAATCCACCAGCCCGCCCTCCTCCTCCCCCCCGGCTCATCGATGGTGGTGAGGCATTCACTGTTCACAGGCTTTTGAAAGCACGACGACGAGGTAAGGGGCTTCAATACTTAGTGGATTGGGAAGGTTATGGCCCTGAGGAGAGAAGCTGGGTACCATCCAGATTTATCTTGGATCCTTCTCTCATTGCCGATTTTCATCGACAACACCCAGAAGCCCCATTGGTAACGCCAGGTGGCGTCCATAGGAGGGGGGGGGGACTACTGTCACGAGCCAGCCCAATCAGCCAAGCACATCCAGCTCATGATTTCAGCTAATTAACCCCATGCACCTGCAACCTATTAACAATCTACCACGCCTTTAAAAAGAAGCTTAAAACTCTATTCAGTGCCGAAGTATCCTGCTTGCGTGCCTCTTGATCTGTCACTCGTGATTTTTCCAGTTATTTCTACCTCTGTGTATGACCCTGCCTGTCTTCCTGGATTTTGTCTCGTGCCTTGCCCTCTGAATTATTATCACTGCTTGGATTTGCTTCTGTGTATGACCTCGCCTGCATTACGGACTTTGATTTCGGTACGTCCTTCCGGATTTGTTTTTTCTCACCGCTGGACAACTGTTACCAACCCTGCCTGTTCCTCCGACCTCGTTTAGTGCTATTCCCCGCAATCTATGTGTGTGCGTGCAGACTTGTGATCACTTTTGTGTATGTGGATATCAGACAGGAGTGTTTCGCCGTCACAAGCATTTCATTCCCTGCTGTATTTGTGCTCCTGCTGAGCCTGCACATTGAGACTTATTTGTGCCTTCGAACTAAAGCTTTCAGAAAGGCTTTCTGTCTGCAATTGGGTTCACTCCCGTTCAGCCCCACCCTTGACAATCACAGGCTAAATGTGACTGGGTTATACTACTTTTTAGTCCTTAGCTCTGTGTTTGTATGCATCACCATGGTCCTGGATGAATGTTGTCTCATTTTACTAGGTACTGCATAATTATATAGTTATATATAGTTAAAATGTGTCATGCACACTCATAACACGACCGGCACTAGGACCCGGAAGTAATACGGTCGGGTTTCAGGAAGCATAAAAGGAAACAAGATGACGCATCACATCGCTCAGTCATTGAGTTATGCCCGTGCTATCGCCGTCGCCTCGCTCGTCCAAACGTGAGTACTCACTTTCTTGGGTTATCGCTTCTGATTGGGTGTGTGTATTTAGAACGCGGGTTTATTTGTGTAAACTCTTGCTCTCGCTTCGGGAGAGTTCTAAGAATAACTTGCGTGGTTATCCTGCCTACTCGCGCTACTTCCGCGTTTGGGTTTACCATCCACGCTACAGGGCTAACTGCTAGTCTTCTGCTTCATCTCCGGTTAGTCCGTGACAGAATGACTGAGCCATCGGCAGTAAGCCCAGCGGAGTTTGCTCGCCTCTGCGATGTGGTTGACCGGCATGCTAGGCTGATCGATCAGCTCCGTGGTGAAGTCGCATCGCTCCGCACGGAGCTCCAGGGCGTCGCGGCCTTGCGCCGCGAGGTGGCGGAGCTGCGACAGGAGAATGCGGTCCTCCGCGGGGCGGCCGCTCAGCCGGCTGTGGCCACGCCCATCGCAGCGGCTGCTGCGCCGCCAACTCCCTCTCCACCTTCTGATGTTTTCTTATCTTTACCGGATAAATGGAATGGCACGGATGGGAAGGGCAGTGTTTTTCTAACTGCGTTGGATCTTGTGTTTGAGTTTAATTCCACCAGATACTCCACAGACCGACTGCGCATTGCTCTTCTCGTTTCGTTGCTATCCGGGCAGGCAGCTGAGTGGGCCACGGCGGTTCTTCGTTCGGATTCAGATGTCGCCTACTCCTACACCGAGTTCACCCGCCAGCTCAAGCTCACCTTTGAACATCCAGCTGCTGAGGTGGAGACCGACTCCAAGTTGTATCATCTAAAGCAGGGAGGGTCGTCCGTGAGCCGTTACACCGCGGAGTTTCGTACTCTCGCCGTACAGACCGACTGGGGAGACTCCGCACTCCGGACGGCCTACTACGAGGGACTGGCTGCGCGGATAAAAGACGAGCTCGCCGGACGAGAGCTTCCAGCTACCTTGGAGGGTTTAATTCAACTCGCCCTCCGGATCGACCAACGGCTGCTCGTTCGCCCCAAGCCAGCTCCTCGTACCCTGCCACCCACCATGACTGCACTACCACACACCACGCCCTTCCTCTCCCGCTCACCAGTTCCAGAAGTTCACGCCCATTCACTGCAGCACCCACCAGGACCGTCGGTACTCCACCTCCCGCCGTGGTTGACACAGGAGTCGGGGAACCCATGCAATTAGGGCGCGCCTCCTTGACCGCTGCAGAACGGGAACGCCGATTCAGAGAGGGGCTCTGCGCGTATTGTGGATCTTCTGCACATCATCGGGCCATCTGTCCTCTGCGGCCGGGAAACGCGCAGCCCCGGTGAGAAATGGGAGGAACTCACCGGGTCCCATGTCCCTCTCCACCACCATGACCAATGATTCCCGTCCCACGGTTAAAGTATATCTCCAGTTTGGCCACAAACGGGTCGGAAGTACCGCGTTCGTCGACTCCGGGGCAGCAGGTAACTTCATTGACTCTTCCTATGCCAAAAAATTGGGGATAAAGATTGAGGCGTTATCCCAGCCTGTAACCATTACATCAGTCGATGGTCGGCCTCTCTCCTCCAGCCCCATATCCTTTCAAACCCAACCTATCACCCTCATCATTAACCAACATCAAGAACAGATCCAGTTTCACACCACCACTATTCCTCACCACCTATCATCCTCGGACACCCTTGGCTGCTGCAGCACGACCCGCTCATATCCTGGACCCAAAGCCGGATCCTCCAATGGGGGCCGACCTGCACTGAGCTTTGCCTACGGGCCGAGGCTGGGACGTGCTCTAGGGAGTCCGAGGCCCCCGATGTCGACACAGATAAAATCCCGCTAGACTACCGGGACCTGGCTGAAGTCTTTTGTAAGAGACGTGCGACCCATCTACCACCTCATCGCTCATACGACCTGGCGATCGATCTTCAGCCAGGTGCGACACCACCCCGCGGCCATCTCTATTCATTGTCCAACACCGAGACGCAGGCGATGGAGGAGTATGTTTCCAGTGGACTTCGCCATGGTACCATCCGGCCCTCCTCCTCACCTGCCGCTGCGGGGTTCTTTTTCGTGAAGAAACGCGATGGTAGTCTACGTCCCTGTGTCGATTATCGGGGGCTCAACAATATTACCATAAAGAACCGACATCCATTGCCTCTTACCAACTCTGCCCTGGACGCCCTCTCTGGTGCCACCATCTTCACTAAGTTGGACCTCCGGAGCGCCTACAACTTGGTGCGCATCAGAGAGGGCGATGAGTGGAAGACGGCCTTCATCACCCCCACAGGACATTACGAAAGTCTGGTCATCCCGTTTGGTCTCTGCAACGCACCTGCCGCCTTCCAACAGTTCATAAATGACGTTCTCAGAGACATGTTAGGCCGTTGGGTGTTCGTCTACCTGGACGACATCCTCATCTACTCCCGAACACTCAACGAGCACATCCAGCATGTCAGAGCGGTTCTAAAGAGATTGCTCGCCCACCAGCTGTACTGTAAGTTGGAGAAGTGCGCTTTTCACGAGCGCTCCACCACGTTCCTGGGTTTTGTCATCTCGCCCCAGGGTGTGGCCATGGACCCGCAGAAACTGGAAGTTGTGAGTCATTGGCCCCTACCCAAGACTCTTAAACAGCTCCAGAGATTTCTCGGGTTTGCCAATTTTTATCGCCGCTTTATCCGGGACTACAGTACCGTTGCAGCGCCACTAACCGCTCTGACCCGCCCATCATCTCACCCTTTCAATCTCACCCCAACTGCTGTCTCCGCCTTCCATGAGCTCTGTCGCCGCTTCACCACTGCTCCCATCCTCCTTCACCCGGATGCTGATAAACCATTCGTTGTGGAGGTGGACGCTTCGGATGTGGGCGCCGGGGCTGTTCTCTCCCAGCGAGGTCCAGACCAAAAACTGCATCCCTGCAGTTTTTTCTCCAAGAAATTTGACGCCACTCAGCAGCGATACGGAGTGGGGGACCGCGAGCTGCTGGCCATAAAGTGGGCCTTGGAGGAATGGCGACACTGGCTCCAGGGCGCCAGAGAGCCGTTCATCGTCTGGACCGACCACCAAAACCTCATTACAATCCGCACGTTAAAACAGCTGAACCCCAGACAGGCGCGATGGGCACTATTCTTTGAAAATTACAATTTCCACCTGTCATACCGCCCGGGGTCCAAGAACACCAAAGCCGACGCCCTCTCCCGACAACACGAGGAAGACGTCCCCCGGGCGGACCCCGCGCCTGTACTACCAGCCACCAAGATCCTCGCACCGCTCAGGTGGGACCTGGAGACGAGGGTTCGCCAGGCACAAGCTACGGAGACCGCACCAGCAGGTGTGCCGCCTGGCCGACTCTACGTCCCCAACGCCATCAGGGCCGAAGTACTCCAGTGGGGACACTCCTCCCCCCTTTCAGGACACCCGGGAGACGGCGGACCCTACTGTTTGTACAACGTGCTTTCTGGTGGCCCAGTATGAAGAAGGACGTAGATGAGTTCGTCCAGGCGTGCCCAGTGTGTGCCAGGTCCAAGGACAGCAACAGACCATCACCCGGGGAACTTCAACCACTCCCGGTTCCCCGCCGACCCTGGACACACATTGCCGTTGACTTCATCACGGGCCTGCCGGTTTCGGAAGGAAAGGACACCATCCTCACCATCGTCGACCGGTTCTCCAAAGCTGTTCACCTGGTGGCCCTCTCCGGACTCCCGTCAGCTAAAAGGACCGCTGAGCTGATATTAGAGCACGTAGTCCGCCTGCATGGGTTCCCAAAGGACATCGTCTCGGACAGGGGGCCCCAGTTCACGTCCCGGTTCTGGAAGGCCTTCTGCCGTCTGATCAATTCCACCTGCAGTCTGTCCTCCGGTTACCACCCACAGACTAACGGTCAGACGGAGCGAAACAACCAACAACTGGAGCGCTACCTGAGATGCTTTATTGCTGATCGCCAGTGCTCCTGGGCCCGCTACCTCATTTGGGCTGAGCTGTCACACAACCTCCACCTATCTTCTGCCACCAACCTAAGCCCATTTGAGGTATGCTACGGCTTCCAACCTCCGATGTTCGATCATCAGGAACCGGAGGTGGAAGTGCCGTCGGCCCAACAGTTGGTTCGCCGGTGTCGACGGCTTTGGAGACAAGCAAACCACGCCATTCAAAAGGCCAATCGCCGCTACACCCTGCAACATCGCCGTCGACACCCACCGGGACGAATGTACCAAGTAGGTGATAAGGTATGGCTCTCAACAAAAAACCTACACCTGCAGACTGAGTCAAGGAAACTGTCACCCAGATTCATCGGACCATACCGCATCAACCTCCGGATTAACCCTGTCACCTACCGGCTCCAGCTGCCTGCGGCGCTCCGGATCCATCCGGTATTCCACACCTCCCAGCTCAAACCCTTCACCACCTCACCTATGGTTCCACCCACCCACCCTGCTCCTCCTCCCCGTATGATTGAGGGTGGTCCCGCCTACACCGTTCGCCGGATCCTTGACTCACGTCCTCGGGGCAGAGGGCTCCAGTACCTGGTGGATTGGGAAGGTTACGGTCCCGAGGAGAGATCTTGGATTCCGGCTCGGTTCGTCTTAGACCCCGAACTCATCCGGGACTACCGTCGTCGGGTATCCTCCACCCCAGGACCGTCGAGAGTCGGTCCTGGACGGGGGGGTACTGTCATGCACACTCATAACACGACCGGCACTAGGACCCGGAAGTAATACGGTCGGGTTTCAGGAAGCATAAAAGGAAACAAGATGACGCATCACATCGCTCAGTCATTGAGTTATGCCCGTGCTATCGCCGTCGCCTCGCTCGTCCAAACGTGAGTACTCACTTTCTTGGGTTATCGCTTCTGATTGGGTGTGTGTATTTAGAACGCGGGTTTATTTGTGTAAACTCTTGCTCTCGCTTCGGGAGAGTTCTAAGAATAACTTGCGTGGTTATCCTGCCTACTCGCGCTACTTCCGCGTTTGGGTTTACCATCCACGCTACAGGGCTAACTGCTAAGTCTTCTGCTTCATCTCCGGTTAGTCCGTGACAAAATGACAGACAATAACAGTTTAATTCGCTGCTGTTTTGTCAAACGCATCTGTTTAGGGTATTTGAAACATAAAATAAACATGTTAAAAAAGTATTTTATTTTTTATGTATGGAAACTTATGGCCCACACTGTATGTACAATAACTGGAAATAGAGTAAATATAGGGTTAGTTTGTGAGCACCGTTGATTTTTTGTTTTTTACATAGGTAGGGGCGTGGACTCATCTGCACCCACTTTAAACCAGTTTTTGGAATACCGAAAACTAAAATCTATGGAAAGAACGAACGTTTCACTGGGCAAGAAAAGAGGAAGCAAACAAGAGCAGCAGAAAGTACAGGTACAGTATATACAGTATAATAAACATATAAGGATATACTCAGAAATGTGAATGGCACATTTACTAAATTGTTGACTAATTAATTTTTTATTTATTTTTATTTTTTTACAGATTAATGTTGGTATAATGAATCTACAGAGTGGTTGCTTAAAACCACAACGAGGAAAAGCACTCCCATTACTCATTGATCCACTAGTAAATGCAAATGATATCCTTATGATGGCTGAAAATAAAATAAAATACTTTAACAAAGACTTGGAGGAAGGACCCTATGTACATCTCTACCAAGATGGCTCCAATGTCATTAACATTCCAGGGACAGCAAGGCCCTAAACTAGTTATTATGCATCTTTTTTCAGCCAATAAGACCTAGGCATTCATGCACACCAGAAGAACATATTAATAATAAAATGTAAGCTGTTTTTAATCTTTTCATGATTTATGATAATTATTAAAACAGAACAAATGGCATACTGTATATCGGTGCTTAAGTGCGATAAAGATCTGATTACATCTGTTTGTTTTCTATATTTAGTGACGTGGAACCATCTCCAGGAAGTGTTGTAGAGGTTAGTGTTATCAGTGGTTTGAACTTGGTAGTCTGAATAACATTACCTGTGTATGATCCTTGGATTTTACCTCGTCATTCCTTGTGGTGCCTTTTTAATGACACTGTAGATACAGTTAATAAGGCTTAATTTTGGGTTTAAGGTAATGCTCTCAGATTCAGAGGATGACCGTCCAGGTACTTCAGACCATGTTGCAATAGAAAACCAGTGTTACAGGTTTGTTTATTTGCTTTATTTGGGGTGATAAATTCATGCATTTCTTTTCAAGTATGTGCATTTTTCTTATTGATAGAGAATATATGGACGTGTATGCACCTGTTATTACTGAAGAGGATGATGAGCTTGTAGCCACAGCAAAATGTCTTGACCTCCCAGAGCCAATAGAGTAAGCTACCAAAAAAAAAATGCTGGTTTGCTAAATATAAAACCTACATTATACTAATTACATAGATTTAACATTCACTGTTTTCATTCTTTAGGGTACAAGGCAGTTTAACAGCTCCTGACATTATCTCAAATCTGGCTCTTACCATTGATCGAAAATGTGTCAGCAGATTTAACATCATGAGATCCAATGTGTGGGATGGGGCAGTCAAAGGATTTAAATGTGTCTCATACTCAGAATTCACTGACATGTTTGTTAAGTTCTCTGAAGATGCTGGCACATTTGAAGAGGGTCTTGATACAGGTGGACCAAGGCGTGAACTTCTCACTTTGATGATGAGCTGCCTACAATATCGCCCCATTTTTGATGGACCTCCCAGTAGTCGTTACCTGGTATACAATTCAGTTGGTATGCATTTAACAAAAAAGTTTATTAATTAAAAGTCATACAGTATGTGTAACAGACCTATTCAGTGTGTGATTTGGCTTTACTTTCCATGACAGCTGTTAGGGAGGATGAGTATTTCTTGGCAGGAAAAATGATTGCTGTGTCAATAGTTCATGGAGGGCCAGGGCCCCATTTTCTTTCACAAGACCTGGTAAACCATATTGTAGATCAAACTACGTTCAGTGCCACCTTGAAAGATGTCACAAATGAGGGTATAGTGAAAGCACTGCAAGAGGTATGGTCATAACCATAACTCAGGTGATTAGTAGGAAGGTTACTAAAATACTTAAGAAGTGTTAGGATTGTCAGTAGTAAATCAGAATGTCAGAATGGCTTTTAAGTATTTAATAAATGTTGAATTATTTCACTTCCATTTTCAAGAAAGGAAAAAGGAAGTGAAATAATTCCTTTTCCTGCTTGAACCTAAACAATGTTAACCAAATCAAATTGTCTTTTCAGATTAAGAATGCAGCCACTTTGGAGTCACTACAAGAACTGATTTTGAGAAACAGCACCCTGCTTCAGACTGCTGGGTGTTTTCGACGTGTGAACAGTGTTGAGGAGAAACATGAGATTGTGGAAGAATATGTCAGGTGGTATGTGATTGACAGAAACCACAGTGTAATTAAAAGGTACACTTCACTACAAAAATATACATACACATTACATTCTTGGTAAATGTTTAATATTTATAACAAATATAAAGCTATAACTGCATTGGTCTTAACAGTATTTATTTAACAATATTAATTTATCTCACTAAACAATTTACTGTTAGATGCATGAATAGAAAATATTTACAAGCCTGTCAATATAAAAACTAAACTCTAATTGCTTTGACAGATTTATTAAAGATGGACTTTCCACCCTAGAGTTTCTGACAGCACTTCAGAAGCATCCACATGTTTTGACTCCTTTCCTTTACCACACTGAGAAGAAGCTGACAGCAACAGATTTGGAAGACCTCTTTAAACCAGAACTTAGCCCAGCAGGTAGCAACCAGAGGCAAAAAGAATCCAAGACACTTTGGTCAGACTATCTCCTCAACTGTGAAGGTTTGTCATTTGTACTTTAACAAAAAGATGTTCTGTTTTTGTTGAACTTGAGAAATCCTTAAACCAATAGATGAAGGCTGTTTTTCTTTTATAAAAGCTGATTCATTAATTAATTTTCATTAGTAAATAATTTTTTTTTTTTTTGTCATTTTAGAACACCAGACTGAAGTGTCACTGAAGGATGTGCTGATGTTTACTACTGGCCTGACTTCACTTCTGCCTGCTGGACTCACACCACTTCCATGCATTGTGTTTTATGCCAGTTCACCCTTTCCAATGGCAAATACATGCACAAACACCCTCAAGTTACCACTTTTAGACACATACAGTCTTTTTCAGAAACAGATGTATTTAAATAACCTTGTTTTGTTGCACTTTTATGGCTTCAGTTTCATATCAAGAGGATCATGGTCAAAATAGAAAAAAAATAAATAAATACATGCAATAGAAATCTAGCAAGAACAAAATAATCTGATTTAAAAAGTTTTCCTTTGGGTTAGCCTTCTTTGACACTTTCTCTCACTTATTTTTTTATTATTATAATTTAATTTTCTTTATATATTTTTTTCTTTGTCCTTATTTAAAAATTATTTGCTTCTGATTACAAGAATTGCAAAAAGTTTCATGCAGTCCATGGATGAGGTTAAAGTAATTTTTGCTCCGCTGGTTTTAACCTGATAGCTACTCTTTCGACAGTTAGAAAGTTTTTAATAACGCATTAATCCTGTCTATAGGTAGGATGAAATCATAATTCTTGTAATCAGAAGCAAAGAACTTGGAAATGAGGGCAATGGAAATTAATATATATTTTTTTATTGTGTATTCAATTGTATGATTTTTATTTGTATGACTACAATACTTATGATGTGAAATTGATTCCATATGTTCTATGTGCTGCATTGTTCCCTTTTTGATTAAGGTTTTCTCAGGTTGCACTCAATGGTTTCAACAATCATCAAGAATGTGTATGTTCAGAGACCTGCTGTTTCCTTCATTGTGAAGTAAAGTTGTAATGCTTCTTCCCATTTCTCTGGCCGCTGTAATTGATTGTGTTCCATTACAAATTCTAGATATTCATGAATGTTTTCATCACCACATAAGTGATTTGTCAACCTTGATTCAGGAAAAGCACCCAACACGACTTCATCAACTGGAAAGCCACAGTCCCTTGATCCTGACCTGTAAGAAGATGCATTTAGCAGACACTTATACATAATGTGACTTTTGTAGGTGTATTAGTGTATTTTAAACAAGCTTATTAATAGATCAATTCTAAAATGCATTTAGAATTTTAAAAAAGGGTTTAAAAAAGGTGGCAGAACAATTCCTTCCCGTCCCATTCAACCAATCTTACACCACCTGATGCAAACTTGTGGGGAATGTTAAAGGAGAGTGTGTTCAATCCACCAAGAACTATTCCTGCATCAGGCAAGCAAATCATCTCCTTTGGCAGGAGTCTGCAGCGACCTTTGCTCTGTGATATGTTTGAGAATCTATGTGAACGATATGAACACTGTCCACAGCGAGGCGCTGCACACACACATACACACACACTTTGAACACTTACATTACGCATACTGTGGTACATCAACACGTTAATAGTGTGTATGTGTCTTTCAGGAGAAATAAACTCACAGATGACAAGTTAATATTGTTTATCTTTTCATTTCAGTACTGCATATTTTGGGGCATACTGTACTAGTTATAATAATAAAATTAATGCGTCAAACTAATTTTACTGACTTGCTCAAGAATATGAAATCAACACATACCTTAATTTTCTAAAGCTGGACCACCAAGATTCGATGCGCAGATTGCTCATTGATGTACCATACATGTGACTTCTTGAGCCTGCATAGTAGTCTGTTTGGTGATGACGGAGAGTGCACTGTATTGCTGCTAGTGTACCGTTTTCTGTTCCACAGTCCGTTCGTAGTCTCATAGGGAAGGCGTTGTACAGTGGTAATAAAGTTGTGTGCAATAACAGCAGGATCATTGTTACTTGGTCCACAAATAAGCCACAGGATACGTTGCGAAAAGCCGTCAATGCATCC
This sequence comes from Clarias magur, assembly GCA_013621035.1. NCBI lineage: Eukaryota > Metazoa > Chordata > Actinopteri > Siluriformes > Clariidae > Clarias > Clarias magur. The sequence goes on along the minus strand of QNUK01000144.1, from coordinate 968,527 downwards.
CGATATAGCGAAACCAAATGGCTTCAGTTTATCATAACCATCCACATGCCACAGATAGTTTGGTCCCATGGTCCCACGTGATAAGAACGTCATACAAATCTACAACGTGTCCTCTGCTCTGTCCCTCGTGGGTTAAGTTTGTGCAGCAACCGCATAACATCCTCACGCTTAACACGCAACTTGTGTTTTTGCTGAAGCGCTAACCACATTGCCCGGTAACCGAACAACTGTCCTGGTCCATGCAACTCTGCTCTTATGGCATTCCTGACATCATTTAAACTGGAATAATTTTGTCTCCGAAACATCCCAGCGTTCTTCAGTTGTGTTTTTAGAGTTTGCGAACTAATCTTTATACCGTGATATGCCATCAGCATATCCAAAATCACGGCATACGAATGTCCGTCCTCAAAGTAACGTTGAATAAATTCCATTTCCTTGCCTTCTAATGAAAAATTTCATTATTTTCTTAGTTTTGCAGACCGAAAAAATGGTTTAAAGTGAAGCAGAACACACAAGAAACAAAGTTAGAGACCCAATTTCCTACTTCCTGTATATCTTGAGTGACAGATGTCTCGTCCAATCACAGGTAAGAATTTAATTCGCAAACTATGCCTACCTTTTCCAGTTCGTATTTGACTGGCCGAGAAGTGCAATACAAATTAACAAAATTTGGTTTGGTAATATCAAAACTAAAAACCAAACAACAAAACCCAAAACAAAATACCAAATTAGTTTTGGGTTTTGTTATTTAGTTTTTTGGATTTGTTAATTTGGTTTTGAATTTGTTATTTTGTTTTTGGGTTCTGTTATTTTGTCTTTGAATGTTGTTTTGCACTTCACGGCCACCGTAGATATGCCTAAAAAAAACCTTTAGACAAAGGTTGCTGCAGTAGTAGCTGTACATGAACGATTAGGTGTTAAATGTTTTGTACTGTAACATTTTAATATAAGTATTACTTTATTTCATTTTTATAGGACAATGTAAAAATGTGCATCCTAGTGTATACAACGAATAAGAATAGCGTTCCTTGAATCCACAAAAACCATGCAAGGATGATTGCTTCAGTGTTGCCACCCCTCATAATTTTAAAGCCACCCCCTTGCCATCCCAAGAATAATTTTCTAGATCCGCCCCTGCACTGGTCTAAATCCATTTCGGACTTTTCCCCTACGCGCGCCGCTCTCAATCACAGCACACCTGTATCTAATCAAGTAATCATCCCTTCTCATCCCTTTTCATTCTTTAAAAACGAAGAAAGTAGCCCATGTTAACAATATTGAATCATTTAGAACATCATAGAGTAGAGACTGTTAAGTTTAGATAATTACAGCTTATAGTTTTGAAAATCAAAAATCAAGTATCTCAAAGCATTTGTGTTTTTATGTGTGTGTATCCCTCTGGGATGTGACAGTAATGAAGTGACAGAAAATTACATTTCCCAAAACATTCCACTTCAGCAGTGGTCTCCACAGTTATTAATACTTTACCCTAATGTCCAAAAATCCAAAATTGAAACAAATCATTTCAGACTTCTGAACTTCCACTTGGAACAAGTGGACTAGCAAATACAAAAGGGTATCAAAAAGTTTCCAGATTTGCATGCCATAGGCCCGGTGGCTTTTACCGTATGTCCTCCCTCAGACACCTTAAAAGCTGGCAGTAGAATTCACTATTGATGGTCCGTTCCCTAAAAACAAATTTGCAATGCACAATATCGCGGATGTCGAAAAAGACGATCATAGACTTGGTCGAGCTGCAGATCTGACTCAGCTTTTTCAGTTGTGGTGATGATGGGCTCTTCCATGATGGGCTGTGGAGACTGTTGCTTCATCTCAGGGTCGTAGCCTTATCGTACCCATACACTCAAGTGGTAATGATCCTTGACATGAAGGACTGGTCATCCACAGCACGCTGATGGAGTTATTGGCAGACTTGTTGGTTCTGCTCCTGAGTCAGCAGCCTGGGGACGAACTTGTCAGCAACAAAACATGTGTTCAAATCACACGTGAGGATTTCCTGGACTGTTCCCTTTGACCCACTGACAATGGCAACAATGTTGTGGATTGTTCTCCGACAATGATCATGCACAAATTGCCAAATAGTTCCAACATTTTCAGAATTTTGCTCATTTAAGGTCTTTTTGATCTCTCGTTGCCTTCCTTCAAAATACCTCAAATGATTCATTGCATCATTACCATAAACTTGCCAAATCATGCCAAACATCTCTGTGGCAGATTTGCTCAGTTTCACAGAGAATTTCATGTTCACTCACTGTTCTAACTTGCTTTCCATGATTAAATAGCAGACCTGGGAATGCAAATAGCAAAAATAGCACCAGTTGCACAGCTCCCAATGTACACAGGACGATGTCTTTTGACACACTGAATTATGAGTCATAAGGCTCCCCCTATGACTGTGGGTGCAGTCTTGTGCTGCCATCTATTGGTGTGTTACAAAACTGTTCTTGACACTTTTTGATATCATCTCATATATAACAAAAATATTTGTTTATCTTATTTACACTTGAATAATTCCACAGGATAACAAACAGAGACTTGATACAAGGTTTAGAGTAAAAACTCAAACATGCAGAAAGCTGAAGTTATTTAATTCTATTTTTATGTAAGTGAGACATTATAATTGGTACAGTTTTTTTTTTCAATTAGGATCTATCAGAAAAATCTAGAGGAGCAAGAAAAAGAAAGTGAACTATTTGCAATTTCCTGGTTTTTTGCAAATGCTGTAAATGAAATGTGATCAGGGCCTGTATTAACTAAGCGACCTCAGAATCACTCATAGGAATTGCGCTCAAAATTCATATAGGACTGAAAATACTCCTAGTAAAGAGTAGGACATAAAAGTCCTTTAGGAAGCTTCTTGGTCTATCTTTCAGTGTGGAGTAGGATTGCACCAAGGAAAGAAAGTGACGTCACTTTTTACGAAACTGAGAGCCAAAATGTAGGCTACACATTTAAGTGGAAATTGTAGTTTGACTGTTTTTTGTTGTCAGAGCATTTTGCTTGTGGAGGAGATTGTAAAATATAAAGAAATAATTATAGGAAATAAATATATGCCGTATTCTTCCCTCTAAAGATAAAGAGTGCATGGATGACAATTTGTTATTGCCACCTGTCAGTTTGTCACACATGCCCCTGAGGAGTGTGAAAAATGGAGATATACCGTGTTAATGAAGTAATGCTCATAACAGAGAATCTCAAAAAATAAAGTTGTGTGCACTCAAATAATCTAATATAAATACACAAAATGTATATATAAATATTTTAATATGTGTGCAATTGATGGTGCCCACAACCCTAGTACAGTTTGTTTTTTGTTGATTTCATGCTACATGGTACAGAAATGTATGAATCTGTGCATGATCTGTGTTGCTGTAAGAGCAACATATGTTTGATGTATTATTTCCGACATTGTTGGCTCTGTAACTGTTTCAAGCTGCATCTTCACTGTTACTAAATAGGTACAGCTGCGAAGACAGCATACGATATGTTCGCTAATGAACCAATTGCAAACTACACGCATTGTAAAAGAAAGCATTCCATTTTTGTCCAAATGTATCTTTTATGAGCTCTGTCTCACTCATTGTTACTAAAACGTGTCTTATACACGAGTGAACGCCATTTCCTGAAAACTCCTAACCATGTAGGACACCTCCGGAGCTACATCCTACATTTTGGAGACTAGTGAATGTTGAGAAATAGCTCTTACTCCTACTCCTAAAAGTAGGACCAAAATTACATCTCTTAGAATTTTTGGCCAAGAAGCAATTTTCTTACTTTGAGATGATTAGTCAATATGGGTCCTGATTTTAAACAAAGTCACAAATCTAAACAAAAAATATTTCTAAGCTGATGAGTCATGATCTTTTATGTCCTTATTGAACACACCCATCAAACATACACACAAAGTGATAATGGAAAATGATGAAATGATGAAAAATTTAATTGAAAAATGTAGGTGAAACACTGGGCTTCTGATGTCACTAAATGCAAAATGATGTCAGTGTGCTATACACAATCAGCCTCAGTTGATGCCTCACAAAAAGAGATCTCAGAAGACCTACTGTATGATCAAGAGATCAACCATACACTTGACCCGGCATGTTATCCATGGCAGGACATCACGAAGGAAACCACTGCTATCCAAAAACATATAAAATTTGCCAAAGACCACCTTGACACTACATAATGCTACTGGAAAAATGTTTTGTAGACTGTTGAAGTTAAGATAGAATAGCACTATGCACGGCATACAAATAGAACTCATCATGAAAACATCATCTCAACACTGAAGTATGGTGGAGGGAGCATCTCGATTTTTACAGCTTTGCTGCCTCTGGACCTGGACAGCTTGACATTGTGGAGGGGGAAATGAATTCCCAAGTTTATCAAGGCTTCCTATAGAATAATGTCAGTGTGGCTGTCTGCAAGCTTAACCAAGTTGGGTGATGCAGCTGGACAATGATTCTAAACACCAAATAAATCTACTACAGAATGGCTTTAGAGACACAAATCTTCCTTTTGGAGCAGCCCAATCAGAACCCAGACATCAACTCAACAGAGATGCTGTGGAATGACCTCAAGAGAGACATTCAAGACAGACATCCAAAGAAATGTAAGAAAGACATCCTAATAAAGACATCCTATGACTGAGCTAAGTCAATTCTGTATAAAAGAATGGTCCAAAATTACTCTTGGACATTGTGTAGGTCTAGTCCACAGCTACAAGAACCGCTTGCCTAAGATTATTGCTTTTTCCACCACTATCTTGTATGTTTGATGAGTGTCTTCAATAAAGATCAGGAATATTTGTATTTTATCTGCTTAGAAATATTGTTTTTAGTTATATTTGTGACTTTGTTGAAAATCAACATGACATTTCATGACCAATTTATGCAGAAAAAAAGAGAAATTACAAATAGCTTACTTTTACTTGTTACTGTATTTCATATATGATAAACAGTAACTGATACATAAAATTATGTTCAAACATTACTCTATCCAACTGAAGAATATACAACATGTGGTTCCACATTCTCATGACGTCTTGTGGTTCTCTTGATTTTCTTTTCTTTAGAAAAGTGGAGTGCAGCATAATTCACCGAGTCTGAGTCAGAAACCTGTAGGAACACAGGGGACACACAAAGATTATGAAATTATTATTACAGTGGAACCTTGGATTACAAGCATAATTCATTCTGGAAGTGGGCTCGTGTTCCAAAACACTCGTAAACCAAATAATAATTTTCCCATAAGAAATAATGAAAACTCAAATAATTCGTTCCACAGCCCAAAAAAATAAATACAAAAAATTATTAATACAATCTATAACGTGAAAATAAAACTAATTAATCTGCACTTTACCTTTAAAGAAGTTAAAATAAATCCTGACAGATAAGTGTTTCCGTAAGTTTCACAACAAACACACACACACACACACAAAGGAAACACCGTTTTAACAGGAAAAAGAAATCTCTCTGACACTAGCATGAGTGCATACTAATGGAATCACTGTGGTAAAGTGAAAAAAACAAACAAACAAATGAACCAGCACCTTACCTTGAAAAGAATCGCGACAGAGCTGAGATTTCTGTGTAAATAGAAAGCAGGTGTGTGCAGCCGGGGAGAGTCTCCCTTCTGTGTGTGTGCGTAATTTGACACTGTGCCCCACACACACCGACACACACACACACGCACACTTTACTCATGCGCACACACAGAAGGGAGACGGAGATGTTGATTATACCAGTAAGAGACGAGCACCCATAATTGCACAGCGCAAGAGAGAGAAAAATCATTGGCTCAGTTGTGATCACTTGCCGCTCTGTGTCAAAATAAGAGTCTCATGCGTGATACATGATACTCAGCACTCGTAAACTAATACTTGCTCAGTTTCCGATTAAAAATTTATTAAAAATCTTTGCTCGGTTTGCGGAACACTCGTAATCCAAGGTTCCACTGTATTATAAAATTATATGAATATAAACAAACAATAAATCAGGTAAACCTAACATATTTTATCTAGATTTTATTATTGAGTTGGAGTAGGGTTTAATTGAGATCATAAGGCCCTCAGGGTGAGGAAACTTGAGGATTACCTTCTCCACCAAATAAAATTATTATTATTACTAGAAGAGCCTACGACTTTGTTTGCATGAAATTTAATTGCACACTCTAAGCCCATTTTAAAAAATTTACAATTCCATCTGTTGAATTTTGGAATGAACTAAAATTTTCGTGTGTTACCATGAAGAGTGCGGAATGTAGGTGTAAGATTGAAGGTGTAAGGTGTTTATTAAGTTGATTTCAATTATACACTCATATAAGTGCATATTTAAAAATGTACAGCGCCATCTATTGAATTTTGAGATGAACTAACTTTTTTAAGGTAAATTTTTTAAGGGCGTTCTTCGCATAAATTTCAAAGTAGCATATCTTCTCTTACAGTAGGGTGATTGCGATGAAACAAAGCCTATATGCTACCTCAAGCTTGGCCAGATACACCTGTGAAAACCATCTTAAACCCAAATTTTTTTTCAATGCACAGACACACCGACTTCACAGTTTTACTATATGTACAGATTCTTCTTCTTCTTGGGGCCCAAGCACTATTGTGTGCAGGGCCCTTTTGTTCTTCTAAGGACTATTATAATTGTTTTTTCTTTTTCAAATCGTCCGAGCACTTTCGGGGGTCTTAACATAGACAGGCAGAGGGGTTGGAATCTGTGGCCATTAGGACGTCAGTGTGGCTCGGCCCTGGGAGTGACACACAACTGTCACAGTGACCCCTGGAAAATCTTGCTATGTAGCTCATAGACCCTTGCACGTATACTCATAAAACCCGGTATACATTTAGATCTCATTGGAAGTCAGTTATTTGGAGTTGTTTGCAAAACAAACCCAGTGGAAATACTCCTCCTAGGGAATTGATACAATTGCCACCAAACCAGGACAATATAATCAACACAGGGGATTTTTGATATCTCAAACGGTTCAGTCATGGTGATGCATTAAAATTATGGCGAGTAAAAAGGAACAGGATGTGGCTAATAACTTCTGTGTAAATTAAGTTATGTACATGGAACCTTAGGATTATGTTAAAAGTAGAAGGCTGATCACAGGGATATGACAACCATGAGTCTCAGTCATAGCGCCACCAACTGGCAGCAGGAGGTGTGTCACTTTATGATCTCCTTACCTCCTTACTTGTCCCTTACTTTCACCTGATTTGGTTCAATATCAGTCAGAATAATGAGAAGACATTCTTTGAAACTGTAAAGGGATTTCTAATACTTAATTCTCATACTAATCATGTTGCTATGTCAAGGATTTAAATAAATAATATAAAAAATATATATTCTTTTATCTTACGAGTGAAATGGCCTGTGGAATGACGAGTGGAAACGTTCCAACCTATTTCACATGCAAGTGCAAGTGGTCATGAAAAACGTCAGTGTGGCTGGGCTCCAGGCATGGAACAGGGTCTTCACAGTGCCCCGTAGAACTTAGTTAGGAATCTAGCCACAACTCATATCCATGTACACATATACACATAAGAGCTGGTAGACATTTAGAGCTCATTAAGCTGAACAACTTTCATAGCCCATGTCATGGGATCTCCTGAACAGGAAGTCAGTTTTTTTTGTTGTTGTTGTTACATAACATAAACCACAGCTTTATGTTAAGAGAAGAAGGCTGATCACATGGGTATGAGAACTTGGAGTCTCAGTTATAGTGCTACAAACTGGCAGCAGGAAATGTTTACTTTTAGAAATCTCTAATGTTTTGCAGCTGATTTGATTCAAAATCAGTGAAAATAATTTTAACAAATGGCTGAAGAAAAACTGTAAAGGATTTTGTGAATCTTGAATGGTGTTGCTGTGGTGATGATTTAAATTAAGGGCATAATAGAAGAAAATACATTTTATTTTATTTTAAGAGTGGAAAGTCCTTTTGTTTCAAAATATTTCACATAGAAAGAACAATTGGTTTAAAAGTTAGTTAAATGATTGTGTGATGCTCAAGTGGCTCACAACAAATTTTGACATTCATCAGCCGTTTGACTTGACATGGTTTTGGCCTGACTCTTGCAGTACTACACTATGTCCACTAGATGAAGGTATTTCCCCGTTATTATATTTTTTTTTTAATGTGGCTTCAAGTTCACTATTTATACAGTGTCAGCCAAAAAATGTATATACACCTGAGGTAAAGAAAAATAGTGTGACGTATATTATATTAGTAGAATATTAAGAATATTATCATATTAATATCATATCTCTCTCTCTATCATATCTTTCTCATATATAGCAAAACATAAAGAAATAAATAATAATAAAATATTCATACACATTTTTTTGTCATGACGTCTAAAAATGTATACATTTTTCTGGCTGACTCTGTGTGTATATATATATTTGTCATTGTCTCTTTTGACATCAGTGGACATTGCATTCTGTTGGATTTCACAAAAACTGTCACTTTTGTCCTCATATATACATATACATTATATACATATACATATACAACTGTGCCCACTGTGTCTGATGCACCTGGGGTGGCGATGGTGCTGTTGCCCGATCATCATCATCATTTATTATTATTACTATTATTATTATTTATTATTATTATTATTATTATTATTATTGTAGTGTTTAGTCACTTGAATTTAAAAATTAAATGCAAACCTCAATAATTCAAAAACATTTATTCTAACAATAATATAAACTTGGTGGAATTATTAATAAGAACAAAGTTTAAATATTTCAGGTGAACTGTCCAAAGCAATGTGGAGTGTGGTAGAGAAGTGAAGAAGAGAGTGCAGGCATGGTGGAATGGTTGGGGAAGAATAGCAGGAGTGATCTGTGACAGAAAGCTATCAGCAAGAATGAAAGAGAAAGTTTACTGGACAGTAGTAGGATCAGCAATGGGGTACGGTTTGGAGACGTTGCAGCTGACAAAAAGACAGGAAGCAGAACTGAAGGTGACAGAGCTGAAGATGCTGCGATTTGCTTTGGGAGCAACAAGAATGTACAGGATTAGGAATGAGTATATTAGAGACTGTCACAGTGCGCGCCAGTGGTGGGCATGAGCTTTAATCCTTTCTCACTCCTCGCTCACTCCAAAAATTCACTAGGCATGCGTTCTCCTCTTCTCACTACTTTCCTCTACCTCTTTCCTTCCTCCCTCCTTAAAAACCTTTCGTTTTTCCCATTTTTCCTAATAAAATGATCCTTTTCCCAGAAGACCTCGCCTTGCGTCCTTGTGTCTGTGGTGACACTCGAGCAAAATATCTTACATGGGATGTATTGTTGGCACAACTTCTTACAGTGGTATTTGGTAAGATAACAGGCAAAATTGTGTTCTTGAAAACTTTGAAGACACAGACTGAATAAACTAAAAAACTCAAATTGAGCCAGCAATATACAGTACCTTCACTGAGATTAAATCACGTGACTTACAAGACCCCCGGCGCCACCTCCCTCCCCCTGCCGGACTGACACTATCAAACTGCACTAAGGTGAAGATGGCCATTTTGTGGACTTTTTACTCTGGGTAAATATTTATTTATTTATTTATTTAAATGAAATATGTTGTAGTTAGCCTACAGGTATGTTAGACAGTTAATGTTATATACGTGAAACCGGTGTGTTTCCACTTATCGTTATACTGAGGCACTCTGACATTACTGAGGTGAGCTTAGCTAACGTTCGGCTTCATATTGGAATCCTGCTCCACCCCCGTCCACGTGAACTAAAGTTTGAGAAAAACCCAGAAGTGTTTAACAGTTAAGAAGTAGTGGTGCTTCAGTACCCAATAAGTTAACGTATGTAAAAACTGCCAGAGTCACTAATGCTCATCTACGAGTGTTATATCTTTAACTTATTCGTATGAAAACTGAATTGAGTGAATACCCAATTTATTTAAAACATCACTCCAAACATGTAGTTACTCCTGAGAATGACAAAGTAAACCCTTTAAAACTGTAAACCCTTTAAATATGAAGCAATATGTAGCTTTACTCCATAATTAGAAAGATTATATCAATTAATTAAAAAAGGTAAACGTGTACTGTATACTGTACCTATATACATTTATAATTGTAATTTTACCTTTTCTTTCTAATGTCTTTAGAAATTACCAGACCAATTTTTTTTTTCATTACAAGTGCACATGCAACACAAACATTCACAGATTTTTAAAGAAATTGGCTCCCTCTGCAATTTTTAAATGGAAAAAAAAACTTTTCAATATACTGTACATCTACAATGTCCAAAATAATAGAATTGTGGATTTTTTAAATTATATTATTATTATTATTAGTAGTAGTAGTATTAAACGTATATATAATTATTTATACTTTGTGTGATGAATATGTCAACCTTCAGTGTTTATTTGATGACGACAGCATCTGCTTCAAGCAGAAACTGTAAGAATACGAAAATATAAGCATATTTTATTTCATTATATTTTATTGTGTGTGTGTGTGTGTGTGTGTGTGTGTGTGTGTGTGTGTGTGTGTGTGTGTGATTAAATTAGCCTCATATTTACCTTATTATCTTCTTTCAGTACCTAATTTAACACACTACTATTATTATTATTATTATTATTATAGGAGTAATAACTGACCTGTGTGAGTTTTTCTGTGCTTCAATATGAATATCAGGACACTGAGAAGAATGACAGTCAGTGCACCAAACACCACAGTCAGCAAGAAGAACACAGAGTCACAGCCTTGGAGAGAAACATTAAAGAAAATATTTAGATCATTAAACTTCACCATAATTTAATTTAAACATCTAAAGATGTGTTTGAAGAAAAAGGAAACAACCAACCTGCTGCTTTGTCCTCAGAAAACATTATCTCATTGCCTGAAAAAGGAAACTTTATATTTACAATGTCAGTCATCTCCAACAACTTTTACTGAAACTATTCACTCAGTATAAATTTACCTTTCACATGTAAAGAGGTCGAGGTGCTAAACTTAACTTGATATTGTTTCGTGTAGCTGCAGTAATAGAGTCCTGTATCAGAGACATTTACTGCAGTGATGGTGAGAGACGTGTTCTTATCATAAACAGACATCACTATTCTCTCACTCTCAGTAAAGAAGAGACATGTTTCTGATGGAGCTGATGTTCTAAACTTTTTACACCCAATAATAAGTGGAACTGAATCACATGTTTGTTTAAACCAGAAGATGAATTCTGTAACAGTCAGGTCATGTTCACCCCAAATAGTGACTGTATCTCCAGCTTCTGCCTCCAAAGGTGAAGAGCACAGAGTCTCTGAGAGCAAACCTGCAACACACACACATGCACACACACACGCACGCACGCACGCACGCACGCACGCACGCACGCACGCACGCACGCACGCACGCACACACACACACACACACCTTTACATACACAAGCCTGTAACATAATCAAGAATGTGTACAGTACCAGTCAAACATTTGAATTTATTGTTTATATTCTGGAGCAATACTGGATTTTTTTCAAAATGATTTTTTACAAAATGAAAAAAATATGAAATAACAGAAATGGAATTAGGTAATTAAGTAACAACCGCAACAATGGTCAGTAATTGCAAGAACAGCATCATCAAGTGCATTAACAAAACCCATCAGTCACCAGGATGAAACCGTCTCTCATGAAGACCTTCACAGGAAAGCAGGAGCAAAACCGACCTCTGCTGCAGAGGAGAAGTTCATTTAGAGTCACCAGCCTCAGAAATCACCAGTTAACCTCAAACATCACCTCAGATTAGAGCCGTTATGAAGCTTTACAGATCATGAGTAGCAGATATACATCTCAATATCAACTGTTCAATGGAGATTATTGTAGATTTTAGACGCCTTCAGTGTTGTTTTACAGTGGAAAAAGAAATTCAAATCAGGAACAATCAAGGAGTTAGAAAGTCTGTCCAAACTTTTAACTGGTAGTGTGTAATGCACACACCGGCCAATACACTAGGTACACCTTGCTAGTAGCTGGTTTCAACCCTGAATTGCCGTAATTCCTGATTGCATAGATTCAACAATGTACTGGAAACATTCCTAAGAGTTTTTGCTCTGTACATACATGATAACATCACACAGTTTCTGCAGATTCGTCAGCTGCACATCTATGATCCAAATTAACCAACAACAATATGATGTTCTAAAATCACTTTTCTTCTCTACTCTGATGCTTGGTTTAAACTTCAGCAGATCTTCTTAACCATGTCTACATGCCTGTATGCAATGAGTTGCTGCCATGTGATCGGTTATATACATATATTTTATTTACTCGTTAAGATCATTAAGATCACTTACCCATGACACAAAGAAATACAGGAGACAGAGTTATAAACTGGACCATTGTGTATCAGATGAGAGACAAAGAGGAATCTAGGTAAAAAAAATGTACAAATGTAAAAGGTAAAGCTAATGCTGGTTTATTTCTGTGTGTAGGGGTGTGGCCATTTATACAGTCTATGGTATTTTGAAAAGGTGGGGGAGGGGCTCTGGAGTTTCCCTGAAACAACACAGAGATTGTCCTGTATATCAGCTTTTCATTTTGACATTGCAGTAATGACACACACACACATCTATTTTACATATCAGTAAACATTTTTACAGTTTTTATATTATTAAGTTTATGACACACACACACACACACACACACACTATAATGTGTATAATGAAGAGATACTTTGCATACAAGTTTTAGCGTGTTTTAAGAAAGTACATTTGTTCATTTTTAATATGATTTTATATTTTACATACACTATGTGGCAAGTATTCTCTAATAAATATATAACAAGTATTCATAATATTTTAGTTGTATATATAGTAATAGTAATTATTTCTGATGGTTAAATGCTCAGAGAGAGCGTGATGGTCGAGCAGGACGTGCGTCTCACAGCTCCAGGGTCTGAGTTTGATCCAGAATAAAGACTTTACTCGAGATGAATGAACAAGTGATTTATTTACCAACACAGCTTTTTCATTTCTGACTTTATCAAAGATTTTTTATTAAAATCCAAATAAAACCCGAATGAAAGGGTTTATCTGACTTTAATTCAGATTATTCCTTGAGTCTGCAGTGCTCTGCTCTCACTCTAATGTGTTACAGGGAAAAAGAGTTTTACTCAGTGTTTATTGCAGAATCCTATACTGACCTCTTTTTATTTAATCACACATAATAATGTAATTAAATATGCCATTGAACCGTCTGATCTGGAGAATCTGAATGTGTTATTTGCTCTAAACTCATCTTTATTTCTCCTACTTTGTATCTGTATATCTGATTATCAGCAGTGTGAACTGCTATAGAAATGTTGAACAGCGATTAGCATTCAGACTTTATTTTAACAAAATAATCAGAAACAACTTTCAAGAGTTTTTTTTTTTTTCACATTGAATAGTGGAAAAATAATGCATGACAGCAGGCAGTGGTCAGAAGCAGATAAACCGCAGATGAGTTTCAGGTTTCACAGCTCAGTGGCAAGCATCATGTGTGCAAATGTGTTAAGTGTATGATCTGGGGTTGGAAATTAGTCAAATGCTAAAAATTGTTCAAGTTAGTGGTTCAAGAGATTCACATGACTTCACGTGACTACAAGACTGTTCAACTGGCTAAAGAAAAAATATATTATTGTCCTCGAAGTTTCATGCAAAGCCACTTTGGAAAGTAATTATTTAGACGCCATTCACTTTTAGTTATAGATTCATATTTTTTATAAATTAAAGTTACCTTCTTCTGTCTATATTCCAAAAAACACATAGTGGGGAAAAAAAATGTTTTTTGCTTTTTTTATTGTTGCAGTTCTAAAACTAAAATCTCTTTAAAGATGAATTATTCAGACCCTTTATTTAGGACTTTGTAGAATCACCATAAGAAGCATTTACAGCTTTTGCACACATGCGTTTGAACAGGCAGGAAAGTGTTAAGTGACGTCCTCAGCTCTCTCTACACATGTTCTATAGTGTTGAAGGCTGGTGGGTTTTTGGCCAATGAAGGACATTGAGAGTATTCAGAGAGCTCCAACATCACTCCAGCATTGTTTGTCTCTGTACATTTGTGTCATACTGAAAGATGAACCATAACCCAGTCTGAGGTTGTGTGCACCCTGAAGTACAGATGTGTGAAGACCAGTTTTCTAGTTTCACGGCGACGGTATGCAGTAACTATAGACCAACACGTCAGACCTTATTTAATTCTCTCAAGGATTAATGAGCCGCAGCTCCTTTAGAGCTGCACGTAGTAGCGGATGAAATCAAGTGTAACATTGTACTTAAACGAATTCATAATAACAATACAAAAATTACAGTACAAATGTAGAATAAAATTTTATTAGTGTCGAATTTAAGCAAAGTAAATGTTAACAAATGTTAACACAGTGACCCTTTAGATTTTATCATGTGTAATTAGAAAGCCTAGCCGTGTACGCTGTAAACACTAATGCTCAAAGTAATTAAACACACTGAGTACTGTTTACCTAAATAATTGTTTGAGTAACAATAACTTAAGTAAAACTTCCACCAGTGGCATCTCTATAGAGCTCTTGTGGCGCGGCGCTCCCTGGACGCCGTGCGGCTGCTTCTTTTGGCCAATCACATCTCACTCCTTCGCAAAATTCAAAGCCAATTATCTTTCCCCGTTTGCAAAATTCTCCATAATTCACAGCCAGTCATCTTTCCTCCCTTCCAAAAATATCAGCTTGACCAATCCGCGTCGAGTCTCTCTGTCAAATCACGTCCTGGCGTTTGCAAAATTCAAAGCCAATCAGGTGTCTCCGTTTGCAAAATTCGAAGCCAATCAGGTTTCTCCGTTTGCAAAATTTCTGCCTTGCACCCACCCCCCAGTCTGGACGCGACTTATTCAAACTTCTAAACGGTTCGGAATATAAATATTCTTTCAACGTAACATGGTAAGACTGCTCTTTAAAAGGTATTGATTTCAGCGATAAATAGACTTTATTTAAGTGGTTTGCAGTACATAACGTTAGCGTAAAGTTGCTGACCAATGCTGTATTAACATTCACGTTTCTTAGGTGGACATGACTTCATTGAGTTATGTTAGTTACACATTAGCGGTGCATTTTAGTGATTAACAGTGTTTAATGCTTCTGTTTTTGCAGTTTATTTGTCCAGTAATGACACTTTTCCTGTATTTAACACATGGTTGTGGTGATGTTAGTACTGGGTGAATTTGCCCTGCATATGATCAGACCAGAAACACAAATGTTTCTTTTGCATGCACATGCATTTCTTTTGCATTCCAACATGTAACAGTCCCTGTTGGAATGCATAACAGCATTATAACGGGCATGTGATGCATTCATACTTAACTAATATGAGATTATTATCAGATGCTTTAAAATAGATTACTGTGCACTCGCCAAAACAATGAATAATCACGACTCTCCTGTAACTGCAGCCTGGCTACATTAACGCCATAATGTTAGTAGACCAGTAGATTATATTCTCATACAGATTTGGATCACAATATGAATGAGACTTGTGTTATAACCTTAGTCAGTTAGTGCATCTGTTGTGGCACATGTAGGACTTCAGCTCTGGTTCAGAGGTGAATCGAATCTTTAAGGATTCGGGTCAATTTTATTAAAACTGAATTAAAATGTATAGCGTACACTTTATCAACTACCCGACCAGCGTTTAGTATGATTTAGTGTAACTTTACCAGTTCTGCTTATCACGTGGCCTCCGATGATAACAAAATCTAGTATTTGACAATTATGAGCAAGGTAACTTAGGATCTGGGCAAATGTTTAAACTTAAAATTACTGGACCAGGACAACAGATCTTTATCAAGAAACAAGAATTTATTTGACTATACTAAGCTATTAAACACACACACACACAATGCAGTTCAAAGGATGAAGTTAACGTGATTTTCTAGTAATGTTCACTAGACCTGAAAGTCACAAGAGCAGAGCCTTGGGTTTAATCTTACGCTTTGTTATGACGTGAGCACCAATTTCAGCAAGGTATGAAGCTTTTGTTTGTTTACTTGCATTGCGCTGCGGTCTTCCTCTGTGATTCGTGTTTGGTGTTAGGGAATCACTGATTGCTGATTGGTGCTCTGGCGCTGTGATGACGTCTCTCTTGGAAGCCCTTCGCTGATGCGCTGGTTGCTCGGTTACTGTCGACGGAGCTCTGACGCTTCTTGTAGCGGAGCCTTTGTGGCGTATTTGAGTTTCTGGCACGAAGTTTCGTGACGCCGTGGAGAGCAGATGAGCTGTTAGCTTGCCGGTCAGATGCAGGGCGAGAGTCGACGGTGGACGAGCGACGAGAGAGAGAGCTTGCTTCACATGTGCGGATGGTCCGTCGTTGGATGACGTGACGTTGGAAGACGTCGTAGCGCTCACAAGGGCTGAAGCCCGAGTGGCGAGCTTGCTTCCTTCAGATGGTCAGTCGTTGGATGATGTTGGAAGACGTACGATGTGCTCGGACCATGGTGTTTTAACCCTTTGTTATTGGTCCATCCCACGAGTGATTGCTCCAATCAGAGGGGGTGTGCGGGATTATTCCCGCCTCACATGTTTCCTCCCCTTGTGCATACATTAGGCCAGGTTATATGGCCATCACGTGGTACTTATCCGATTGGAAACTCTTAATACCTTTATGAATTAACTTTACACATGCTCTGTGTCATGTTGCTAGTAATTCATGTACATAAGCATTCCTTGAATAGGATAAGCTTTCTGTAGATACCACACATCGCATATCTCACACATTCATTCATGCCTTCATCTAGTTAAAAAGACTTTATAACTGCTGGTTACATGTTCTATGACAGATAGAGTAAACAGAGATACATATAAATATTAACATGATAATACAGATGATATGATATAATATGATACATATATATAGGTGTCAGTTTGTCCCATTGATATACTTTAGAGCTGATCGGCAGCAGTGTCTTGGCCATGTGTCCCTTTGTTCGCGGAAAGGCCTCTCTGGAGGTCAAAGGGCGTATCAGTGAACTTAGGTTAGGGAGGGTGTTTTTCCCACTCAGAGGTGTAAAGATGTCTCCCTTGTTTACCAGATGGCCAATTTACACGGTTGGAGTTCGAGGTCTTTGGGCTTTTACAGCTTCCAGGTGTGGCAGGTACTCTTCTCCAGGGCCTGTTACGAGTCCTGCTTCCAGATAAGAGAGGGACTGTATTGTCCTAGAGGACAGATAAGCAGAGGAGCTGGAGTCATGTAGTCTACTAAAAGGGGCCCCCCCTGGGGTGCAATAGAGCGATAGCCCATTCTGGGGCCTGGTCATTCCTACACACAAGTACACCCTGAGTATTTTTAGGCACTTATACATTTAATATGACTGAACTGGATCAACCAACCTGTCTATTCTGTGCATTATTATCTGTTCTTCTGTATTATACACCAATCTTCTATCTATCTATCTATCTATCTAGAAAAAAATATAGAAAACAATATTGTATATATCAAAATGAAATAAGTAGTCTGGGTCTGAAAAAGAAATGAAAAAATCTGTCTGGGTCTAATCTGGCACCTGAGCAACAGCTGCTAGGTCTTTTGGTGCGAGTTTATGCAGCATCATGTGTATTGTTTTCTTGCTTGTGGTAGTATCATTATTTTTATAGCATGTGCTATATTTACCAGGCTGTGGATGAATACTGTCCCAGGAAGGGATCGAGCCTGGCCGAGAACTGAAACTGGTTGAACGCTCAGCAAGCAGCAGGCCTGCACCATCAGAGCTCTCTGTTGAAACTTTCTGCCATGCAACAAGCAACGTGAAGCATACTCTGCTTGGCGTAAGATGCAGCTGACCACTGAACGCTTTAGACATCCCAAAACAAAGGGTGAATTTACACAAGATGTGGGGACCCTGGAATGTTGTGTCTTAAGATCCATCGGATCACCTGGCCAGTGTCCAGACTGTTGTCGCCTAGTAGAGGCCATCTTAGTCGTACTCTGTGACATTCACAAGTCTTTATGCATTGACAAAATGGACAGTGATTAAAGGGCTGGTACAAAATAGACATATTTTGTAAAACATTGTGTAAATAGTGTCTAAGTTGGACATTGCAGCTGGGATTTTATTGTTTTATCACCAATTTTACAAGAAAGTCAGTATTTATTTATTTATTTGTATATATTTCTTCATAGCATTTATTTTTTACATGTGTGGATGTTTTAAAAAAACTGCAAGAAGGTGAAACTGGAAGATAATGAATGAGTGCAATATATAACTGTATAATGATACAATAATTTGCTAACAAATTTGCCTTATATTTTTAAAGAAGCTTGTCATGTCTCCCCGAGATGAATCAGACGCAGATTCCATGTTCACAAGTATATTTCTTTATTTCTTTTTTCTTTTCACACAACACACAATGTCTCTTGACGTGGACTGCGGTCCTGAGCCGAATTCCCAGACTGGGTCTGCAGGTGGGTTAAACAGAAAAGTCTCACACGTGAGGAGAAAGATAACGAAAATTAAGTACTTGCAAAGTCCATGCGACTAGTGGAGGATTTTCCTTTCCTCAAAGGATCCCACACCTGCAGACAACGCTCAGTCCTGGGAGTGAGAAGGGAAAAGTAGACACATGATTTAAACACAACATTTAGACACAACCGGGTGAAGACGAGAGGCATGCACAACAGTGAACAGGCGAAGCCCTACAGGTTCGACTGGAATAAATAGTCAGACACACAAGGAAATCACAGGTGCTCGTGTTTAGTTCTTAAGTGCTGGTAGTACATACATAGACACACTAGGTGAGGACAAAGCGTCAACTCAGTAATCCGGGGAACTTGATCTTATTCCCCTGAGCTGTGGAGGTACAGATGTTACAGCACCCCCCCCCAAGGAGGGGATGTGAGGGCTGTCTCCGTGTTACCGGAGGGAGTCAAGGCTCACCAACCTGATGGGATGGCCGGTGAGGGGGACGACCCGGACGTTGTGGCGCAGATATTGGAGAGAACCCCCTCTCCTCCAGGAATCCAGCAGTTTACTGACTCGAAACGCCGGAGTGCCCCCAATCTCCACTGCTCCAGGGGTTGCTGGTTCCGCTACACCTTCGTCCAGCGGTCCCCGCGTCACTGGTTTAAGAAGAGAGATATGGAAGACAGGATGAATGTGTAAGTGAGAGGGGAGTTGCAATTTAAAAGATACCGGGTTTATTTGAGATAAAATAGGAAAGGGACCTATATAGCGGGGAGTGAGCTTATGGCACAGAAGGTTCAGGTGAAGGTCCCTTGTCGAGAGCTATACTCTATCGCCTACCTGGAGCGGAGGACTTTCCCTTCGTCGTCTATCGGCAAATTTCTTAAAGCGACGAACTGCTTGGGAGATTTTGGTGTGGGCATCTTCCCATACTTTTTCCGCTCTTTTAAATCAATCGTCCACCATAGAGACTTCAGTGGGTGTGGTATCCCAGGGACAGAGCGGGGGTTGATGCCCAAGTATACATTGGAAGGGCGTTAGGCCGGTAGCGAAGTGACGTAGCGAGTTTTGTGCATATTCCGCCCAGATTAAACATTCTGCCCATTCGTGTTGACGGCTGCTACAATATGCTCGAAGATATTTTCCGAGTTCTTGGACAATCCGCTCTGCCTGCCCATTAGACTCGGGATGATAGCCCGACGTTAGGCTAACAGTGGTTCCCAACTTCTGAAAGAAAGCTCTCCAGACTCGGGCGATAAATTGGGGACCACGATCGGATACTATATCTTCGGGGATGCCATAGCAACGAAACACTGTTGTAAATAGGGCTTCTGCCACCTGGAAGGCTGACGGGAGGGAGCCGAAGGGGATAAATCTACATCCCTTGGAAAACTGATCTATCAGTACTAGAATGGTGGTGTAGCCCTTAGAAACGGGCAGATCCGTGACAAAGTCCACAGAGATATGGGACCACGGTCTGTTAGGCGTCGCTAATGACATTAATTTACCAACCGGCAGGTGTCTAGGATTTTTAGATGTCGCGCACAAGATGAAACCACTGTTCTTACTGACCTCCGCATATTAGGCCACCAGTACTTTGGTTCTAATAGCCTAAAGGTACGAACTGTTCTGGGGTGCCCGGCCGCTACACTAGTGTGTGCTTGGATAATTACCTGCTCTCGTAGTGACATCGGCACATAGGTTCTTCCCGGAGGGCATTGTCGCGGCGCGGCGTGGGACCATGCCGCCTGTGCGATCTCCGAGTCGAGGTCCCACATGATTGGTGCCACCACGAGAGATGATGGTAGGATCGGCTGGGGTTCTGAGGGTTCCTCAGGGGCTGTGTAGCACCTGGATAAAGCATCCGCTTTTTTATTTTTGGACCCGGGACGATACGTAATAGTGAAGCGGAAGCGAGTAAAGAACAGCGCCCAGCGGACTTGGCGCGGGTTTAATCGTTTTGCTTGTTGGATGTACTCTAAGTTGCGATGATCGGTTAGTACTACGAATGGGTGTTCGGCTCCCTCTAGCCAGTGCCGCCACTCCTCTAACGCCGCTTTTACTGCTAACAGTTCGCGATTGCCGATATCATAGTTGCGCTCGGCAGGTGTTAGTTTACGCGAGAAGAAAGCGCAAGGGTGGAGTTTTCCTGGGTTGCCATGACGCTGCAACAGCACCGCTCCAATCCTCACTTCGGAGGCATCGACTTCAACCAAAAAAGGCTTGGTCGGGTCTGGGATTTTTAATATCGAGGCTGTAGTGAATGCTGTTTTTAGATATTGAAAAGTTCTGCGTGCCTCCGGCGGAATCTCACGCAGACGCTTAGGCTTCCCCTTTAGAAGGGTTGTGAGCGGCGCTGCCAGCATACTAAATCCTTGGATAAAGCGTCTGTAAAAGTTAGCGAACCCAAGAAAACTAGCGCCTTTACCGATTGGGGTTCCGGCCATTGTTGCACCCCCTCCACCTTGGTCGTCTCCATTTCGACCCCCTGTGGCCCTATGCGGTAGCCGAGGAATGCAACCTCCTTCTTGTAGAACTCGCACTTCTCCGCCTTCGCATAGAGCCCGTGTTTGTGCAGTCGATGAAGGACGGCAGTTACATGTTGGACTTGCTCGGAATATGACCGAGAGTA
Source organism: Clarias magur (assembly GCA_013621035.1). Taxonomy (NCBI): domain Eukaryota; kingdom Metazoa; phylum Chordata; class Actinopteri; order Siluriformes; family Clariidae; genus Clarias; species Clarias magur. Next base: position 947,446 of record QNUK01000144.1, on the reverse strand, counting down.
TACCAAGATATCATCCAAGTACACTATAACATACCGGCTTAACATATCCCTAACCACGTCGTTCATGAACCCCTGAAACACCGCAGGTGCGTTTACCAATCCATAAGCCATCACATTATATTGGTAATGGCCTGATGCCGTGCTAAACGCAGTCTTCCACTCATCGCCTTTATGCCCACGAACGAGATTATAGGCGCTGCGGAGGTCGAGTTTAGTGAAAATAGAGGCGCCTCGGAATTGGTCGATTGCGGCCGGTACCAGTGGCAGTGGGTGCTTGTATTTTACTGTTACTGCATTGAGACCTCTATAATCAATACAGGGACGTAAGCCCCCCCGCCCCCTTTCTTATCGATAAAGAAAAAACCTGCCGAGGCGGGTGACGTGGACCTACTGATGAGACCTTGCTGGAGAGCTTCACTCACGTATTCCTCCATAGCCCGTGTCTCCTCCACGGACAATGGGTAAATACGCGAGCTCGGCGGTGCTTTCCCCGGCAAAATCTCTATCGCGCAGTCCCATGGCCGATGAGGGGGAAGTCGTGCGGCCGCCCTAATGCTAAACACGTCTTGGAACTGTGCATACTCTGATGGTACATTCATTGATACTAGGGCTTGCGGACTTTCAATTGAGGTGGTTTGGACCGTCAATGTCGGCGGTATACACTTTTTTGCACATCTAGGGCCCCAGGATAGGATGCGAGATTTTTCCCAATCAAAATTGGGATTATGAGAACTGAGCCAGGGTAGACCCAGTACGACGGAATGATCTGACCAAGGGAGTACGAAGAATTTTAGTTCCTCGGAGTGACCGGGAAAAGTTAATCGAAGTGGCGCAGATATCTGTTTAATAGGCGAGTGTTTAAGGTTATGACCATTCAGAGCTTTAATTGCGATAGGGGATGGTAGCTTCGACAAGGGAGCCTGTAGCGAGGAAAGAAGAGAAGAAGTTATAAAATTTCCAGCCGAACCGGAATCTATAAGGGGGAAAACACACAAAGAACGGTTAAAATAAGATAATTGTGCTTTTACACAGAATGAATGATGTGTGCGTGGGGGTGTGATGTGGATTACTTTTTGTAGTAACAGGCAGTGATTTATGAGATGTTTATCCCCCCCACAGTATAAGCACAGCCTCGATTGGATACATCGCCTTCTCTCCTGGGCAGTTAGGCGGGAGGTGCTGATGTCCATAGGCTCTCCCGGAGTACCTTCCCGGGGTTCCGTCGTGGGGGTGCTGAGGCTAGAACGACGGTTGAACTTTCAGGAAAAGGTGTCGTTTCTGGCTACGGAGGTGCTGATCCAGTTTTATTGCCAGCGTGATGCATTTGTCTAAGGACATGCCTGTGTCCCAGCAGGCTAATTCCAGCTGGACTTCGGGTTGTAATCCGTCTCGGAACCTTGCCAGGAGACTGCGGTCACACCAGTCACTCTCCGCAGCTAGTACCCGAAACCGGATTGCATAATCCGCGACGGTGGCAGTCCCTTGTTTCAGCCTCAGCAGCTGTTGGTCCTCCGTTCTACCCTGATCGGGGTGATTGAATACCGTGCGGAACTCCGAGAGAAACAGTGGGTAATTCATCGCTGGGATCCCGCCTGCACTCCAAACTGCCGCTGCCCAAACCATCGCTGCACCTGTGAGCTGTTGAGTGACGAAGCTGATCTTTTGTAGATCCGTCATGTCCGGATAATCCGCGAGACACAGCTCACAGGCCAGGAGAAACCGCTTGCACCCCTCTGGATTACCATCATACCTTTCCGGGGGGTTTGGGCGGGGTGGTAGCTGTGTGGAGCGCGATGCATGAGCTGTTCCATCCCGCGAGCCAGGTCATTCACCGCTCTGGCCATTAGCCGTCTACAACTAGGGGGAAACAGCAAAGATGGTAATAACTCTCATTTCACTTCATTTCTTTCTCAATTTTTCATTTTTTTCTTCATTTTTTTTTCTCATTTTTCGCTTCCCCCCCTCTTCCCCTTGTTTTCACCCTCTGCCCACCGCAAAACAGACTATTGTTCCCCAGCTTCCCTCCGCCATGTAGCGAGACTCACTGGGAGCCGGTATCGAAGACGGCCGCTTCCCTGGGTCACGTGACTGACGAACGGATTCCGTTCTGGCTTGATTGCTTTTCCTGTATTGAATTTGTGCTTGGCTTTTGTATTGAATTTCCAAGTTTTAATTTTCTATCTGAATTTTACAGTTGAAATTGATTTTTTTTTTAATTCCGTGTGACATTCAGAGCACTTAAATTCAAAGATGTTGCTTTTTAAAGTCAAATATTTCAGTTTAATAAATTCAGTAGTATTTAAATTTCAAAATTAACAATTCAACAGTGATTAAATTTCAAAATGTATTTTTCAAAGGCTGATTTAATTCAAATAATTATGATGCTAATTTGCTTCCATAGTATTGTAATGTGTAATTTTAATTATGAAAATAATCATGAATACATAATGGATCAATCTGTCATAATTGCCTCCAGCAAACAGAAAATATTTTGTTCTGTTATTTGTTAGGTAAGCAAATATATTCATGTTGTGAGCTAAGGATTTTAACAAAATGCAAATTGCTTTGTCTTCAGACCCTGTTTGTTCAGTTATTTTGTTAACTCATAAAAGTGCTTGTGATAGGTTGCCTTATTATTTTAAGTTAACTCAACACAGTGCATTTTTTTTTTTCATTTTAAGTTCATTGTTTTTCAGAAAATAAAGAAATGAACTGCACAGCAGACCAGTGCAAACAATTTAATAAAAGTATTTTTGACAAATCTTCTCTCTCAAATGTCTTCCATCTCTGTTGTGTGCAAAAATCTGTAGGGGTTCCTCTGGGCCACCTTCCTCAATACAAGGATTCGGTAGATTCTCGGGATTCGGTGAGCGCCCTCTAGTGGAGAGACTAGAGGCCTGTGGCCTTGATGACGTATTTTTGACAGCAGTTTAACACACTACATTCATGGGCATAATTTCGCAATTCGTCCATGTAACAGAGGAAATGTAGAAACGTGTTTTGTGTCTAAACGGTCAGAGTCGTATATTTCAGAGTTGTACTGTAACAAACACACAACATATCGTATCTGTAAACTGTCGTGGTCATAGATTTTGGAATCCAACTCGGAAAAAACACAGAATTACGCACCAATCATTTTATATAATTTTTTTTTTACAGTGATTTTATTCCATATAGAATCCGTTAAAGGAGTTTGTCATCTATTACCTCTCTCCTGCCAGTGCTTAATTTCCACCACCAGAGGTCAGTAGAATCTCATCTAATTTAGCTCATGACCTGACTCACTATAACTGGGCCTTTTAAATAGTTTTATTTATTTTTATTCATTTTATTTCTCAGTGAAATGTCTATTGTGATGGAAATCATGTCATCCAAAGACAGGTCTCAACATTTTCTTCACTTACCTTTCTTTGAGTCCCTGTCATTACTTCATTTTTTATCTCAACATGGCTGACTTTATTAAAATTAATTATCTAACATCCGGCCTGTATGGTTCAGTCTCAGAATTCTGATCAAACTCTGTCGGTATTCTGTTTCTGGTCTTTATCTGTTGGTGTCTTCTACTTACACTTATACATTTGGGCTGTTACTGAATACCAAAGTGATTCATTGTACATGAGGGTGTGTATACAGTAACAGAACATCACAGGTCGTTTAAAAGAACATTTTAAGCCAAGCAGAGATCCTGCACCAGGTTAGGTGTGATCAGTTCAGCGACATGATAGATGCTATACATCACTAAATTGAATAGAAAGAAAATGAACACACACACTTCTTAATAATTTCTGATGTTATAATTCAGAAAACCATCAGGAGGTTATTTGTCATTTTCTAACAGTGGAAGTGAGACCCTGCATGCTTCGTACTCTAATACTATTTTTCTGTTTTTAAAGTGGAAGGAAAAAGTGTTATAGAGCACCACATGGGGCATAACTTGAAACCAGTTAAGGTTTATCTTTAATACAGAGGTTACTGGGTTATTTGTCTTCGAGTTGATTTTGTTTTTAGTCTCTGTTTCTTAGGCAGGTACATGCATCACCCTCAAAACCTCAAGCCTGTGGTTGTTTGTCCAAAACAGAGGAAGCTTCATTTAGCAGTGCTTAAATACTCTTATGCTGCAGCTTGTACCAGCGAAAACCACTTGTGTGTTCAGGTGTCATCTGACAAATGCCATTTTCACTCTTTACTTTGCAAGTGAAACCAAGTCTTTTGTCACCCTTTTAATAAACACAGAAGATATTTCATGAAACCCTCTGTATCTACTTCATAATTAATACCTGTATTATTGCACAGACATCACCAGCATCCTTTGGATAATTCAAATAAAAATGAATGCCTTAAAACCTCTACTGGCATTTATTACAAACTTTGTGATTTAGAAAGAACATTAAATTAAATTAAATAAGCTGTTTGTGTGTGCTTTTATACATGCAGAATGATATGTATATATTCACATCACTATATAAATTATTTTACAGTAAGGTATTGTATAATGGAAACTGGAATATAATTAATGGACATTTTATTATCCAAAGGTATTAATCACAGAGTAATGGTGTAAAGCGCTATAAGGACTGAAACACCCCTGGGATCAAGGCTTCCTTTTAATTTATTGGTTGTTATGAGTGTGTTAAAGCAACACCCCTTTACAGACATTCTTAAAAAATTACCACACAGACATTTCCTCTACATCTGACACCTTAGGTCCTGAGTATGTCTTTACTTCTCTATATCACATAAATATTAAAAATCTTATTTACTTATTTAATGAATTAATGGAATAATGATTGTAAAAATGGCCAAATGTGCTTGTGTCTGGATATGAACCAATAAATGATGCTCTATTTAAGATCATTTTAACAACAAAAAACATGTACTGTGCCTTGCAAAAGTATTTATACCCCTCGAACACATTTTATCACGTTACAACCACAAATGTTAATGTATTTTATTGGGATTTTATGTGATAGACCAACACTAAGTGGCACATAATTGTAAAGTTGAAGGAAAATGATAAATTGTTTTCAAACCATTTTATAAACATATGAACAAGTGTGGCGTGCATTTGTACCTCAGCCTCCTGAGATACTTTATAGAACCACCGTTCACTGCAGTCACAGCTGCAGGTCTTTTGGGTTCTGTCTCTGCCAGCTTTGCACATCTAGAAAGTGAAATTTATGCCTATTCTTATTTGCAAATTATCTCAAGCTCAGTCAGATTGGATAGAGAGCATCTGTGAACAGCAATTTTCATATCTTGCTACAGATTAACAATTGGATTTAGGTCTGGACTTTGACTGGTCCGCTATAACACATGAATATGCTTTGATCTAAACCATTCTACTGTAGCTCTGGCTGTATGTTTAGGGTCGTTGTCCTGCTGGAAGATGAACCTTCACCCCAGTCTCAAGTCGTTGCAGACTCTAACAAGTTTTCCTCCAAGATTGCCCTATACTGTATTTGGCTCTGTCCATCTTCTTGTCAACTCTGACCAGTTTCCCTGCTGAAGAGAAGCATGCCCGCCCACAACATCATGCTGCCACCACCATGCACAGTGCACACGCCGTGTTTTGCATTTAGGCCAAAAAGTTCAATTTTAGTCTCATCTGACCAGAGAACCTTCTTCTGCATGTCAGCTGTGTCAAAGCTTTTGCAAACTGCAAGCACCACCAAATTTAGGAGGTGGTCTGTGCTTTTTACTCTTTAAGGGTATTTCATAACTGTCAGGGCGGGCACTCCACACTTCATCAGATGTTTTGTTTTTTGGACTTGTATTTGGTGCTTGGGACTTTTATGTGAACGTGAGTATTCCTTGTATCATGTTTCACAGTTGTTGACAAGTGTTCAGAATTGTCTTGATTAATGTTCTTATTTAAGTCTCAGTTTATTCTAGGATCTTTGTCTCAATTATCTTTGTCTTTGTCTCAAATATGTTTGTGCAATTTGTCAGCACAAACAGACATGAAAACAGAGAAAACTAAGTTTATCTTAAACTCCTTAGAATTGAGGGCCTGAGTTGAGATAAAAGGATTATTAAAGATTATACAAGCAAAATCTGGCAAAAATGTTGGGACACACCAGAAACAGAACAAATATGTACAGCATACAAAAACAAGTAGGCATGGGAAAAAAGAACCTGACTGAGACTGGGACATACAGGCCTAAAACCAACACTCTTATAGAATAGAAAAGTCTTTCCGACTAGTCGGCTATAAAGGCTATTTTGACAGCAAGTAACTACATCAGTCCCACCTGCACTCACACTCTTACACACACAGGTACACTGAGGCCAGAATGCACCTGCATGACACTTCGCAACTTTGTTCTTTCCAAGTGAAGAGAAATAATATTCATGTAATCTGGCTAAAATTAATACACATTGTAACAGGCCTGGTATGATATGCAGATAGGGATGGTATCCACACAGTATGATATCCAGTGAAATGCTTACCCGACTATTTGCGAATAGTCCTTAAATAATACCTTGAAAAGGAAAAAGGAAGTAAGGAGGCAAAATGCTAATAGGAAAGAATAAAAAATATTAAATCTAGAATTTTGGTACAATGGAATAAAATAAAAGAGTAGAAAGTAGAAATAGGTAAAGTATATAAAAATTTAAAAAATGAAGAACTTTATAAATAAACTGTATTAAGTATGTGCAATATGCAGGCAGCAGCAGTACGGTGTGGTCATGGAGTGTGAAATAGAATGATGAGCAGCAGTAATAATGTCCATCTTTAATGTGCAGTAGTGCAATAGTGTATAGAACTAGCTTTTCCCCAAGGCGAACGAGACTTGGAAGCACTTGAGTCTGGGTAGACAGGAGCCATGTGCCTCTTGGCCGCACGGAGGCTGAGTGGGGAGATTGATGACTAATCTCCAGCCCATGTGAGTTCTGTTGGCCCATCCCCTTATTCGGCACACTCCACAGTCGGCTCACCCTCGTGGTGTGAGCAGTGTGTATGTATGTGTGCGCGAGAACATTTCCAAATGTGTATGGCATAAATCACACGCAAAATAAGGGATAATAATGGGAATAGTCATAATAGTGCTGTACAGATCAACAATCTAATAAAATAAACGCGCATTCAAATGCATTTACAGACTGTAGTAAAGTTACACACTAGCTGAAGTATTAACGAGTGATTGAGGGCAGTGACATGTCACCGTCAGTATGTTAGAATTACAGTATGTCAGTATTTACAGTGATATTAAAATATTTTAACTATAAATGTATTTAAATATATTTATATTTTAAGTTTTATCATGTAGTATTGTTATATTCATAATACTCAAAGTCACACAAATGTGATTAATACAGAATCGCATGTGAGATCTACGATCATACATGCAGCATTTTAACACTTTATACATGGCATCTCTTTTGTTTTCTTTTGTATTCTTCTCCCCTTCTTTTGTATCTATAATGATTCTTTTTTTGACTGTACTTTCTCTGTTTATTATTATTATTATTACTACCTTTGTTTTCCTTATTTTTCTTTTTGGATTTTTCCCTGATTTTCTCCCTAATTTAGTCGTGTCCAATTCCTCCCCGTCACTAGAGGGCTCCCACATTTAGGCTGCTACTACAACTCAGCCGGGAGAGCCGAAGACTATCACGTGTCTCCTCCGAACCACGTGATGCCAGCCGACCGCATCTTATCGAACTGCTCACTCGCGCACCGTTGGGGGCGGCGTAAGACACTCGGAGGACAGCGCTATCCGCTCCCTCTGTTGCGCAAGCTCACAGACGCCCCTGACTGGCTGTAGAGCCGTGATTAATGTCGGAGCACTATGTACCTCTCATCCCTCCCCTGTGAGAGAGCTCGGCCAATCAGCTCTCTCTAGACCTCCGGCTGCGAGAGGTTACAGCACCACCCGGGATTCGAACTAGCGATCTCCGGATGATAGGGCGAGCTTTTACCACTGCGCCACTCGGAGGCTCGTTTTCCTTCTTTTTCAGTAGTTTTCATTACTAGTGCACAGTTAAATGCGTGTGTTTATATAAACTCACAGATCAAGTCACAAAATAACAGAAATAAACATATTTTATTTATTTATTCGTTATATATTTATTTCTGTTGTTTTTGTGTGACTTGATTCTGAGTTTGGCATTCGATTTGACCCTGATGAGCAAGCCGACGGAAGAGGAAGGAAGGAAGAAACCTTGAGAGAAACCAGATTTAACAGGGAACCCATCCTCATTTGGGTGAAACGGATATCATGGATTGATCTGCATCATACTGTGTGTTAGAAGGCTGGAAGTTTAATCTAGCAGATGATGTCTTTAAGTTAATATGGAGTCCAGTTCGTTATTGGAGGCTTAATATCACAATAGTGCTGATTCACTCCTACCACATCAAACGCATATGGAATGTCTGAAAAATTTAGAGCATACCACCTGTAGGATTATAAAGAACTAATGTGTGATTTTCAAGACTAATTAGCATTCACAATGTTTTGTGATTGGTGTAAGCATGTGTAATGTCTAGTTTTGAGACTAATTTGCTTATAGATTTGAGTTGAGTATTGTCTCCCCATTTAAAATACTACATATATTGGTGGAGACTGAAAGTGGGCATTTTTTGGCTTAAAAATTCATAAAATCAAGACCGTTGACTGTATCTCTTCTATTGTCCGGAAATAGATTAGATACAGAGAAACAGAGTTTTCCGATACTGTATACGTACTTGTTTCGTGGCACACCGCGGTATGAATGATTGAAATGAAACGCGGGTTGTTTTTATTTAAACTGCAGTAAAGTCGCTACAAAAGCGTATCGAGAGAAGAGCAAGCGTCTTCATTGTTTCTCTTATAAGGCTTTCATAGCGAGCTGGAAGTGCATGTTCCACTTTTAAGCTCCGCTTTAAAGGTTAACTATTGTCTGCTGAGACAGACCAAGTTGCTATAGAAAAGTGCACCAAGAGAGGAGTAAGCGGGTTCCTTGCTCTTTCTCTTTAAAGAGGCCTCCCATAGTGAATCTGTCTGTGCGTTTTCCACTTTCAAATTCATCTATGTCCGGTACTGAGCTTAGAGTAGCTAACTAAAGTCTCGATACCTCTTGATTCGCGGAAACTAGTGAATTCGACGCGGTGCTCAGAGAGAGCATCCGAGCGCGTTTCAGTAACTTGCGATCAAGGAAATTGTGTGGTTAAAAGCCATGTGTATTTGTGCGTCTTATGTTTTATGTCGTGTCTGACAAAGGGCTGAGATCCACGGAGATCTCAGCAACATTGTGGTGTTAATTGTGTTAACAGCCAAGTTGTTTGCCTCACTTTAACGAGTGAAGTCGAGGTCGGTCAGCTACAGAGTTACTAGTGTTTTTTCGGGTTGTTCAGTGTAAAACGCGCTGTCGTTTTCACTGATCACCCGTAACTGTTGAACCAGCACGCTCGTTTTAAGCGGTGTACGTAACCATAGCGACGACTGTGACCCGGAAACTCTAAACAACCTCTACCAGGATAACTTTTAAGTGAGTTCTGGCTTAACCTGGTGCCGGCTGGGGGGAAACCGAATATCTCTGTCCTAGTATTGCACTGTGAGCACGCAGCAGGCATCAGCAATCGTGCAGTGGAGAAGGAGTCAACAAAACTAACTGGGCAATGGCTTGGGTGCACGACCTAGTGGCTATTGATGGGTAGCCCCAAGGTCGCTCGTCTGTCCAGTTAGTCATTGACATGCCTTCCCCAAAACCTGCACGGTTGTGCTAAAAGCCACAGGCTGTTTGAGCGGTTCACAGCAATACGGTGGGGTGGAGTGTTCGGTAAGACCTTACAGGAGCTCACCTCATGCGCTCAGACGGAGGACCCTACCACTGAGCTCTGACTGAATCAACCCAGCTCTTCACTGAGCCTAGTGGATAAGCGTATCAGCCCATCCAGTTAGCGAAACCCCAAGGGGAACTTAGGGTCTTCTCAATACTTAGGTCAGTTGTTTTCCCCTAAAACAGCAAACCCAAGTACCTAGATGTATTGAACCAGTAGTACCACCACTCGGTCAACCCTGTTAAGTATCCTAACTCTGAAAAAAACCCACACTATCTTCTTCTCTTTTCCTCAGTTTCCTCTTCTAGCTTGACTACTCCTGCTATTATAGGATTGTACCTGTGAAAGTCACAAAGCATTCTTAGGTTCAAAGTCTTCAACTCTCATTGTACCATCCCTTGTCATGCCAAGATCCTACCAATCCACAGCTAAAGCAGGTCAAGTAGAAAACCGTCCATAAAATTGAAGACGCATCTAGAAGCGTTTGTTTGTGTATGGTTGTCAACCCTACTAGCTGAATAAACCAGTACCGTGATCGTTATTGTCTTCTTTCACCTAGAGGAAATTTGAAATAGCAATCGCCGTAGTGGTACAGAGAAATCCCCATTTCAAAACCCCTTTATTCAGGAGCACCCCTTTAATAATAAAATGTGCCTCTGTTCTCTAGCTGTGCTAACTGTGTTCTAGCTCTTCCCACAGAGACTCCCAGTTAATAGCATGCCCACCAGAGGATCACAGTCACAGAGAACCACACTTAGCCTCACTCACACATCTGTTCGCCCTATTTTGTTTTTGTTTTGTTTGTTTCTTATTCCTCAAACATAACATCTGTGTCAGTAGTGGTTCTAGAACCCCTTCAAAACATGTCTCACACCGCAGACCACGTCAGTCGCTGTGAAGACATCGCTAAGTGTTGCAACTGACAGCCTCCTACCTAAGGCCGCCGAAACACTAAAGCACCAGACACAGAACCAGCTGGATGACAACTTAACAAGCTCTTTAAGGCAAGTCCCAAGTCAGTGCTAAAATCCCAATTAACTGTCCAAAATCACCAGCTCCTTATGTCACACACTCATCGTCCCTCAAGCTGAGCAACGGGCACGCCGCCACCCTCCAGCAGAAGCCAACACGGCACAACAACGCATCAAGCAGCTGGAACTGGAAGCTCAGGAGCGATGGAAAGGGGGTGACGAGGTAGAGCAAGACAAAGTGGAAATCACCAGGCTGCAAGAAACCCTGGCAACTATTATGCATGAAAGGGAACAAGGCAAGGCAGACTACACTGATCTCTCCGAAAGGCTACGGTGCCCCCCAGGGAGAAAAATGGCAGAATTAAAGCCCTCAAAACTCACCTGGACAAGGCAAGTAACGAGATCAGCTACCTCCATGCGACAGCTGGACCATAGTAAAGAACAGTCCTATAGCGTCACAGAGGAACTCAAGCCCGCCTGTGAATGGTGCCACGAGGAAACAATATGCACCCATCTCACCCCTACTGAGCAAGACCAGGTCCCCTATTCTTGGACCGACATGTAGTGGAAGAAGTGACGGGACGGGGTCGACGCATCCACCAGCACCCTCCAAAGAACCCTACCTCACGGCCGAACACTGAGAACCTGCTCTCTCCAGCCACAGGACATCACAGGGCGTAGAAAAATTCACGCCACATATGCCAGGCAGCCAAGTTTATCTACGAGACCTCGATCTCTTGCTAGAACTGAGACTCCACATCACTGACTAAGGTAGATTCTATCTGTTCCGAACAACATCCAGCTCTGAAGTGCGCGGCTTCCTACACTGGCAGCCTGCTCACACGAAGACTGACTACTATCTGCTCCGAGAAGCCCTCATCACAGAAGTTGCTGACTCAGAGGTAGAACAAAGACTAGTGGCTGCTCTGAAAATGAGACAAGGTCATCAAAAACCTTCGCAAGCCCACTACAGCCGACTCATGTAAGCACACTTCGGCGCTCGGAACGAAACAGACATGGAAGAACTTCAAGACTCTCTTCTCACAACAACCCTCATCCATATCTCATGAAAGTCACTGGCAGAAGTCATGGAATTGGCCGAGCGCAAAAGGAAAAGGCTCGGGTAAATCTAATGTAAGCTCCAAAGAAAATTACAAAACACATCTTGGAGCAACCAGCCCAAGGAATCAATGAAGAAACCCAAGATTCCAAGCTAACCAGCTCAAGCCAAAGCCACAACTGAGACAAAGACATCACCATGCTTCCTCTCCCAAGAACTTATGAGAATGAAGATGGAAGAGTTTTCCCAAACTGACAGGAAAAAGGGGAAGAACAAACCACTGACACAGATCAACTGTCCAATACCTTTCACCACACTAACATAGCTTAGTCCTTCCAGGAAGGTATACACAGTTTTCTTTTTTTATTTTACTGGTGTAAGCACAACATCCAAGCACCCTCCTTTGGCTACACTGCTAGGCCCAACCTCTAATAGAGAGGAGTGGCTCCACACATGTGACACTGGTTTTGCTGTTTTAACCTCTTTGTGTCCTTGTGGACCTTTTCCTTTCCTCTGCGTTTTCGCTCTTTCATCAGGGAACTACCTTAACTGAGTTTCAATCCAGCTCCCAAAACTAGGTTGACCCCCTTCGCGGAAAGTGGAAGTAAATCGTTGGAAAAGCCGTTGTCAATCAATAGACAACCCGTTTCAGAGAAGACCTAGAGAAGCACCCCTACATACTTTTAAGTGTTCTTAGCCCAACCATACGAACTAAGTAGGTTATGCACCATGATTCAGTTGGTGATGGAGTTGTTGTTTGTACCTTGTGTGTGTCTGTTTTCTCTCTCTCCGCTTCTTCTTCCAGTGCCCGCTGACGTTCGCAATGGAAACCTCACCGAGCAAAAGGGGGATATGTAGGGTTGACCAGACCCCCAACTAAGAGTAAACACTCGATCACATTCCAGAACCTCTTCTCCAGACATCATGGTGCCATCCCGATAACCTTATCTCATTCGGGAACATAAAGGAGAGGTTGTAAAACTAAGCTGCAGGATCTTAACCAGGCATGGGACAGGAAGTTTGCTGGGCTTGAAGCTACACTAAAGTCAGATGCCTCAAACTAGACCCAAAACCATTGTGTAAATTGGCGATCCTGTAAACAAAGCGGACAGTTTTACAGCTTCACCCAGAGTTGGGGGGGGGGGGCCACCAAGTCACACTTTGAACATCTCAGTGACCCCAGGACACATGTGTTCTCCAAATGGCTTTCAAAGAACAAAGAGGAATACAGCAGAGACACTATTTAAGCAATCTTTAATGGTGCCAGTAGGATAAAAATGCTAAAAACATATATTCAGTATGTTTTATATCTGTGTGTTATGTTTGTTTATTCTACATAACTTTAAAGGTATCATTAGCATGTACAAACCCTGTTTATTGAACAAAGCTATAAATGAGTGTGTAAGATGGGGGATGTGTGGTATCGATTGAAAGCTTATTTTATTCAAACAACAGTAGTGTACACGGAAAATTGGTTGCATGAACAAGAGCTCATGTAAAATTACTTTATAAAAGGTAATTAAAAGTGTAATCGGCTTGGCCCCACGTGACAGCCGTAAACCCGGCCTAATGTATGCACAAAAGGGGGAACCAAGTGAGGCGTGCCTAAGCCCCGCAACCACATCCGATTGGACCAATCATCCATGGGACGGACTGACACACAGGGACAAAACTCAGTGTCCGGACTCGTCCAAACACGTTTTTTCGTCACATCGTCATCATGACCATCTGAAGGAAGCAAGCTCGCCGCTCGGGCTTCTGCCCTTGCGAGCACTACGCCGACTTCGCTGACGTCTTCCGCTCTTCAAGAACTCTCAATGAGACTTCGTGCCAGAACTGCAACAAAGAAAACCACTGAAGAAGTTCAAGAGCGTGCCATCGGTAACCAGGCAACCAAGCCTCACCGAAGGGCTTTCCTGAAAGACGTAATTTCAACCAGACCACCAACCAATCAGCAACGCCGTGATTCCCTTCACCGGAGGCGAACCATGAGAACGAAACGTAACGCAAGTATACAAACAAAGCTGCGTACTTTGCTGAAAATGGTGCTCGTTTCATAACTAAAACTGTAAGATTAAACCCAAGATTCTGCTCTTGTGACTTTCTTTGGTCTAGTAAACAGTACTAGATGAACTTCCTTAACTTTCACTCTGCAAACTGTTGGCATGTTTATGTGTGTGTGTGTGTGTGTGTGTGTGTGTGTGTGTGTGTGTGTGTGCGTGCGTGTGTTCAAGTAGCATAGCTTCATGTATCGTAGATACAGAGCATTGTTTTATAACCTTAAATTATAACTGGGTCAAAACTGACCCTACCAGCACAAAGGTAATAATTTTCACCAGAGCATTTTATAATTTAGTACAATATTTTTTTTACATTTTTTTCATAAAAAATATTTTTTTATAAGTTAGCCTTTATTGGTCACACACATTACTGCACAGTGAAATTCTTTATTCTTCACATATCCCAGCTTCTTGAGTAGGCCAGGGTCAGAGCGCAGGGTCAGCCATTTTTACGGCACCCCTGGAGCAGACAGGGTTAAGGCCCTTGCTCAAGGGCCCAATAGCAGCAACCTGGCGGAGCTGGGGCTCGAACCACCGATTCCTAACTCAAAGCCTTAACACACTGAGCCACCACTGCCAATTGGAGAAGTGCACACCGAGAGGCACTGCTGGGATTTTGTATTATCGTCGTCGGCCACAGGATAAACAGAATTGGTAAGTTACACTAAATCATACTAAACGCTGGTCGGGTAGCTGATAAAGTGTACGCTATAAATTTTAATTAAGTTTAACAAAATTAACTCGAATCCCTAAAGATTCGATTCACCTCTGAACCAGAGCTGAAACTCTACATAAATGGCGAACAATGCGTTGAGTATTGTCTCCCCATTTAAAATACTACAATGTGGAAGGAGTGCTACGTGAGTTCTGCAGCTGTCTGACCAAGGCTGCAGCGGCTGGGTCCCGGGGCACCTGTTCCCTTCGCTCAATGTGTGCCTTGACAAGGGAACTTCCTAACTCCTCAAGAAACATTCTCCGCTTGTTTTTTCTGGAGTTCTACGCTAGATGAATGTGGGTCCACAACACAAATGCATTGTATGCAGACACACCTAGAATGTTATAAAACACAACCATTGGCCATCTCATGGTCATTCTCCGGCAAGTGTAGGTTGCAGTCAGCTTGTCCAGGTTGTCCACTCCACCTTTGTTTTTATTATAGCCCAAGATAATTATGGGCTTTTTGTCACTTGTTGATGACACAGATGCGTCTTTATGAAAAGTGGACATAAGTATCACACTTCTGTGTTTTTTTGGACAATATGAAACAACTGTGGTGGTGTCTGTAAAAGCACATTTTGAAGAAAGTGGAGCCCTGTCGTTCACCTGCAAAATTTCGGCATGCAGCTCAGTTTTTTTTTTTTTTTTTTTACTGTGCCCACCATGGTAAGTTTCCACCTGAGAAGTTCTTGCACGTTTGCCTGTGTAAATCTGCAGATTCCATGCATAGCTGGTTTTTGCATCACAGGCTGCCCAAATTTTTATGCCGTATTTCTCTAGCTTACTAGGCATGTACTGTCGGAAAGGGCATTTTCCATGGAAAGTGACAAAACTTCATCTACTGTTACCTCTGGCCCTGTGTTGATCACCAGTGGAAGGAGTTTCTGTGTGTTTGTGAAGCCAGGAGGGGTGAAAAGGGGAGAGAGCGTCTGTGCGTGTGTGTTTCAGTGTCAAATTGCGCGCGCACAAGCAGAGTTTCTGTGTGTTTGCGAAGCCATGGGGGGAGGGGGGTAAGGTGAGAGAGTGACGCTCGGTGTCAAAATAAGAGTCGCATGTGTGAAGCATGATACTTGGCGCTCGTAAACTAATACTTGCTCGGTTTCCGAATAAAAAATTATTCAAAATCTTTGCTCGGTTTGCGGAACACTCGTAAACAATGTTACTCGCAATCCGAGGTTCCACTGCACAATCAAATGAAATTCAAGAACAAATGGGAAACAAAGTAATGGACAGGTATCAGTGTGGGAAGGGTTCTAAAGCCATTTCTAATGCTTTGGGACTCCAGTGACCTACGGTTAGAAACACCATCCACAAATGAAGAAAGCTTGGAATGGTGGTGAAACTTCCCAGGATCCTAGGCTTCCCAGCCAGCCAAACTTACAAAATTCCAGGCACTCATAAAACAACTCAGAAGAACATCTAAAGAACTGTAGGCTTCACCTGCCTCAGTTAAGGTCCGTGTTCATGATTCAACAATAAGAAAGAGGCTGCCCAAAATGACATTCATGGGTGAGTTCCAAGGCAAAAGAAACTGCTGATCAAAAGGAACACAAAGGCCTGTCTCACATTTGCCAAGAAACATATTCAATATTCCCAACACTTTTGAGCAAATATTCTGTGGACTGATGAGACAATTTTTAATACACTATAACCAGTGTTGGGCGACATTACTGTTTAAAGTAACTCATTACATTACAAAATTACTGTCTGTTAGAATTATTTTATATATAAAGGAGTTATTTCTACTCTCTTGCTCTCTTCCTCATAGATCTGATATTAACGTGTTAAATCTTTCTTGCTGCTATCTTCCGGTCTCCTCTTGCATCTGTTCCTAAAGGTGTGAACGCTCCCACGCTCACCTTTCCATTCTCTCTTTGTCTCTCTCTCTCTCTCTCTCTCTCTCTCTCTCTGTCTCCTTCCTCCTCTCCCCCTAATCGAGCCAATATGTTGTGATCCTTCTCTGGACGGACACCTCTCTGTCTTCCTCTCCTTTGATTCTTCAGGATCTCTCCAGGACATTTACAATAGTTTATGTTCTTTGTAGTAACATATGTCAGTGGCACAGGCATTTGGTCAAACATATATAAACCCCATCTTTTGCTGTTAATAAACAGAGACTTTTCTGACAGACAACGGTGTGTGTGTGTGTGTGTGTGTGTGTGTGTGTGTGTGTGTGTGTGTGTGTGTGTTTGACTGAGTCTCTCCTGGCGCCAGAAAAGCTTACCGAAGCACAGCGGACAGACCGAGCAACTCGCTTCTTCTACTATGAAACTTTAGAAAACTTTACAATTTGGGGGCTCATCCGATCTTTTCGCTCCAGGAAGGTAAGTTAAGCATTATTTTTGTTATTGTACTTCCTTCCTTGGTCAGAAAAGTTTTTGAACCTATGGTTTAATTACGTAGTAAATTGGCGTACATTTGGGGTATATTTTGGTAAAAATAATTTATGCGTGTTTATTAGTTTTTGTCTCGTGTTGTGGTGGTTGACATTACTCGCGTTGATTTATTGGTTAAATTCACAGCGGCTGTAGCGATTGTGGTTCGTTTAAAGATATAGATAAAACTAGGTTTTTACCTGAAACTTAAGCGGTGTTGTTAGCAATAAGCTAAAAACATACACAGCGCTGTCGTCGCAGAGTACCTACGTCATCAAGACCGTGTCCCGTTAGAGGAGACGTGCTCCTTCGGGTGTGTTTTAAAAATTTATACGTTCGCTAACTTCTGTTGTCTGCGTAATTTATGCATTATAATATTTGTAATTTTGTGAGGCATTTGAAGCATGTACTTTGTGTATAAGCTGGCCCTGGCGTAGAGGCGCGTGGTTAGAAAATAAATAAATGAATTGATTATAATAACCATATTCCTTAGAGTGTTCTTTGGAACAGGGAGCGGCGTGCAGTTGCAGTTATACACGTGTGATGTGCATGATTTAGTGTTGATTCTCCTTGACGTAGAGGCGTGCGAGATTGGTTAGGCGCACCCGAGGCTCGTTTTTCTGGGAGTGTTCTCAGAAACAAGGCAGAAAGTTTTTTGTTTTGCCGAATGCCTTATTAATTTACTATATTTGTGTTTGATAAATGTGTGAATAATCTCCAAAGGTGTAAAGGCACGTGAATTTAAATAAATTCATATTTCTGGGAGTGTTCTCTGGAACGCGGAGCTATTGCACATTTTGATAATACACTTATAAATTACACTATTCTTCATTTTTAATTATTATTCTGTTCAAACGTCACACTACCCGTAATAAAAAAATAAACTAAATAAATATATATAAAGAAAAAAAAGCTTAAAGTGTCCGCTTAACTTCGATAAGCTTGGTTTGTTTACTAACTGTAACTTACTAACAAAAAGGGAAATGGTCGTTCCAAACAGTCTCTTATTTCTAATGATTGGATGTCTATTTAAAGATTTGGAATTTTTATTCAAACTTTTGTATCATCTATTCAACAGAAATAAGTTTTTAGGAATTAGATTTGTCATCCTGTAGGTTTAAAGCTGCATGGTTCCTACATAGGGACTTTCTTTGACTATAATATTCCTCCACATTTCACACAGCTATTTCAGACTACGTTTGTTAATAATATGAACACTGATTCTGCCAAAACTCTTAAAATTTTTCTAGCACGAACTGGAAATGAGCCCGACACACAACTCCTGGGACGGATGGTGCGCGATCTGGATGCTGCAGGTGCATTTATCGCCACCTGCAGTGGAAACTCTAAACAAACTTTTGCCGCTGTTTATGATTATGGTACCCAACAATCTACCAATCTACCATATGTCAGGTGCAAATGCTGTAATAAACTAGGACACAAGGAACGTCAGTGCAAAGAGACAATATGTTATCATTGCAAAGCAAAAGGACATTGGGCACGTGAATGTAGATGAAGTTGCCAAGTGGGCCGCTAAAGAAGCCCCTTTGGCCCCACATGTTTGTAGGGATACAGTTTTCTCTTTGACGTCCCATGTCTCTGTCCCAAGTTTGTCATCTGACATTGACATAGCCTTATTGCAAACCCATTCTTCACCTGAAGATCTACATTTTTGGTCTTCCCGTAAGTGTTCACCCGGCAGTGATATGCTAATTCATGATGAGATAGGCCGCATAGCTCTTCCAGCATCTGTCCTCCCGTTATTAGTGCGTCATTTTCATGGTATTTCACATGTCGCAAAACGGGGGGTAATCCGTATGATTGAGGACAGATTCTGCATTCAGAATATCAAACAGGCTACACTTGTGCTATTAGATTCTTGTTTGATGCCTTGCCAATGCCTATTGCACCATTTCAATGTTTACAAATTGACTTTACACATATACCACCTGTCAGAAATCTGAAATACATGCTTGTAATTATGGACAGATTCTCTAAATGGGTAGAGGCATTTCCATGCTCAAAAGAAAATACGGTATTCCAACATCTATTGACAGTGATAATGGCACGCCTTTCATCTCCTAAGTGACACAAAAATTGTGTAAATTTTTAAGCATTGAGTGGAAATTTCACATCCCCTACCACCCCCAAAGTTCTGGTGTGGTAGAAAGGATGAACAGAACAATCAAAGATAGATTGACCAAAGCCGTGATGGATACAGGTAAGAACTGGGTTGACCTCTTACCGTCTGTGCTTTGTGAAATTAGAATGACACCCAGTTCTACAACCAAACTCTCACCATTTGAGATTATAATGGGCGACCATTCCCCACCCCCTGGGTAAAAGGTAACCCCGGTGTTTCTCTTACAGGCGATCTGGACGTGATTGTCGGCGATTATACGCAAGCACTCATTGAAAAACTAAATAGTGTTCACGGTAATGTCTCTGCGTCTCTCCCTCTGCCTACAGACAAGCCTACTCACTCTTTCATCCCAGGTGATACAGTGCTGGTGAAAAGTTTAAATCCCAGGAAGGTGGGGGTACACCTACAGTACACCTACAACTGTAATTGCAGTGACTCGCACAGCTGTTCTCACGGACTCACAGCCACAGTGGATTCACGCCAGCCGTGTGAAGAAGGCACCGCAGACGACTCTGACTGCCACGACTGTGCCAACGCCTGATGACCTATGTACTGTTAATTTCATTTCTAATTGTGATTCTAGAAGTGATTTGATCCTGACCATCTTCTCTATAACTTTATCTATTCTCTTCATCATCTTTCTTATCATCATTTCTGACTTTACTAATTACGAATCTATGCTTCTTCACGTTAATATCTCTTGCTATGTTAACTAATTGACATCCACAAATTCTGTTAGAATTTAAGGGGGCAACTGTTAGAATTATTTTATATATAAAGGAGTTGTTTCTACTCTCTTGCTCTCTTCCTCATAGATCTGATATTAACGTGTTAAATCTTTCTTGCTGCTATCTTCCGGTCTCCTCTTGCATCTGTTCCTAAAGGTGTGAACGCTCCCACGCTCACCTTTCCATTCTCTCTTTGTCTCTCTCTCTCTATCTCTCTCTGTCTCCTTCCCCCTCTCCCCCTAATCGAGCCAATATGTTGTGATCCTTCTCTGGACGGACACCTCTCTGTCTTCCTCTCCTTTGATTCTTCAGGATCTCTCCAGGACATTTACAATAGTTTATGTTCTTTGTAGTAACATATGTCAGTGGCAAAGGCGTTTGGTCAAACATATATAAACCCCATCTTTTGCTGTTAATAAACAGAGACTTTTCTGACAGACAACGGTGTGTGTGTGTGTGTGTGTGTGTGTGTGTGTGTTTGACTGAGTCTCTCCTGGCGCCAGAAAAGCTTACCGAAGCACAGCGGACAGACCGAGCAACTCGCTTCTTCTACTACGAAACTTTAGAAAACTTTACACTGTCATTAAAAAGTAATCACTCTGTAAAAAAAACAACTAGCAAAATGTTGGCATAATGAGTATTTACTAATAATCTGGACAATAAGAAATGGAAAAGCTGACTTAACTAGTGAAAACAAGTTCATTAAAAAATCGCTGGGTCAACTAAGGTTTAATTACTGAACAGACTTTCTAATGCAAAACACGCACAGAAGTTGGTTCGGAAGTTGGCGCATGGGCGGGCGCGACACGTGCAGCCCCACCCCAGATTCAGCCCCGCCTCGATCTGCTTGTTGTCCAAGGTTACATACATTTACAAGCAAGACATATCTTTCCGTTGTTTATTTATCCCATTTCTGGCAATCCGTGACTACAAATCAAAATCTCAACCAATCGAGTTTATTTACAGCTTTTTAAAAAAATATATTGTGAATAAAATACATAAATGCACCGTAAACCCCAATGCTCAAAGTAATTAAACATATTGAGTACTGTTAACTTAAATAATTGCAATTAGGTCAAATTAATAGACCTTTTTGAGTATTCAGAACTTTGGTATTTATGAGTTTGTAGAAATTACACTTCAAGTTAGCTGAACAAATTTGATATTTTAAGTAATCGTAAGTACTATAGATATCGTATAAGTATATCATAAGCAAAAAAAAAAAAAAAAAACCTACAGAGCACTCGTAGTGCAGTGGTAAGTGTTTCGCCTGCCATGCGGACCCGGGTTCGATTCCTGAGCCAGATTGTCTGTAGTAATTTATTTAATTTGCAACAAGTTCAACAAACTCAAATTTTTTATTTTAAACATCATTACTTAAAAAATTGATGTAACTGATTACATCAAATATTTTTAGTTTTGCCAACTTATTCAGGTTTACAGTGTGTGGAATAATCCATAACACATAAATGTCATTAAGTTAATGAATTGAAAAGGGTTGTTAAACATCAGAATTGTTTATAAATACAAACATTTATGACACAAATGAATTATGATGACAAATGAATGAATTTCATTTTTATTTATTTAAGATGATACTTTTTCTGATAGAGGAGAAAGCAGGTATTTATATGAAACAGCACTCTGTGCCATCATAAAATCCTCTGAGGCAACCACGATTCCCATTTCCAGAATCACCGAAGCAGGTCTTGAATAACGATTTACACATTTTGCATTCTTTAATTTCAAAAGGCACCCGTAATTCAGCCCTTGATCTTTCACTCCATTTTTCCCAGTTCACAACACCTGTAGCCAAAAACACACACACAAAGCAGAACTCATCTAGGATTGTTAGCCATGATACAACTTTAAAAATACAATAAGCAAAATTACATTAAAATATAAAAGATTAAATAGACAGATGCTTACTGTCAAGCCATGCGTAGTGCGCCTTCTGCCTGAACAGGGCCCTGTTTACAATTGCAACTGCAAATAAGCGAAAAATTCATGTAGGCAGCATCTCCATCCTGTAGCACTACTTCCAAGAGTATAACTTCCAAGAACTCCATGGGTAACTGTAAAGTATATGTAAAAGGTTAAACCCTTCATTTGCTTGAATGAAACAGGACAGTATTTCAGCACTTAAAAGACATATATCCAAAAGTTAGAACTCAGGAGTCATAATTGCCTTTTGTGCATAAAAGGATAGCAGAGAAGACACATACTTTTACATATGTTAAGAGATTACTACAAAATAAATCATATTAAGTGTAATTAAATTACATTATTTTCAGTTTGCCTCTTGAGTCTCTTTGTTGCACATCTTTCTTCTTCAGACCTGTAATGAAAAGTAGTAAAAAGGAGGTATGTTTATATTATGTAAATAAAAGTTTTCATACACAGTATTCTTGCCAAGGCCCAGGAGAAATGATCTGTGCAATATTTCTGTGATGAAAAAAAAAAAAACAACAACAAAAACTACACATGGTCTTTTTACAAATGTAGTAAAGAGCGACCACAATCTGGTCGAAGATGAAATCTGAAATGAAAACAAAACAAAAGAAAAATAGTCATTATTATATATTTGTAGACAACTGCCTATAGTAAACTTAATTTGTATTTCACTCTAGCCTGTGGACAGTCAAATAACAAACAAATTTATTTGCGATTTAATGAAAGGTCCTTGATCAATGAAGTAGCGATGCACCAATAATCAGCCGATATATTGCTGTAAAATAAAACAAAACACTCCATTACAAATTCAGAGATAATTAAAAATCATGCACAGAGCATTACTGGCCGGTTTTGGCACCATAGTTAACAAACTAAAGTGAAAAAAGCAAAAATGTTAAACTCACCATCATGGTGCTCTGCCAACTGGAAATGGCTTTTGATGTGATAGTACACCCACTGTTGCATCCTGGTGTATGAGCAGAAGGGCATTTGCTGCAGCAGCATTTAAGTACTGCTCACACTGCCCCTTGCTTAACACTGTTTTGTGCATGTTTGCATGGAAAATGACTCTTAAAAGAGCTGTTAGGTTATGTGAAGAAAACAAAAGGAGAAATTGAGGGGTAACGTAAGGGATAGAGAATAACAGCAAAAAAAAAAACAAAAAAACAAGCTAAACAAAATAGAAAATGTGGTGCACAGGGAATATTTATTGCTATTTGCACACAATACTTCTGTCAAAATTGTAAACTGTTTACTGCTGCTCTTCCCACTACCTCAATTCATCCTTCATCAAAAAGTACTGTTATGTCTTACATTGTGTCTGTCATGTACCACTTTGTTTGCACATTTGCACGTGCACTTTTGTCTATTTTTGTATTTTTGTATAGATATTGATAGTTCTTGTTTTAGAGTAACTTAAAAATGTAAAATTTATGTTGTACATTTATGTTGTTACATGTATGTAGCACCCTGGTCCTGGGGGAACGTTGTTTCGTTTCACTGTGTACTAACTGTATATGGTTGGAATGACAATAAAAGCCTACTTGACTTGACTTGACTTGACTTGATATTAATGGGGACGTGAACATCAAGGATCTGCAAATAGAAGGAATTGGTTTTAGTATCAAATGATTTAAATAGTGCATATATAGAAGTTGCATTATAGAAAACAAGCCCTCGTTTCATGCACCTTGTGCAGAATGATCTTATTCACAGAAACAAATCCCAACATTTTGCTCATT
Organism: Clarias magur; assembly: GCA_013621035.1. Taxonomy (NCBI): domain Eukaryota; kingdom Metazoa; phylum Chordata; class Actinopteri; order Siluriformes; family Clariidae; genus Clarias; species Clarias magur. The sequence goes on along the minus strand of QNUK01000144.1, from coordinate 923,934 downwards.
TAAAGTACAAGTTAAAATGACTACATTAAAAATTAAACAATTTAAGTTAATTTACTGAGGACAAAATACATTTAAACGAAGTCAGTAATGTTAGTCCCTTTACAGTTACTGTTGTAATAAAGATACACACTTCTTACATCGAGGCTCGTTTACAGTGAAACTTCATCCACGACAGACGTGTACAGATAAAGACAGATTGTATACATATGCATCAATTACTAACATTTATAGACGGTAACTATATCCATGACATATCACGCATGCACTGGGAAGACACATAATCACAAATGCATTAAAAAGCAAACACACAAAAAACTTACTTAACGTACTCATTATACACTTTAAATAACAATTTACACATAAATTGTGTATTATTTATTTACATTGTTGAGCACACGCTCACCATGCAGTAAAAAACACCAGAAATGGAAAGTTCAACGTCATTACTTTGCCACCAATGAAATGAGTTGTCGGAGAACGTTGCGTCGACGTCATTAATTGACTTACAACCAATAAGAAACTATGTAGGCGGGACGACACGTGCAGGCCGGCCCAAGATTCAGCCCCGCCTTCATCTGCTTACAACCAATAAGAAAATATGTGGGCGGGGCGACACGTGCAGCCCCGCCCCAGATTCAGCCCCGCAGACAGGGGCTTCTCCCTTGCTGAAGTGGCGCATGCGTGTTGGGTGCATTAGTATCCTGTTTCTCCATCTCACAACGGACTTCTTTTAAACTTTGGTAAGTGCACATATTTATATCAAAGTCGTTTGTAGAAATTGTCTTAACATAAATGACCGTTATTATATGGCGTTCTTTGCGAAGTACATAGAGCTTGGTGCAGTTGTTTATTTAACGTGAAATAGTGAGAAAGCTGTAGGTCTTCCTGTAACCTGAGTTCCTACAATCAATATATCAGTATCAGTATTATTTTAAATTACCTACATTTATTTGTTATTTATTGCAGGTGTTGCATATTATGAAGTATATTTAATTATATTTAATTTTTTTAATTGAATATTATTTAATTATGATTTACAGCACATTATTATTTTCTCTATATCCCTGCATGTGTGATGCTTGATTTATTGGTTATGTTGCTTATGTTAAGAGGAACTAACAGGTTACCTGCCTGGGGTTTCCCATGGGACAGGTGAGAGTGTGACACGGTGGGAGAGAAGCACATGAGGGCAGTTTGTATACTGTCTTGCCGTTTGGCTTAATAAAATAAGTTAACGGTAGCCCACTTATTACCCACAGCCAAAGAGACTGGAGAATAATAAGACAAGTCTAGAAAGTCTGGTTACATTCATAATGACTCTTCGACACTTGGTTTTTAAAATCTGCAGTATTTGCACCACAAATGTGTTTATAATCTTTGCATTTAACGTTTCAGAACACATTCTCTCAATATCCTCCTGGATAAACACATTTCCAGACTTCATCACAAGACCTCAAACTTTGCCATTTCATGTAAGTAAACATTTACAATGCAGTATTTTTAATGATTTTAAGAACGAAGTATGAAGTTAGGGCAAGAAATAATCCTTGTTATACCTTACTAGTTAAGTAAAAAGACTATTGAATATTTCCTTGCAAACCTATAATTGGTCGGATTAGCTCTTAAAACAGTGTGCACTAACATTCAAAAGTTTTAGATCTGTATTATGTTTTTGTTTTTAAAAGACTTTTATGTTAATCAATGCTACATTTATTTGATCAATATAAAGTACTACATTTATTTAATATAGTAAAACAGGAATAATATGAAATAATGTTAGAATTAAAAATTTCTGTTGTCAACTGGAATGTACTGTACTTAAAACTAATTCATTGCTGTGACATTAAGCTGAATGTTCTGCATCATTATTTAAGTCTTTAGTGTCACATGGTCTTCAAAAATCCCTCTAATATGAGGATCTGATCATGGGAAACTTTCTTGATATTTTTGCAAAGAGAGTTATAGCTTTTTGCCAATTTTAATAATAATAATGTTAGACTATAAAAATGTCTAATATTGTCATTCAGTCCTGAGGGGAAAAGTTATTGTTTCCACAAAACTCAATAAATGTTTCTTGATCATTATGAATGAATTAAAGGAATAGTGATTTCTGAGGATCATGTGACACTCAAGACTGGATTAATGATGCAGAAAATACAGCTTTACATCACAGCAATAAATAAAAAAAAACATTCTGTTTTGAATTGTAATATTTCACATTATTCCTGTTTTTACTGTATTTCTGATCAAATAAATGTAACCTTCATGAACATACTTGTGCGAGTTCAGTTAGATCTGCTCTGAAGCACAGTTCTTCTCTTGGAAAACATATAAGAAATAAAGGGATCATATTTTTCCCCTTACAGAAATGTAGATTCAAGCTTTAGCCATAGCTTTTCTGTATAGAACATAGAACAAGAAAGCATAAAAATAACACCATCAAAGATTTCAGATTAATGCATAAGGAATCAGAGAAAATCTTGAATGAAACAGAACCTGAGCTGAACAGTGAACCTGAAGCTGGAACTTCACCTTGTGCACATGTAGAATTGAGAGAAACAGACATAGACAAATTTGATGCTGAGACAGTTGAGCACAAACTTGAACATCTTTTTTTCTATGCAAACACTATTACATATTTCAAAATCTTTCTCTCATAATTAGAGTCTCCCTAATGTTAAATGTTATGAGTACCTGAAATTTTATCAAAGGTGACAATGCATAACATTAGCGCCTTTTTCAGACTTCAAATATTGTGGCTCACTGAATGAAAACTGTCCTGAAAGATCTTGATGTGTTTATCCGTGATGGATCATCTGCACTATTCAGAACATGTCTGGTGAGTATGTTGCATTGATTTTCTGCAGGCACTTTGACAAAAATACGTCTGTTAATGTTGGTATTGATATTATTAAGATATTTTAATTCTTATTCATTTGAACTCCGGCTCTTATTTTACTTTATCTGATCATCTCAAACTTGTATAGCTCAGAGACAACTGATTTTAAGGATTTATGAGGTGTTTCTTTCTGTACATTTTGTCTACATTAATCTAGTAGGATCCAAAACTTTCATGGAACAAAAAGAAATATAACAACATAAAAAAGATGGATGTCAAAAGTGATTTTTTTGTACTCTTTATTACATTAGGACAGTACTCCTGATGGCGGACAGACTAGAGGGATGAAAGTGGGAGTTCCTATTGTGATTGAAGATGATGACTCCCCTACGACTTTGACCAGTGTCATAAACTTTACTCTTGTGTTGGAGGAAGGGATTGTCTTGCAAGATGCTCCAGATCTGCAATCTGCTGTTGCTTACCTGTTTGGCCTTTGACCTGTTTGACTTGGATTTCAGTACCAAAAAATCGGAAGTACACTTTTGAGGTGATTGAGAAGGTGTTCATGAAACTGGGTACTCACTGCTCTGCAAGGGTACAATCCCTTAAGACTTCACTTGTGCTATGACTGTTATGCTTTTGTGAGCTGTTTTCAGACTTCAAATTATTATTATTATTATTATGTTTATTATTTTTATTATTTTATACTCTTTTCCTTGTTTTGTGAAATTTAGATTTTAAAAGGCATCTTGCCATGTTTCTTTTAGTTTACTTTTAAGTCAAGGAATGTGGTTGTAGTGTGTTACTTTTGGTTTAAAATAAAATTTGGAAGAAACTTTTAAGCATGCAGTTACAGCTTTTTTCATGACATTGTATTACATGTTAATAAAAAAAAACCTGCTTCAGTAAATTTAAACACATATTTTGAACACAAAACATGTGACAAGTTCACATTTATTAAATTAATAAGTCTTTGAAACTATCAAAAAACATTTATGTAGTTCAGTCAACAACAAGTTGACTTAACTCAAAATTTCAAGGCAACTTGCTGCACAGCTTTTTTGAGTTAAGTCAACAACTTGGGTTAAAAGTGGAGTTAACTCAAAAACCTGTGCAGCAAGTTGCCTTGAAATTTTGAGTTAAGTCAAGATTTAATTTTTACAGTGCAGTTACATTACTGCGTTACTAGTTTGAGTACTTTTCCATTGCAGAAAATGAAAACTCCTTGTGCTTCCTCATGCATGTTGTTCTAATCAAGACCTTTTAATTATTCTTCCATCATCACTCAGCCAAGTTTGGCCCATAATCTGTTAACTACTAACAGCAGGAAAAACAGAGGGGGGGGGGTGGTGTATCAGGGCGGGTCTTTCACACATACACACATTAACGGAATAACTGCTGTCTGTCTCACGGATTACATAAATTGCCTGAATAATGGATTATTAAGTAAGTACTTAAATGGCGGACTTAAAGCGTTAGATTACTCGTTACATCAAAAAAGTAATCCAAGTGACGAACATGTCACTTCGTAACGCATTACACCCAACACTGATTATAATACATTTATAGATTTATGCATATATAATTAATTTTCCATATGATGTCCAGAAATAAGCCCTACTATGTTTTGACTTAAATAAAACCCTTAACAGACAGTTTCCACCTAACATCAGGTAAAACAAATATGTTCAAGGCCAAACAAGTTGAAACGTCTTTTTCATAGCATGAACAATCTTCTTGGCACACTGTAAACCCGATTAAGTTGGCAAAACTCAAAATATTTGAGGTAATCAGTTACATAAAATTTTTTAAGTAATGATGTTTCCAATTTTAAGTAAACAGAACTATAAATTTTTGAGTTTGATGAACTTGTTCAAATCAAATAAATTGTTGCTGCTGTTACCACACCAGACAATCCAGCCCGGGAATCGAACCCAGGCCTTTCACATGGCAGGCGAAACACCTACCACTGAGCCACCAGAGCTCTATAGATTTTACGTACTCACGATTACATAAAATATAAAATTTGTTCAGCTAAATTGAAAAGTGTCATTTCTACAAACTCATAAATACCAAAAGGTTCTGCTCAAAAAGGTCTATTAATTTGACCTAATTGCAATTAATTAGGTTAACAGTACTTAATGTGTTTCATTACTTTGAGCATTGGGGTTTACAGTGCAACTAGTCTCAGAGATCAATGGTAAAGTGGTGTTAAAGTTACACTGTAAAAAAAAAAAAAAACAGTTGAGTTAACTTAAAATAATAAGGCAACCTATCACAAGCACTTTTATGAGTTAACTGAACAAACAGGGTCTGAAGACAAAGCAACTCAAAGTATTTTGTTAAAATCCTTAGTTCTCACAAAATAAATATATTTGTTTACCTAACAAATAACAAAACAAAAAAATTGTTTACTGAAAGCAATTATGACAGATTGATCCATTATGTATTCATGATTATTTTCATACTTAAAATGTAAAACCACAAAACAAATGTCTCTTTTTTTAAGTCAGTTAAGTCAGCCTTTATTGGTCACACACACATTACTGCACAGTGAAATTCTTTATTCTTCACATATCCCAGCTTCTTGTTAGTAGGCCGGGGTCAGAGCGCGGGGTCAGCCATTTTTACGGCGCCCCTGGAGCAGACAGGGTTAAGAGCGTTACTCAAGGGCCCAACAGCAGCAACCTGGCGGAGCTGGGGCTCGAACCACCGATCTTCCGATCTGTAACTCAGAGCCTTAACACACTGAGGCACCACTCAATTAACTCAGTTCAATGTGTAAAGTTGCAAACCCGAACAATTTCCATACAACTGAAGAAACCGCGCCTCTGTTGGAAACAAGCTCTTTGGTTTCATAAGCGCGCGCTGAGTCACTGAGGGGGTGTCACAAAACTACAGAAGCTCGTGGTGCTGCACCAATGTTAGGAACCTCCACTAGAGGTCACTGTTCATGTCTGTCTGTCTATGTAGTTCCTGGTGGTTGACTCAGTTTCCCAGAAGGCACCTCAGTCAGGTGATGAGGCTCACCTGAACTGAGGTGGCTCATTAAAACCTTCTATAAATAGCAGTTTGTTCTGGGAAACTGGGTCGAGCATTGTTTGTGTCTGAGTGTTTGTGTCTGATTGTTCGTGATTGTCTGATTGTCTGTTGGTGTCTGTTTGGATTACCATCATGTGGGCATTCATTTGTTACTTTAAGTTTATATTTGGTTTATGTTTTGTAACCTTTTGTTTTCAGAGGGCTCTAGTTTTGTTTCCTTGATGTTCCTTGTGTCTGTGGATTCATGGAGCTGCTCTGCTCACTGTGTAGTTAGGCTGTGTCTCCTCCTGTGTCCTGTGTAAGTACTGTTTTGCCTTCTGGTCTTTTCCCTTGTATGTGTAGCCACAGGAGTGCTTAGCCATTAGCAGGGTTAGCCGCTAGTAGGCCTGGATGGCTAGTAGGGTTAGCCCCTAGTAGGGTTAGCCTCCAGTGGGCTAATCTCTAGTGGGAGTGACTGCTAGTGGTTCTGGTCACTAGTAGGTTGGCCGCTAGTTTGGTATAGCCTCATATGTGCCCTGCCTTTTGTCTTCCGGTCCCCTAGGTCAGTACTAACACTATTAGCCGCTAACCCGGTTAGGTCAGCCTCCAGTGTCCCCAGTACAACATGTAGCTACTAACCTCACTAACCCAGCTAGTCTAGTTCCTGTCAGTCTCTGTGCCCCTAGCCCTGTCTCCTGTCTAGCCCTGTCTCCTGTCTAGCCCTGTCCTCCTGTCTAGCCCTGTCTCCTGTCTAGCCCTGTCTCAGCAGTCCCTGTGTCTCCAGTCCCTGTCTTTAGTTCCCCTCTGTGTCTTAGTTAGCTCCAGCTCCATGTTTCCTCATCCATAGTCCCTGTGTCAGCTCCTGGTTCCCTGTCTCAGCTCCTAGTTCCCATGTCAGCTCTTGGTCCCCTGAGTTTAGATCCCTTCCAGTTCCTGTGTTTCTCCTGAGCCCTAGTTTGAGTTTGTTGTTTTAGTTCCTTTGTTCTGTTTTTGAGTTGTTTGTTTGTTTAAAATAAAGACTCTTTCTGTTACACCCCTCTGTGTACATGCCTACCTTCATGCCCACGACAACACCATCAGCCGGTCTAGCACTACCACCAGCTAGACCCGTGACAACCAAAGTGAAACTGTAAAATCAATTTTCATTTTTCAAAATCGACATAAACCATAAATTCGAATTAATCAAAAATAACGATTAAATCAATCAGGTCTAGTTTCAAATTATCAGGCTCCATATATGCATGCACCAAAAAGAAACGCACGGTTTAACGCCAAAACTAACATAATAAACTAAGTATTATTTCTGAACATTTCAAATAAAAATATCTTAGTTCAGTTTATTTAGATAACTTTTCAGAAGTTGGCTTTTTTACAGCGTAGGATGATTGTCTTACAACGTTTTCTCAAATTATATTCATTACACACTGTAAAAACCAGCATTATTCTGCAACAGTGATGTCATAAACGCCATAATTCCTCCAAACACACATCTTCGAAAATATGTTTTGCATTAATAAGACCTGATGTCCACACATTACTGCTATCCGACAGGAGAATACACAATGAGTGTCTCCACCTTTTCATCGTATCTCTTGTTTTTCTTGCTAAAGGACTGCTGAATCAAATCTTTATCCTGCAGGAACAAAGAAGATACACAGAGATGATTAAATATGAATAAAAAATAAATCAAGTAAACCTATTGTAGCATATGTTTTTAAAATGATCTTATTGAGCTGGAGTGAGGTTTAATAAAAACCATAAAACCCTGATGGTGGAGAAACTCTTGTTCTCTGAGAACCTACAGAATTTTTTATTTTATTATTATTTTTTATAGAATTTAGCATGCTGCTTTCATTGTTCGTGTATTTATCTAGTTATTATATGCATTCATTATTTTAATTACTTTTATATGAACTATCAAGGCAGAATAATATTCTGTTGGTAGAATTATTAATAAGAAAAATAATATTTTTATCAGGTGGATCATACTACCACTAAAAAGTTTGTCATCACTTGCAAATTTCTTTGTTTTTGTTTATTGATTTATTTTCCCCATTCAGTCACCATGATGAAACTGTCTCTCATGAAGACCTTCCCAGGAAAGCAAAACCAAGACTTAGCTCTGCTGCAGAGGAGAAGTTCATTTAGGGCGTTTTCACACTGGTAACGATCTGTTCCGTTCTGTACCCGAGCACGATTTCTCCCCCTCCCCAATCCCCCCGCAGGTCTGCGTTCACACTGTAATAGCGATTGTGATCCCGGGGACACTTGCGTATTTACACAACCGGAAACAGTAGGTGGCGGTAGAGAGGCAGTTGGTTTGTTTTTCGCGGGAAAAAACTAAGAAAGAAGAAGAAACGCTACTCGGGTCATGAACTGTGAGACACCTGTTAATGCTCTGTGTGGATGTTTTATTTGTTATGACAAAAACAACGGCACTGTAAACAACATGCCTACTGACACATCTGTCGCGCGACTCTGAGGGTGAAATGAGCGCGCGCTGCACGGACACTACACGAGGCACTGAGGAATGACTTTACATCTCTACTCTGTAAGGTGAGGAATCAGGTGTGTCCACATTCTCTTCTGATTCCCAGTCAAATAGAAATAAGGTGATCATTAAACATTACTTTCTTTAGTCATAGCACATTTTAAAAAATTACTTTTTATCATAAAAATAGTGTTTATGTACACTGTAAATTAATCACAGATGTAAACAATGAATAAATGCTACAAATAAATATAATGCCTGCTAGAATAAAGTTCAACAAATAGCATAGATACATATAATATATGATAAATATCTAATCATGCATTTTTCTGTTCTCCTCAGGATCATCTGGGTTTAGAGAGGGGTGGTGTGTGATGGCAGGATGTCCCTGTGACCAGGAGAGACCAGGCATGGCTAGTAAATACTCCTATTAAGAAGACAACAGTCCTACAAGAGAGATGTGCTTGTGCTCTTTTTTTACTTACCTTGCCATGTGTAGATTCTCAAACTTAGCCAAAATGTTGAAACTTAATTTAAAACCTCACCATACATCAATGTTTAGTGTTTAACATGTTTTGTGTGCCGTGTGTTTATATTGTATTTTTGTAAATGTAAAAATAAATGTATACTGTAAAATCCAGGATGAGTGTGGGGGATTTGGAATAGAGACAAAAGTACTGGATAGAGTGCAAAATGTTTTATTAAACATTATTAAATAAAAATATAATAAAAGTACATTTTGTAACAAAAGTAGCTGTCAAATAGGACAAAAAATCTAAACATTAAAATGTAGCATATTTTATATTTACTTGTACTTGCATAGCAAGAGGGTGTGTGTTAATGGAATGAAGACAACAGTTGGCCCGTCGTCTGCATCAACGTCCTATTCGATCTCTTGCTGTTCCTTCCTCTAACAGTGTCGTTTTGTGTAGTTTGTGTCCGTATTCCTCGAATGGTGTTAAGTTACCACCATATGTACTGTATGTGGGTGAAGTGACAATAAAAACTACTTGAACTGACTCGAGAACAGAAAAAGTGTTTGGTAGAAACGTTTCATGACGATCTTTGGCTTTATTTAAAACATCTTAAATTCTGATTAAAACAGATATAATGAGAATAAAAGGAAATGATTGGACCATGTATAGGTATATTACAGTTGAGAAGTTTTAAGAGCTGCTTAGAAAATATGAGCATTATTTTACATTTCATTATTAATATGTTAAAATTAAATCAATACTCTAGATGTCTGATTTCTTCAATTAATTTGCTGTTTGTCTTTAAATAAAAGATTGCTACTGAGAAGTACACATCAATCTATCGATTTTTGTTACCATGAAGGTGTGTGTGTGTTTGTGTGTGTTTAATTTTGTCTAACATTTACTTCATTATCTTCTTCTTTATCACCTAATGTAACACAAAGCAAAGATTATTATTATTATTGTTGTTGTTGTTGTTGTTGTAGGAGTATTAATTGACCTGTGTGATTTTTTCTGTGCTTCAGTATGATGAAGATCAGGACACTGAAAAGAATCACAATCAGTGCACCAAACACCACAGACAGCATGCAGAACACAGCAGGAGAGTCGCAGACTGGGAGAGAAATTTTAAAGAAACATTTAGATCATTAAACCTCTATCATAATGTAAACATCTACAGACATGTTTGAAGAAAAAGAAAACAGCCAACCTGTTGCTTTGTCCTCAGAAATGATTTTATTTCCCCCTAAAAAGAAAACATTGATTTTACAGCCTCATTCTTCCTATACAACTTTTACTGAAACTATTGCCTTTGTATAAATTTACCTTTCACATGTAAAGAGGTCAAGTTTCTAAAGTTAGCTTGGTCCAGCTTTGTGTATCCGCAGTAGTAGAGTCCTGTATCAGAGACATTTACTGCAGTGATGGTGAGAGACGTGTTCTTATCATAAACAGACATCACTATTCTCTCACTCTCAGTAAAGAAGAGACATGTTTCTGATGGAGCTGATGTTCTAAACTTTTTGCACCCAATAAGAAGTGGAACTGAGCCACTCGTTTGTTTAAACCAGAAGATGGGATCTGTAACAGTCAGGTCATGTTCACCCCAAATAGTGACTTTATCTCCAGCTTCTGCCTCCAAAGTTAAAGAGCACCGAGTCTCTGAGAGCAAACCTGCAACACACACACACCCCAAAAATGTTCTAGTTTTATTCTTCTAACTTCTTTATTACACAAGCATGTAGTATAATAAATAATGTGTATAGAACCAGTCAAATGTTTGGAGACAAGTTTAAATTTATTTTCTACATTCTAGAAAAATACTGGATTTTTTTTTTTTTAATGACAAACCTATGTGTTACGGTTGCCTACGCAGATGGTAGGTTAGCTCTAGGTGTCTAGGGGGGGGGATAGGAAACCGACATAAGAAAAATAATAATAATTAAAAAAAAAGAAATATAAATAATTAACACCGTCACTAATTAAAAAAAAAAAAAAAATGAGGCAGACTCAAGACTGGCAATGAGTTTCAATAAACTTTAGTGAATGAAGCACAAACACACACACCCAATTGCTCCGTAAGTTACAGTGGAGACCAAAAGTACAAACAAACATAAATGATATTTTAATATATATATATATATATATATATATATATATATAGACAGATGGAATGACAAATTCGACAGTGGGAGCCACGAGCCGAGCTTAAAGCAAATAACACATATGGCATTAGGTAATTAAATAACAACAGCAGCAAAAGTCAGTTGTTATTTTAAGACATGATGGTCTCGAGCATCATGATGGTTTTTGGAAATGCACATGACACAAGACTGTTCTAGCAAGTACTTTGTGTCTTAAAATAACAACTGACTTTTGCTGTTGTGGTTATTTAAATACCTAATGTATTTAAAGTAGCAAATACATCTCCATATTAACTGTTAAAAGGTTATTGTTGTGTATTTTGGACACCTTCAGCATTGTTTTACAGTGTAGAAAGAAATAAAAAAATAGGAACGACCGTGGAATTTAAAGTTTGAGCACAAACTTTTAACTGGTAGAGTATAATATATAAACACACACACAGACACACACACAAACACACACAAACACACACAAACACACACAAACACACACACACACACCTTCAGCCCCTTCATTAGGTAGACCTTGCTTATACTGGGTTGGTTAGTAATTGCCTTAATTCTTTGTTGCATAGATTCAAAAAGGTGCTGGAAAGATTCCTGAGAGTTTTTGATGCAGATACGTACGCTGCAAATCAATGATACAAATTAACCAACAACTATGGCATGTTCTAAAACACTTAAATCACTTTTCTTCCCTATTCTGATACTTGGTTTGAACTTCAGCAGATCTTCTTGACCATGTCTACATGCCTATATGTAACGAGTTGCTGTCATGTGATCGGCTATATGTATATATTAGTCATACATTAAGATCTTTAAGACTTACCCATGACACAAAGGAACACAGGAGGCAGAGTGTTAAACTGGACCATTGTGTATCAGACGAGAGACAAAGAGGAATCTGTTAAATGTATCTAATTTTGGTTTATGTCTGTATGTAGGAGGTGTGGAGTTGTATGCATCTTATAGTAGTTTGAAAAAAAATGGTGAGGGGGAGGTGCTCTATAGTTTCTCGAAGAAAGCAAAGAGCTTTTCATTTTGACACAAAAAAAAACTGCAGTAATGACACACGCACACACACATACATTTATTTTATAAATCAGTAAAAGCTTTTTCAGGTTTTTACACAGCTGAGTTTACTACACCCACACTAATGTATAATTAATAGATGTATAATTTACTTTTAATACATTATAACATTTTAATGTCTTTTAAGGATTTACACTAGTTTTTTTTTTTATATGATTTCATATTTTACATATACAGTATATGGAAAGTAATCTGTAATAAAGTTGTAATTCTACTTGTATATGTAGTAATAGTAATTATTTCTGATGGTTAAATGCTCAGAGAGAGCATGATCGTCGAACAGGAAGTGTTGCTGCCTCACAGCTCCTCGAATGAACGAGGGGTGATTTATTTATCCAGAAACAACACAGCTTTTTCATTTCTGACTTTATCAAAGACTTTTATTATTATTATTCCTTATAATAATAATTATTATTCAGATTATTCCTTCAATCTGCAGTGATCTGCTCTCTCTAATGTATTACAGGGAAGAGTTTTACTTAGTGTTTATTGCAGTATCTTATACTGACCTCTTTTTATTTAATTCATAATAATGTTAAATATGACAAACTGCCTGATCTAGAGAATATGCATGTATTATGTGTTCTAAATTCAGCTTTTTTTCTCCTTGGTTGTGTCTGTATCTTATTATCAGTAGTATAAACTGCTCTAGAAATGCTGAACAGCAATTTCATTTTAACAAAAGAATCAGAAACATGATATTTCAAGATTTTTTTCTTTGCACATTGAATAGTGGAAAAAAATAGTGTATGAGAGCAGTCAGAGGGCAGAACTAAAGATGATGATGCAGACTACAGATGCAGAGCCATGTGTGCAAATGTATAGAGTGTGAGATCTGTGGTTGGAAAACAGACAAACGCTATAAATTGATATTTCCTGTGTGTTTGTGGTTTAAGAGATGAGTTCTCATGATTACATTTTGAACTGACTAAAGAAAAAATGTTTCTTTATTGTCAAAGTTTTATGTAAAGTCAGTTTGTGAAGTAATTTTTTTGATCCAATTCATTTTTGTTATAAATTTATAACTGTTATGAATTATATAATTTACCTTCTTCTGGCCATTGATCACTACAGAAAATTCCATTAATACAAAGTGAAAAAAGGTTTTGGATAATTTTTTTTTCCGCAAATTTATTATAATTCTAAAACAAAAATCACTTTAAAGATAAATTATTTAGACCCTTTATTCAGTACTTTGTAGAATCATTTACAGCATTTGCACACGTGGATTTGATCAGGCAGGAAAGTGAAAACTGCCATCCTCAGCTCTCTCCACACTTGTTCTGTAGTGCTCAAGCCTGGGTTTTTGGGCCAATCAAGGACATTCAGAGTATTCAGAGAGCTCTGACGTCACTCCAGCATTGTTTTGGCACTGTATGTTTACAGTTTTTCTTGGTTGCTTTGAAGCATTTCTCAGATCAGAAAGTGAATTCTCAAAACTACTTGTTCAACTGCCACGTAATTTAGTCACTTGTGCACCACGCATGAACATTTCTCATTGCTTTGATCAAATTGCAAATGCTTTTGTACATTCATATAATTGATTGTGTACAATTCTCTGCTGTTTCCTACATTTTCACTAGTTTAGTGAATTGATTTGAATTGACACATTGCGCAGATGAAATTTGAATGTCACTAATAAAGGGGCGTGAAGAACCAATGATCAGCTAGTTCTCTAAAACAGGTGAATCTCGTGAACGTACAATTGGCATGCCTATATCAAAAAAGAGCAAAATACAGACTTACAATTTTGGAAAATGGATGAACAACCAAGACCACAGAGCTACTGTTGACTTGCCAGGCCAGCAGGGAGGGAATATCACTATATGTGCTGCTATTTCATGGTATTCTAACTCATATTCCTCTTATAGGCCCATACAACACACAGCATCTCCTCACCTTCCTAGAGACCCTCTATAGGGCTCTCATCCCTGATAGGGGTCCATTTCAAGATGATTCAGCCAAATATGTGATACTTTGGGATAATGTGAGTTTTGATCAATCAAACATCATCAGGCAAGGGTTTTTTAAACCATAACATAATGTTGATGGAATTCCTCCTACCATATTCCCCATTCCTTAACTCAATTGAGGAGTTTTACTCATCATGGAGATGGAAGGTCTATGGTCGCCAGCCACATACACAGATGTCTCTTCTGGCTGTCATGGATGCAGCATGTTCCATATCACCGTGGAAGCCTGCAGAGCCTGGATTAGACACTAAATTGTTTCCCAGTTGTATTGCAAGGGATGATATTTGCTGTGATGTTGATGAAAATCTGTGGCCTGACAGACTGGGTCGTTAGGGGGTATAGAGACAGATAACGGCATGCACAGTTTTGCCTAAGAGGTGTTTCCTATGTTTACGATTTGTAATTTTATATATTTTTTTCCCATTGTGCTTTTGTGTCCTTATTTTTCTTATCACAATGACATTATATGAGGTTATATTGTAATACAGTGGAACCTCGGATTACGAGTAACGTGGTTTACGAGGGTTTCGGAAGATTAATTTTGACTTGAAAAACGAGCAAGTTTTAGTTTACGAGCGCCAAATATCATTAAAAATCACGTGGCATTCATGCGTGTCTTGTTTTTACGTGCACTCAGCAGCAAAACAAGAAGCGCACGCATGCGCTTCCTATTTTGATGCCGAGAGCACGTGATCAAAACTGAACCAATGGCTATTCACTTTCTCACGCTGCGGATTGTGGGCAATCGAGTTGTAAACATCCGAGCACGTGTATGCTGTTTACAACACCGCTGTGACCATGTGAGCGCGTAAAGCATTTTTTATTTACTTTTAAAGTGTTTTATTTATTTTTCTGTCTTTATTGCGCTTTAGTACTTCAGTGTACTGCAACAATGGCACCCGCGAAGAAAAAGTTGCAAAAGGAATGTGGTAAAAAGAAACTCAAAGTCTGGTTATAGAAAATGCTCCTGCTCATCCTCCAGGCCTTGAGGACGACTTACTGGAGGAATTTGAGTTCATTAAAGTCAAGTTCCTTCCTCCCAACACCACTCCACTACTCCAGCCTATGGATCAGCAGGTCATTTCAAACTTTAAAAAACTTTACCCCAGAGCTTTGTTTCAACGATGCTTTGAAGTGACAGAAGGAACAAACCTTACCCTCAGAGAGTTTTGGATAGATAATTTTCACATCGTGCATTTCCTCAAAATCATTGATAAAGCCTGGGATGGATACCAGGAGAACCCTTAATTCTGCTTGGAAAAATCTGTGGCCTGATTGCATTCTTGGACATGACCTTGAGGGGTTTGCTCATGAACAAAAGTCGGCAGTTGTAGATGAAATTGTGTCCTTAGGAAAGACTATGGGACTGGAGGTGAATGAGGACAACATTGAAGAGCTAATGGAGGAACATAGCCAGAAGCTGACCAAATCGTAAACATAGGAAACACCTCTTAGGCAAAACTGTGCATGCCGTTATCTGTCTCTATACCCCCTAACAACCCAGTCTGTCAGGCCACAGATTTTCATCAACATCACAGCAAATATCATCCCTTGCAATACAATGGGGAAAAATTTTCTTGAGTGTCTAATCCAGGCTCTGCAGGCTTCCACAGTGATATGGAACATGCTGTATCCATGGCAGCCAGAAGGGACATCTGTGTATGTGGCTGGCGATCATAGACCTTCCATCTCCATGATGAGTAAAACTCCTCAATTGAGTTAAGGAATGGGGAATATGGTAGGAGGAATTCCATCAACATTATGTTATGGTTTAAAAAACCCTTGCCTGATGATGTTTGATTGATCAAAACTCACATTATCCCAAAGTATCACATATTTGGCCGAATCATCTTAAAATGGACCCCTATCAGGGATGAGAGCCCTATAGAGGGTCTCTAGGAAGGTGAGGAGATGCTGTGTATTGTATGGGCCTGTAAGAGGAATATGGGTTAGAATACCATGCTCTGAAATTTACATAAAACAGTTTTTATTTTATTTTTTGTTATTAGTTTTATTTTTTGGTGATTTTGACACCTGGATTAACTATTTTGCATTCAGTGACTTGTGCAATGAACTGATGCTGAAATGATTTGGGGGTTAAGATTATTTAGATGAAACTAGTATAATATATTTTGATCAACATGACATAAACTAGTGAAAATGTAGGAAACAGCAGAGAATTGTACACAATCAATTATATGAATGTACAAAAGCATTTGCAATTTGATCAAAGCAATGAGAAATGTTCATGCGTGGTGCACAAGTGACTAAATTACGTGGCAGTTGAACAAGTAGTTTTGAGAATTCACTTTCTGATCTGAGAAATGCTCCAAAGCAACCGAGAAAAACTGTAATCCTGTATTCAGGGTCACGGGGAGCCTAGGGCCTATCCCAGGAGACGAGGCAGGATACACTCTGGACAGGGTGCCAATCCATCGCAGGGCACACAGCTGTACACTCACATACTTATTCACACACTATGGGCAATTTGGAAATACCAATTAACCTAACCTACATGACTTTGGAATGTGGGAGGAAACCCGCAAGTAACATAATCAGGTAATTTTAATGAATTGTACAGCTACAAGACAATCAGTGTGATCAGATGAGCCTTCTCCAGAAATGCGTTCAGTAACCTTATGCCCACTGTTCTGACTGAGGGCGAACTCCTCAAACTCTGTGATGATGGTCGTGATGGTAATGAAAAGTATGTTGATGTATTTTTAGGCCTCAGCCTTAAAGTGAAAATAATAAAGGTCAACTATAAACATATCTAAAAAGCACATATTTGGGGACTAAAGGCATATAGATGTTGTTTTCCAATAAACAAAATTAAATACTGTCAGTGTTTGGGGACTGAAAATGTCCTCTAAACATCATCATAACTTTTGATAATTTAGTTTGTAAGTTAGTTTTGTCCCTGTTTATTTACACCTGCATTGATAATACCCAATTTCAAATGGCCACTGTTCCTGCATACTTTGTTACTTCATGAATATGACTTATCACATTTGAAAGCTACAGTGAGACAATAAGTTTTGCATCAAATAGACAGACAATTTCCACCCATTTCATACACCTCTAAACACAGCATTGCCTGTGGCTTTAGGTCAGCAGCGTGACCATCGAAAATCCACCAGGCCACACTTAATCTCAGTAAAAATACAGCTGTTCTGTGAAGCCCTCAGAGGTTTGTTAGAGAACGTTAATGAACAAACAGCATCATTATGGTAGGGGTCAGATCCTAAGTTTACAGATTTCCAGTGGTATATTATGTTACCATATTGCTCGATAATCTGATGCTTAAAATGATGTTAAATATTAAATATACTGGAAGTGTACTAGATAGATAGATAGATAGATAGATAGATAGATAGATAGATAGATAGACAGATAGACAGATAGATAGATAGATAGATAGATAGATAGATAGATAGATAGATTTTATCTCAGTGTATATATAGGAGAACAGCAGATACCTGAAATACACAGTTTGATTGAGTTCAGTCATATTAACTGTATTAGTGTCTAAAAATACTCAAGTTGGATTTCTGCCACAACAGATGCACTAAATTACTAAGATTATAACACAAACCTCATTCATATTGTGATGCAAATATGTATGAGAATATAATCTACTGGTTTACTAACATTATGGCATTACTGTGGCAGGGCTGCAGTTCCAGGAAAGTTGTGATTAATCTTTGTTTTGGCCAGTGCGCAGTGATTTAAAACATTTGTTGATAATCTCATATTAGTTACATATGCGTCACATGTCTGTTATACAGTATTGGCAACCTTACACTAACGTTATATTATGCAAACCGCTTAAATAAAGTCTTTTTATTGCTGAAATCAATACTTTTTAATGTGCGGTCTAACCATATTATTTTGAAAGAATATCAATGCAATGGGGGCGGGTACAAGGCAGATATTTTTCAAATGAAGAAAGATGATTGGCTGTGAATTTTTGCAAGGGGCAAGATGTGATGTGACGAAGAGACTTGATGTGGATTAGTCAAGCTGAATTTTGGAAGGGAGAAAAGATGATTGGCTGTGAATTTTGCAAGGGTAAGATTTGCTGAAATATATATAAATAAATATAATAAATAACCCTTTTGTCTTAACTTTGTTAAGGCAAACACTGAAACACTAGGTAGAAAGTTATATCTAATGTGAGGTAAGCTAGCAACAAAGCAAGGTAGGTTAAAAAAATACAAGTGTTATACTCTCCTATTTCATTACATGCATAATATGATATTGATAAAGAGATAACATTGTTGCATACTGATTTATTTTGTCTATTTCTTTTTTCTATATTGGTCACCTAATGGCTTTGACCATATTTACTATTTTAAATTGATAAGCATCAGGACATTACACAGCCCCAATTAAGATTAGACCCTTTCACGAAACCCTTTCACCTTGCAAGTGTATAGACTGCTTATAAATTATTCTTAAGAATTTCACACAAATCAGAGGAATTAAATTTGGCTGTGAAACTGTACAGTACAGTATGCAATAACATTGTTATGAATGGTCTGTGGTTTATTTGGTGGCATTTAGTAGTGTTAGTGATTTCAATGATTATGTTGCTGTATAAAGTTACATATGAGCTTTTCCCCTGTTTCCCATACAGCCCCTCCCTCCCCATCTTGTAGTCTACTTCTGAGTGAGAGACCTTCCCAGTCAGTCCCCTGCTTCGCTCTCAAACTAAAATCAGGGTACCAACAAGATTAACTGACCCACATGCTACATGGTGACATAAAAAATAGAACATACTAATAAGCAATATAAGGAATATATCTATAAGGATATCTATAAGGAATCTCAATTACAACACCACAAAGGACTTAACACTCTGAGCTGCTTTCTCACTACCCACCACATTGCTTATATGGCATATTTTGCAGACCATAGAACTGCGAACTTTGAACTGCGACACACATTACACACATACTGTACATATGGCACATTTGCACATTTTGTACACCAGTGTACTGTGAAGTTTAAACTGCATTACATTTCAACTCTTTTACATTTAATTGTATTATATTTTATAATTGTAAAGTGGAACCAAACACTCGTATTCCAAAACACTCGTAAACCAAATCAAATCTTCCCATAAGAAATAATGAAAACTCTAATAATTCATTACACAGCCTCAAAAAACAAATACAGAAAAATAATTAATACAATATATAAAGTAAAAATAAAACAAATTAACCTGCACTTTACCTTTAAAAAAAGTTAAAATAAATCCCAACAGATAAGTGTTTCCATTTGTGCGCGCAGGCGCCATGTTTTTGTGTGTGTATGTGCGTGTGTGGAATTAGCCCCTTCCCTCGCCTCGTCTTACACAGTAAAACTCCTCTTTCCTCCCCCCACCTTACTTTTTTGGGGGGATTTTTCCCCGATTTTCTCCCTAATTTAGTCGTGTCCAATTCCTCCCCGTCACTAGGGGGCTCCTACATTAAGGCTACTACTACCACTCAGCCGGGAGGGCCGAAGACTATCACGTGTTTTCTCTGAACCACGTGACGCCAGCTGACCGCATCTTTTCGAACTGGGGGCGACGTAACACACTCGGAGGACAGCGCTATCCACTCCCTCCGTTGTGCGAGCTCACAGACACCCCTGACTGGCTGTAGAGCCGTGATTAATGTGGGAGCACTAAGTACCTCTCATCCCTCCCCTCTAGAGAGCTCGGCCAATCAGCTCTCTAGACCTTCGGTTGCGAGAGGCTACAGCACCACCCGGGATTCGAACTGGCGATCTCTGGATGATAAGGCAAGCGGAACCCACCTCACTTTTTTCACGACAAACACACACACAACGGAAACACTGTTTTTTTTTTTTTATTGAAGGAAGAACAGAATTAGACAGTTGCAAGAATAATTAACACTGTGTTTCTTGATTTTAAATTTTTTCTCCCCTACGTCAAATCCCTTGACCATTCCACTCGAAGTTTGTCTAGATTAATATTATTTATTGACATTAATACGCTATAAATGTTTGAGATTGTACCTTTTAAATATTATGGAATATTTACAATTTCATCCAAACCTGTACTAGAAGGAATGGAGGGATATGTGGGACAATGATTTTGAATTAAATCACGAATTTGGAAGTATCTAAACAAGTGTGATCTAGGGAGATTGTATTTCGAGGATAGAATGGAGAACGGGGCAAAAAGACCATCAACAAAAAGATCACCAAACTTAACTAGACCCAATTGTTGCCAATAAACAAAGACAGAGTCCAGTTGAGCTGGTAGGAAAAGGTGGTTTTTACATATAGGACTGGCTATTGAGAGATCTTTAAAGCCAAAGCATTGTCTAAACTGAAACCAAATCTTAAAGGTATTTGTTACGACTGGGCATCGAGTATAGAGTGAAATGCAAAGGGGGAATTTAGACAACGCTAAAGCAGGAAGAGATGAATTAGTACAAGAGTTTGCCTCTGATATATACCAGATCTGTTTAGAGTTCTGAAGCCAATGAAGTACTTTAGAGATGTTTGCAGCCCAATAGTAATATCTTAAATTAGGAAGTGCTAATCCCCCTTGATTTTTCGGTCTCTGGAGTATTTCCTTACGTATCCTGGGTGTTTTCCCGCCCCATATAAATGATGAGATAAGTCTATCTAACTTCTGAAAAAAAGATTTTGTTAGAAAAATGGGGATACATTGAAACAAGTACAAAAATCTTAGTAAAATGTTCATTTTAACATTTAACAGTTAATTCTACCTACAAGAGAAAGAGTTAATAAATTACATTTTTTTAGGTCTAATTTTAATTTTTCAATTAAAGGAGCAAAGTTCTCATTGTACAGGTTATGGAAATCCTGTGTGATATTTATCCCTAGATATTTAAAACCAGATAGAGACAACTGAAAAGGTATATCTGTTTTCGGGATATGAAAACCATTTTTGTTTATGGGGAAGCACAAACTTTTCAAGAAATTTAATTTATAGCCTGAGAAAGTGCCGAATTTTTCCAATATCTTGACTACCTGAGGAATATTTAAGATCGGATCTGAAAGGTACAACAACATATCATCGGCGTATAGGGAAACTCTATGTTCTATGCCCCTGATATTAATGCCAGTAAACTGTTGTGAGCATCTTAACGCTATAGATAGGGGTTCAATGGCTAAAGTAAAAAGTAAAGGGCTAAGGGTACAACCTTGCCTAGTACCCCATGACAGGGGAAAGATTTGGAACGTACTCTATTCGTAATTATAGATGCTTTAGGGGAAGCATATAATAATTAATCAATGAAAGAAGATGTGTTCTAAAGCCAAATCTTTCCAACACGGAGAATAAATATTTCCACTCCGCCCTATCAAATGCTTTTTCAGCGTCTAACGATATGACTACCTGAGGGACAGTGTCTTTAGTGAATTTACATGAGTAGATCACACCTAATAATCTACGGATATTACTATAAGAGTGACGGCCACTTATAAACCCTGTTTGATCTTTGGAAATTAACTTCTCCATTACAGTATCTAAACGTAAAGCAAGAATTTTTGCCAAAATTTTAACATCTGAATTTAGGAGGGAAATTGGCCTATAAGAATTATAGTTTAAGGGATCCTTTCCAGGTTTTAATAGAAGCATTATGTTTGTTTCATTCAAAGTCTCTGTCAAGCTACCCTTTTCCAAAGAGTCCACAAACATTTCTTGAAGAATAGGGGCTAGTTTATCTGTACATTTTTTATAAAAATCTATTGGGTAGCCATCAGGGCCAGGAGATTTTTTGCTCTGCATTTGTGTGATAGAGTTTAATATATATTCTATTTGTATTTGCTCATCCAAAAAGGTTTTCTCACCTGAATTAAGGGTGGGTCTATCCATACTGTCTAAAAATTCGGATATTTCTGAAGTAGATTCAGGGCTCTCAGAAGTATACAAATTTGAGAAATAGTTCTTAAAAATATTATTAATTTGAGTAGGATTACTATTATAATAGAGTATAGAGTAACTATTAGATCATTGTTACTATTGTAAATTTGGGGTATAAGTTGAGAGGCGGACCCAGATTTTAACTGGTGAGCTAAAAGCCAACCTGCCTTCTCTCCATGCTCATATATATAACCTTTAGAACGTAACAAATACCATTCAGTTTTGTTTGTTGATAATAGGTTATACTGAACTTGAAGGTTTAACCTCTCCTTATATAATTCAGGTGTGGGGGATGTGGAATATAGGTAATCTAACCTTCTTATAGAGTCAATTAGATTATCCTGCTTTTGGTTATGTTTTTTATTAAAATTTGTTATTAAAATTTCCCCCAATAACTACTTTGAGTGTCTCCCATAGTGTAGACGCAGAAATAGATTCTGATCTATTGTATAGAAGGAAATTATCTATAGCCATTGATATGAATGTACAAAACTCAGGATCAGATAAAAATGTTGTATTTAATCTCCACATAGGCTGTTCGTTATGCCTCAAATTACAAATAAGATCCAATTGTAAAGGAGCATGATCTGATGATTCCACAATAGGTAAATACTCAATTAGTCCAACATTAGGGAAGTAAAGATTTATCTATAAAAAAAAAAAAAAAAAATTCTTGATTAAGTGTGGTGGATTTGTGAGAAATAGGAGTATACGCTGCTCTGTGGAAACAAAAACCGCCAAGGATCAACTGCCCCCACTTGGTCTATAAATGTGGACAAAGCTTGTGCCATCTTAAGATGGGATAAGGATTTAGGGTTAGAACGGTCTAGAGATGGATCCATAACGCAGTTTATACCACCGCCGAAAATCAAAAGATGGGAGTTTAGGTCTGGCAATGATGAAACCAGCTTATTAATAAAACTCACATCATCCCAGTTAGGAGCATATACATTGACTAATACAACGGGGACCTGTATAGCATACTATAACATATCTACCCTGAGCATCTGCAATAGTAGCGGAGGCAGAAAATTTAATGTTCTTATGTATCAGTATGGCAGTGCCCCTTGCCTTAGAATTGTAATTTGAGTGAAAAATTTGTCCCACCCATGATTTTTTAATTCTGAAATGATCAGCAATGCAGAGGTGAGTTTCTTGCAAGTATATTATTTCAGATTTATATTTTTTTAAATGGGCAAAGTTTTTGCACTTTTTAATTGGGCCATTTAAACCTTTCACATTCCAGCTGATAAATCTAACTTTTGAACCAACAGGATTTTTTTTTTGAATCAGTCATATCCAACATGGGCAAATATGAATTTAAACAGGCAAACAAAAAACAGAAGTGCCAACGTTTCCTCACTGTTAGATTCTTGTAAAGGCCCAACATAAAACAAAAATCCCAACAAAAATCCCAACACTTTTTTAAAAAATATAACACACAACGGAAACACTATTTTAATGGGAAAAAAAAGAGTGTGTTGGTGTGTGTGTGTCAAAAAACTTGGCATTCATAAACCAAGATATGCTTGTTTTTTAAGTCAAAATTTATTAAAAATCTTTGCTTGTCTTGCGGAACACTCGTAAACCGAGTTATTCACAATCCGAGGTTCCACTGTATTATATTTTTTATACATGCACACACTGTGTATGTGTGTGCATGTGTGTGAAGCTAAAGTAAGAGGAGAGGAGGATTGACTCTCCCCTCTCCCTCCTCTTGTGTTACACAGAAACCCTTCCTCCTATCTTATTTATTTCTAATGTGTGGGACGACTTTAACGCATTCACACTAACGGAAACACCGTCTCAAATTAACAAGAATCAATGCTGTAAAGTAAAAATAAAAGAAATTAACCTGCGACAGTGCAGTGTTTCCATTAGAGTGTGTGTGTGTGTGTGTGTGTGTGTGTGTGTGTGTGTGTGCCTGGGAGGGAAGGGGCATGCAGTCCAATGATGCATGCACACAAAATGGGATCAGTGCAGGCTGAAAGAGAGAGAGAGAGAGAGAGAGAGAGAGAGAAAATAGATCTTTAACCCATTTAATGACACTTGCTTTTGCTTTACACGCGCGCACACACGTGTGTTATAATAAACAGTACACGCACTGTTGTACACACACATATAAAGCAAAATAAAAGATGCTTTACATGCACACAGGTGGTCACAGTGTTATAGTAAACAGCATGGATGTTGATTATACCAGCGAGAGACACGCACAAAGACTGAGCAAGGGAGACGATTACCCACAATTCAGCAGTGCAAGAGAGAGAAAAATTATTGGCTCAGCTCACGTGACGCTCTGGGTCAGATCACGTGAAACATGATACTCGTTACTCATATACCAAGACTCACTCATTTTTCAAGTCAAAATTTATTAAAAAAAATTGCAGACACTCGACACTCGCCAACCACGTTACTCGCAATCCAAGGTTCCACTGTATAGTATATTAGCTGCACACAACTTCACGTGGAATTTAATTGCACATTCAAGCACATTGAATTTTCAAATGAATTTAAGTTTTTATGTGTTACCATGCATGGAATGAATGTGTGATTGAGTTTATTAAGGAGATTTTAATTGCACACCATAGGTGTGTATTAAAAAATTTACAGAACCATCTGTTTATTTTTGAGATGAACTAATAATTTTTTCAAGGTCGATTTTTTAATGATACAAGGCTGTTTTCCATTTTTATTTCAAATTAGCATACCTTCTCTTCCTGTGGGCCAACTGCAATTAAACAAAGCCTGTATGTTACCGCAAGTTTGGCTAAACACACCAATTAAAAAACCCTATTAAAAGCAAACAGACAGACAGACAAAAATTCCAAAATCCATCTTGATGTGTTCTATTATTCATCTTGCGTACCCCAAATTATTTTTTCCACAAATATCTTTAATATACAGACAGTCCAACTTTACAGTTTAATTATATATAACATTTTATCATTTTAAATTTTCATTTTTATGATTATGGCTTACATTTCAGGATATCAGAAAATGTTACTGTTGTGAAAAAGTTCAATATTGGAGACTCATGATGTCACACTCTAATCAGCTAATGAACTCAAAACATCTACAAAGGTTTCCTGAGCCTTTAAATGGTCTCTCAGTCTAGTTCAGTAGCTGATGGTAGCTTTAATGGGCTTGAAGTGAGACGGCGTAGTTGGGACACGTGGAAGGTCGGGTTGATTCGCTGCATGGTTGAGGGGAGCAAGAGCTTGACCGCGCAGGGGTTCATAACCTTGGTAATCATGAAAGGGCCTACATAGCGGGGGGAAAGTTTACGAGAGATGGTTTTGAGAGAAAGATCCCTAGTGGAGAGCATAACCCTTTGTCCTATTTTATATT
Source organism: Clarias magur (assembly GCA_013621035.1). Taxonomy (NCBI): domain Eukaryota; kingdom Metazoa; phylum Chordata; class Actinopteri; order Siluriformes; family Clariidae; genus Clarias; species Clarias magur. Next base: position 898,638 of record QNUK01000144.1, on the reverse strand, counting down.
TAGGGGTTTGGGAGCATTTACGGTCCACTTGTTCCTTGTAGGACTTGCTGAGTCATAGCATGGTCTTCCTGGCTTGGGCCCAGATTCTCTTACCATGGCGGACAAAGGCTTGGGCGACGGCACACTGACCTCCTGCTCCTGAGATGGGAACAAGGGTGGTTGGTATCCCGTGCAGCACTGGAAATGGGACAGACCGGTAGATGATGAGGTCTGGGAGGTGTAGGCGTATTCAACCCAAGTTAGGAACTTGCTCCAAGAGGTAAAATCCTTAGCGGCCATACACCTCAGGGCAATTTCGAGGGACTGATTCTTCCTCTCAGTCTGGCCGTTAGATTGAGGGTGGAAACCAGAGGACAGGCTGGGAGTGGCCCCAATCAGCTTACAGAATGCCTTTCAAAACTGAGAGGTGAACTGTAGACAGAGTCTGAGACAATGTCCATAGGCAGACCATTCACTGCATGAAAAGAGCTGTATCCGAATAAATACGGTATGGGAAATCCCCGCTAAAATTTAAGTTTGCCAGATGTCTGATGCAGAGTGCTTGGAAAGGTAGTATGCAAAAGGAAATTTTGTGAAACGACCAGATACCTCATGTATGTTGATGTATACAGGAATCGGTGAAACTTTCTAGGAGTCCTCACAGCTAGCAGTGAGAGGTGATGGCTGTGAGGTGTAAAGGCCTTTTGTATGTTAATGACTAGCAGAAAGAGGTGCTGTCCTTATTATCATAGCCGGGTGGGGGGGATTGGCGTGCCTTTGTCTCTTCAACTTGAGAGTTTGAAGGAGAAGCAAGCTGCACACACTGCTCTTCTCAAAGAGGCTATCCAGCATCTTGGTGCATTTGAGCGCAAGTTTGATGAGAGAAGACCGCAGAAAGAGTCAAGCCATGTGAATAGAAGAGCTAAGAGTGCGCATAACACGGGCATTGCGGTCAGTTGAACTTTATGTTAGCTGACAATATACAGATGTACCAACTCAAAACAGCCAGGGTCGGGCAACTGGCGTGTGAATGGCTTATGGCTGGTGGATGGCTGCCGTGTGGCTGTCGTGAATCCCCCCTCCTTCTCCTGCCAGAAGGTTACACCATACTGTCAGTGTCACAAAACTCACAACGTCACTCTCTCACTCAAAAAGACGCTAAAACTTCGGAAATACTATTAACTTCGGCTGCACTACCCGAGAAACTGATCAATATAGTTTTGTGAGCTCAGTGTATTTTTATAAGAAGAGTGTTTGTGTCCTCTGAAAATTACTGAGAGAATCTGACTGAGTATTCTCTGGATTTAGAGAAATTCAACATTCTTTTGGGGAAGCGTGAGAGTTAATCTGCAGTTGGGATTAGGTGTACCGGAGCTAGCAAGCTAAACTTAGCAAGCAGACAAAGCAAGCTAGCAAGCAGACAAAGCACTCTATGCGTGTGCAGTGCCTCCACTGCGCGTTCAACAGCTCAATTCTGCGCGTGCAGTGTCTCCCTTGCTCGCCCAACATGTTCTCAGCACACGCTCGACTTCTCGATTCTGTGCGCGCTCGACTCTGCCCGTGCGCTTTCGTCAAAGTTTATTTGTGCAGCCCTGTGGATCGCACAGCGCGAACCAGTTTCAGTCGCGCAGTGCGGACCAACTTGAGCAGCGCTGCTCGAATCACAATCCTGCGCGACCCACTGGACTCTGATAGAAATAGACCCCGTCTGCCATAACTTTACATTTACCCACAATTTCCCGCTGCCTTGCCTGGTTTGTATTTGTGGATCCCAACGGGGAATTGTGGGTAAATGTAAAAACTATTTCTATCAAAGTCACGCAGCGCTGTCCAGTGGGTCGCGCAGGATTGTGATTTGAGCAGCGCTGCTCAAGTTGGTCCACGCTGCGAGATCCACTGGGCTGCGCAAATAAACCAGTTCATTTCTGCGCTGTTCAGATTGTCCGTTGCGCTGTCCGTTGGGCTGCGCAGATATTTGGCCCATCCAGGGCAGCTCAATCGTTCCACTTTTGATGTGTTTGGCTTCCCATAGTCCAGTGTCACAAAACTGCCACAAAACCAACCAATCACAGACTTCCACACACTACTTCTGATTGGCTGTTCCTTCTCTATCAGCTGGCACTATCGACCGCATAACGGAAGCGTTGTAAATAAAGGTTTATAAGTAAAGCGACCGAGTTGCCCGATTTGAATTTTAGTCCATGTAGTCTAACGATGAGCTATATGGATAATTAGATAAGTAAATAAAAAGACACAAAGGACAAACGAAACTAGTATATACTAATACTTCATTGAATAAAAAATAAATACTATAATATTTGGTTATGATATTTATACAACTAGAAATACAACTTAATTTACAATGCTTCGCTTATATAATATCATTTCATTTGTATATAATTATATATAATATAATTTTAATTTCTTATAATTTTCTTTTGATTTTGTAAAGCTACTTTGAGACAATGGCCATTTTAAATTCTCTTGTTCTCTTTAACCAGAGCTCTGCAGTGGAGGATTGGCTCAGAGGGGTGACGGCTGGCCTTTTGGAGCTACTGAAGAGGCATGAACGACCTTGAGTCTACACATCGGGGGAAACAAAGGAACTGTTTGAAAGTTTTTATAAATTGATACTTTAATAATAATTTAAAAAAGCAGTTGGTGATACAACTTCTATTCACCTGTTTTTATACAAATTACTGTTTTAACTTTGAAGAATAACGTTTTTTTACATCATGTTTGTGCGTTTTAATTGTTGGGGTATTGTTATGCCAATTTGTTTTGATATATTTTTTAATTGAACCAACTACATCAATTGGCTAAAATATGAGACAACTTTGTTTTAAATAGTCAAAAAGTTGGGCTACAAAATAAATAAATAATAATAATAATGATTATTATTATTACGGTCATAGAAACAAACAAACAACCATTGAACACTTAATCATATGTATCTATGCTATATATTTTTTTTTTACTTATGTGACTCATTTTCTCAATATAAATAAATGTTTGGGTTTTAAAAACTACATCAACAGAACAAAGACAAACTTAGGAGAAGTGTGGGGGGAGAAACCTCCACAGAGAATGTACTGACTTACTTGGTGCTAATTGCTCTGTGTTATTTGGGGAGGGGGTATGGGGGGGTAACTGCAGTTTAGTACTTGAAATCAAAGTGCTCGCTTAAATAAGATGTGACGCTTCCCTCTCACACACACACACACACACACACACCACCGCAGCGCACACACTGGGGGAGGGGCGGCAACTATTAACGACATCCAGGGGTTGGACAATGAAACTGAAACACTGGCCAGTTTAGTGTTTCATGGCTAATTTTGCCCAGCCTGGTGGCCGATCCTCATTGATTGCACATTCCAGCAGTAAGAGCGGAGCGTGAAGGTTTCATTAGCAGAGTAACAGACAAATTGTTGGTGCGTCTTGCTGGCGAATCTGTGACCAAGACAGAACGTATTTGTGATGCATCAAGAATCTCTGTGATCTTTTGACTCGCCGGCGCGCAAATGCGTTTGTGTTAAAGCCAACTGATAAATCCAGGAGCACACACACACACACACCTCTCCATTAACAAACATAGCTACAGTGTACAGTACAAACGTAGTGTGTGGGGATTGAAAGATTTCCCACTGCGCCTCCTCATTGTTTTTCACCATCATTCTTAGTACGTTATGAAGTCCGGTTATTAAAGTGGTCTGTGTGTGTGTGTGTAACCCCCCAGCCTACACGAAGAATACTTCATTTACAAGACAAAAGACGGTCAGAGGTGTGAATGCACGTCTCTGCTTTCCTCTGCAGTGTGTGTGTGTGTGTGTTCGTGCTTTAGGTTGTTTGGGTGCGTGTGTGTGTGTGTGTGTGTGTGTGTGTGTGTTTAGGTTGTTTGGGATGCTTTCCTAAATTCAATCTGACTGAATCCGTATAAACGCCAGGTTGGGAAAATCATGTTTGAGAAAACGACACATTCTGTATCTGCAACGTTAAGCTTGGAAGTGAAACTCAGGGTCACTCTGGTCACTCTGATTCATGCTTATTTCCTCACACATTTCATTCTCATTTATTTCATTGTCTTTTAATTCTGTAAAGCTGCTTTGCGATAGTAACCGCTGTTAAAAGCGATATATAAATAAATCCGATGTTACTAAACAAATCCTGGAGCCTGTGCGGTGTGTGTGTGTGTGTGTGTGTGAGAGAGAGAGAGAGATCTCCTCTACGACGTGTGCGTTATGTGATTAATACAACTGATCAGTTTCTGTAACATGCGGTGTAAGAGCATAGGACCATAGGTTACAGTATATTAATAAAACTGAGCTATATTATATTTGTTTTTTATATATATATATATTTACATGTTCAAACACAACATGATTTTCAGAGTATATAATTTGTTGTATCATCTGATTACAGCATTGGCTGATTTTGTGATTGAGACCCATGGGTTACATGGAAACATTTTTTTATTAGTAGTAGTAAGCCAGGCTTTAGTAACCTAGGACAAATCACGATATAAGCCCTCTCTCCCTCGCACACACAAACAGCACATGAAATCGCGTAAAACCAAATGAAAGTAGGGCAAATAATAAGTGTACTGTAGACATTGGCTGATTTAGTGATGGTTGAGACCCATGGGTTTAATTTACATTACAACTATTATTATTATTATTAGTAGTAGTAGTAGTAGTAATCCACAATATAAGCTCACACACAGCACGTGAAACTGCGTAAAACCAAATTAAACGGGATCGCCTTGCAATACATCGGCTTTAAGCATTTCACTACATGAGAAGTTGTGGGTTCGCTGACTGTGAATGTTCGCGTCTTTATCCACAGGTGTGAAGTTGCATCGTGTTACTATGCGTCGCTATACATTGTAACACACTATGTTCAAGAAAAAAAATCACTCTTAATTACTCATGACCTTTCGTAAGAATGAAATTACTATAGCCCATACTCAGCTGAGTTATTTATTTATGTAAAACAGACTGGTGCAGCATTAAAATACATTTCGGCTGACATTATAATGTTTTTATATTATTATTTTGAAAGTATATGAGAGTGGCAGTGGCCAGATGTCTTATGCATGAAAGGTCTGAGCATTAAAGCATCGTTAGGGACCGGTACTCTGTACTGTATACTGTATATCTCCAAAATGACACGCTTGATTTAATCATAAAAATGTGTGGACAGTGCAAGCGCTGCAGTTAACTGAATCAGTCACTGCACCACCTGGCGGAATTATACAGCATTGCAACCATCTTATTAGAACAACGCAAAGGGGCGTTTATGGGGCGTGGCTTCGTTCACTGCGTCATCGCGGGGGATCACGTTCCATTCACGGACCCTTCATGGAATCCTAACGGATAGTTAAGGGTCCCGTCACGGACCAGCCGGCTATTTGAAACTGCTTCATCTGTAGTAGTGAATTATACCTTGCCAAGTTAGCCTAAGCACTTAGCTACACATTTACTTTTTGTTACTTGCATTGTTGCAGGTGTCCAGCATATTTAACAGTTTGTCATGTCAGAATTATAGGCTGTTGTCTAAAAATGTATGTATTAAAGCGTTTTTAATTCAACATTACAGGAAGCTGTAAGGAGCCTCCATAATTCAGAAAACAACCCACATAAATACGATACACAACCTGGGTAAGAATGTTGTTTCTTTAACTGCTGTATATGGGATTTTACATAATCATTTTAAATGTAATTAATGACACGACTCTCTTTCCACACAGAAAAATTTCACTTCATGATCAGGAGATGATGACATATCTGCTGGAGTAATTAAAGATGATTTTTGCAGATGCAGACCCTGAGTGTATAAAGGGTAATCAGAAATTATTATTGTCATTATTTTCATGTCCCTTTATTTTTGTCCCTTTAATAATTTGAATTGTTTCTGTCACTTATCTGATTATTTTATTTAATTTTTTTTATCCAGCATGTTACAGGACTTACTATGAAACATTGCAGAGGAAATATTCTTTGTCTCGGCCAGGAAAGTCTCAGCTAAGAGACTCCATTAAGACAGGGGCTAAAAACCGACAAAGATGAGTAAGTGTACATCATCTACTCTATGTATTAAGTTTGGCACATCTCAGAGTGTTTTTAGGGGTTAACGTATGGTGTGTTTTGCAGTTGCTGGAGTCCAGGTGTAGTCATTCAAACAGATGCAGAGAGAGAGAACTGTGGCAGACTGCAATTGTCAGGGATAACCCCAAAGCGCCCTGTGTTTTTGTTTGTGGTTCCTTTTGTTTAAACTTCATTTCCTATGTGGCAACTCGGTCAGGTGACCATGGACGCTCACCTGAACCGAGTTGGTTATTAGTTTCATTATAAATAGTTAGGTTTCTTTGAAGTTCTTGTCTTGCATCTGTTGAAATAACCTCGTTTATGTCTGTGTTTAGTTCGTGGTTCTACCATACGTGTTTTAGTTTAATTTTCATTTAAAGTATATCTGTTTTGTTAATTTCCCTGTTTTTCTTTATAAATAAAAGCATCATTTCCTTTTAAAACCTGGACCTCTGCGTTTATGCCTCGCACCCCGAAACGTGACAAAATGCAAGACCTGAGGCATAACAGAGGAGCCCTTCCCCCGGAAGATTATTTTTTTTTGGGGGGGGGGCAACGATGTATGCGTTGTGGGGAGCCGGCGCGGAAGGTAGCCGGAGAACCAAGCGGCCTATCGGCAAAAGAACGGAGTGTGAGGGGGACGTGCAGCAGAGAGCAGCCTCCCAGCATGATTGGAGCAGCTTTCGGCGGTGCGGTAAGAGAAACGAAGAGCGCATTTGTGACCTGCGGGAGCAGGTGGCCACGCTCCAAGGGCTGCTAGCGCAGCTGCACCGCGCCACCGAGCACAGCGAGCGGCTGCCGCTGCACCGCGGTGAAGAGGACGGCGAGCTGCCGACGCTGCACAGTGCCTTCGAAGACAGCGAGCTTCCGTCGCTGCACAGTGCCTTCGGTCAGCAAGGTTCCTCTTCCTCCGCCGCCGCCTTCATGCGCCGCCGAGGATCGCGAGCCTCCTCTTCCTCAGCCGCCGCCGTCATGCGCCGCCGATGATGACGAGCCGCCTCTTCCTCCGCCGCCGTCGTCATGCGTCGCCGAGGATGACGAGCCGCCTCTTCCTCCACCGCCGCCTTCATGCGCCGCCGAGGATCGCGAGCTTCCTCTTCGAGCTTCCTCTTCCTCCGTTGCCGCTGTCATGCGCCGCCGAGATCAGCGAGCTTCCTCTTCCTCCGCCGCCGCCTTCATGCGCCGCCGAGGATAGAGAGCCGCCTCTTCCTCCACCGCCGTCGTCATGTGTCGCCGAGGATGACGAGCCACCTCTTCCTCCGCCGCCGCCGCCTTCATGCGCTGCCGAGGATCGCGAGCTTCCTCTTCGAGCTTCCTCTTCCTCCGTTGCCGCTGTCATGCGCCGCCGAGGTCAGCGAGCTTCCTCTTCCTCTAGAGAGCCGCCTCTTCCTCCGCCACCGTCGTCATGCGTCGCCGAGGATGACGAGCCGCCTCCATGTGCCGCCGAGGATCGCAAGCTTCCTCTTCGAGCTTCCTCTTCCTCCGTTGCCGCTGTTATCCGCCGAGGATAGCGAGCTTCCTCTTCCTCCGCCGCCGCCTTTATGCGCCGCTGAGGTCAGCGAGCTTCCTCTTCCTCCGCCGCCGCCTTCATGCGCCACCGAGGACAGCAAGCCTCCTCTTCCTCCGGGTTAGGATTAGGGTTAGGGTACACCCAGAGCCTTGGCCGCAGTTGCATTCAGCAGATAACGATCCGAGCCAGAGTCGACCAGTGCATGCACTAGGCGGGTCTGCTGCTCATGGATGAGAAGATAGAAAGCAGGTGGCGTTGGTCCTTCTTGGAGTCTCGCCCTCTAGTGCTCCCAGCTGAACTAGAGGGCGCCTCCTTTTGCTGGACAGTTTTTGAGCAGGTGTCCTGGTTTCGCGCAGTAAAAACAGGCTCCTTCCACTCAGCAGTGGTGGCGCTCCTCTGGGGTGATGCGAGTTCTGCCCAGTTGCATGGGTTCCTCCTGCGGATCAACTCTCAGACGAGGATTCGAGTCCTTGGTGGAGAACGCTGGGCCGACCTACGAAGACGGAGGCGTGAATCTATTCAATCGGCCAGATCCATAAGCTCCTGGAGGGCCGAGGGGAGCTCTCGTGAGATTAGCTCATCTTGGAGGGTCCCTGTCAGACCTTCAAGAAAGACATCGCACAGGGCTCGTTCATTCCAACCGCTAGAGAGGGCCAGGGTCTGGAACTCAATGGCATAATCGTAGGCCAAGCGTGAGCCTTGACGGAGCTTCAGCAGTTTTCGACCCGCCTCCCTGCCGTGGCATGAGCAGTTGAACACTCTCTTCATTTCTTTGGCGAAACTCTCGTAACTGGAACAGCAGGGGTGGTGGGCACCCCAAAGTGTGGTGCTCCATTCCCGGGCACATCCTGACAGGAGCATGATGACGTGGGCCACCTTGAACCATTCAGTGGAAAAGGTGGAGGTTTGGAGTTTGAAAATCAGTGAGCACTGAGACAGAAAGGAGCGACAGGTGCCTTCGTAGGTTGGAGGGGCGGGGAGGCGTGGCTCTTGTTGCATTGATGCTTATGGTCTAGAGAGTTGGAGCATGTGGAGCTGGGACATGACGTCAGCAAGAGACTGCTTGATGCTGAGCGAGGCCGGCTCTACGCAGGGACAAATAAATGTCTTGCCCCCTCAAATCAAAAATTTGAAATGTTAAGAAAGCACATGTTAATATCCTCACAAAATGAATATATTACAAGTTGATAAAATGATCTGCGGTAGTGGAAAAATCCGCCGACAAAGGGACACTACACAATACGGTATTAGATTTCCCTCATGTCTCTGTCCCTCCGCTGTGTGTATTCATTCACAGGCTGCAGCGCACGCACACACAAACACACACACACTCCTCCCCTGAGCCCTTGGTAAACATCCAATCACCGTCCGTATGCAAATGAGTCAAGACGTAGCCTAACGAAAGCAGAATTTGGTGATCTTGGCCCATGAGTCCATGACAAACAACTTGGATATGGATGAATTGTGAACGTTTTTGCAAAGGGAAATAGGAGACTGTTGTTGTAGAGTGGATTGAAGAGAAGAGAGCTGTTCATTTACTATAAAAAAAAATAACAAAAATAATTTTAAAAAATAATTAAAAAAAACATAATATGATCTGTTCTATTGCCCATCTGCTTTAACATAGTTTTTTTATTATTCATAAGACAACCTTTCAGTTTTGTAACTATTCCAGTTATAGTTTGTTAAGTCTTACTTTCGGTTAAACGTTTTTGAGAATTAGATCATCCAGCTAAGATAAATGTTATGTCGTTGATTGATAAAATCTGGATAAAGCATATTTTATTTCATTTTATTTTATTTATTTAATTTTTATTTTTCAGTTTCCCCCTAAGGGATTGCCACCTTATTGTGGTCACGGGGTTTGCTTGCCTCAGTGACCTTAAGAGCTATACCAGCAGGCGCTTAGTCTTCAAGTGGGACACCCAAGTTGGACAGATCTGAAGGTCTGAAGGTAGAGGCCTGACAAAGGGCAATCCACTTCTCCAGGCTTTGGATGCAGTTAACAACACAATTCAGCAAGGACAATACTGTTACTATAAGCACAGGGAAAAAAAACAGTGCTTGAACATGATGTGTACACATGATGCCCCCTTCACATTTCTGACTTCCCCCCCATATGTGCTTGTCTAGAACCGGCCCTGGTGCTGAGTAACTCCTGCTGATGAGCTCCAAGCAGAGCACCTTGACTCTCCAGTGCCGCTCTCATCCGCTGGATTCATAGCTGGCTGGATTATTCTGTCACGCACGCAACTGAACGGGGTGAATCCAGGCATGGATAATGACAGTAACATGATCCAGGGGCGTGGTTGGGAAGCGTAAGCAGGGGTCGAACACTGTGAAATCAGTCCGCGAAACATCAAATCCAAAACGCGAAGCGAGAGCTGTAGTCAAAAGGAAAGCGCGAGATCAAAAACCGGGAAATCACTGGAGTGAGGAAAATGAAACCAAAACTAGAGACAAAACCTGTAAGTAAAATTCCTTCTTCGCATATCCCAGCGTGACTGGGGTCAGAGCACAGGGTCAGCCATGATACAGCGTCCCTGAAGCAGGTAGGGTTAAGGGCCTTGCTCAAGGGCCCAACAATGGTAACCTGGCTGAGCTGAGAATTAAACCTCCAAACTCCCGATCAGTAACTCAGTGCCTTAGCCCTCTGAGCCACCACTGCCCCCAAACAACAGACGAACGACGAAGGTAGGAGAAACAGGTGCATCGCCGGGGTGGAAAAGGGGGCGTGTGAAAGAATACATGACAGGCTGGGGAAAACACATGAGGAAAGTGACAGGGTGGGAAAAAAGTAGAAAAATAAATAAATAAACAAACAGGTTGTGGAAAAGACGTGACACATGACACTGTGAGGGATCTAATGCCGGAGTCGGGGGCTGGTTATCTCCACCTACAGCACACAGACTTTCCCCTATGGGAATAACGCTGCTCTCTTGCTCTCTAACCCTCTCTAAAGTCTGGGTGTGCTCTTCTAACCACTAATATCTTCTCTGTCAGAGTGCTCACTAATACACATCTATCACAAATAAAGTTATCGCTAATGACGGAGGAAGAATGTCCAAACATCCTGCACTGCACAAGCTGAAAATTAGACATGATAACGTACCTGTGTCTGAGTTTTGATTGTTTGGAGATGGATTCCACTTGTTGTTTTTAGACGAAGAGAAACACGCGTTCTTCGAAAAAAGCACAAAAAACAGAAAAAGGCAAGTTCCAGTAGTATTAGAGCGTAAAAACGAGTTATTACTATTATTATTATTATTATTATTATTATTTTTATACATGGAAAAGGCAGCATCATTTAAATGCTGATACGAATGAGGAACTTTTGCGGTAACGATATGAAAACAGGAAGCTACATCACAGAAAGCTCCAAGAAAGTGTGTGGACAGTAAGATGTATGGTGATATGGCTATGGTCTTATCTATGGATAAGATCTATGGTCATACTTCATGCTTCCCTCTACTGCCCAGCTTTATGGAGATGCTGATTAAATTTTTCAGCAGGACTTGGCACCTGCCCACACTGCCAAAAGTACTAATACCTGGTTTAAGAACCATGGTATCCCTGTGCTTCATTGGAGAGCAAACTCTCCCGACCTAAACCCCATACGGAATCTATAGGGTATTGTGAAGAGGAAGATGCGAGACACCAGACCGGACAATGCAGAAGACCTGAAGGCCAGCTACCATTCCTTCAACACTATTTGCACACATTACTATACATTTTCATCAGATGGCTTGCTCTAGTTGTTTTTCATGTATTAGGACTAGTAGTGCTTAATTGACCAAGTTCAAGTCAAGATCCAAGAGTAATAAGAGAGTTTTTCCTCTTGCTCCTTCATATAACAATCACAAACACACACTAAAACAGACTACTCGAAAACTCGAAGAATGTAAATAGTATTAGACTAAATTTGTTGTCTTTCAAATAGCATGAAAAGATATCATCTTGACATATAAAAAAGCTTACAGTGTTGCTAGATCAATGTGTCTCTCCACTCTTATGGAAAATAACAAAAATAATAAAAAGTTATTAAACAAATAAGCAAAATTAACCAGGAATAAGAGTACCACAAAAACATGCACAGCAATACCATGTAGTAGTGAGGACTTATCAATATCAAAATATCAGGCAAAGCATTCTGACTTAAAACAGGATTTAGTCAATTTAATAAAAATTTATGCAGGTGATACTTACTTACTACATCAGATCAGTACTTAGAATGGTTTTATTCTCCTTAAAGAGACAGAACTAATTTCACTCATCTCCTCTGCAATCATAATCATAAGCTTTTGTACATACTTTTTTATCCTGTACCTAGACAACAATGAGACGACCTACCTGGAGGAGATTAGAAACTTGGAGAACTGGTGAGGGAGAAACAACCTCCTTCTGAACATCAGCAAGACAAAGAAGCTGATAGTGGACTTTAGGACAGAGCAGAAAAGGAACTACTAGACCGCAATCATCAACGAGAGCAAGTGGAGAGAGTGGACAGGTTCTGGTAACACTTTGGTTACATTGTGCGTTACTTGTCATGGTCCTACCACATCAACACCATGGTGAAAAAGGCCTGGAACATCTCTTTTATATCAGAGGCTTGAGAGACTTCAGACTGCCGTCCAAGGTGTTTAGGAACTTTTACTCCTGCAGCATACAGAGCATCCTGATGGGGAACATCACAACCTGGTTTGGGAACAGCACCATGCAGGACAGACGAGTTCTACAGAGGGTGGTGAGATGAGCTGAACGCATCATCCGCACCAGGCTCCCTGACCTTCAATCGATCTACAACAAGCTGTGCTGGACCAAGCCAGGAAGATCATGAAGGACCTCAGCCACCTCAATAAAGTACTGTTCTCTCTGTTGCGGTCAGGAAAGCGCTTCCGCTCCTTGAAGGCCAATACAAAGAGACTGAGGAGAAGCTTCTTCCCACAGGCTATAAGGAATTTCAATCCCAGCACCACATAGGACTAAACACTCTGATCTGCTTTCTTAATACCCACCATAATGCTCATATGGCACACAGCACATTTTGCACACCTCTGAACTGCAAACTTTGAACTTGGACGCACACATTTCATACATTCACACATGAAATATTTGCACATTTTGCACACTAGTGTACTTGAACACTAGTATGAACTGGAACTGCAATCTTGCACAATATTCTGCACATCCGCACATCTACACTATATTACATTACATCTCAACTTTCTATATTTCATTTTATTATTTTAAATATTATATTAAATATTATATTTCTACTTTTTATTCTACTATTTTATTCCAGTATTTCATTTTCATAGTTTTTATTGTACATTATATACATTTAAAAAGTCATTTATATCTATAGTTTATTTGGATATCTTTTATATTTCTAATTTGTAATTTATCTTATTTTCACACTGAAACTTTCTTTTTGAATCTTGATGTCAATAGCAGTCGTATAAGCGTTTCACTTCATATCATACTGTGTATGACTGTATGTGACAAATAAAATTTGAATTTGAATTTGAAGAATATAGTAAGGGACTTCACCCACCCTAAACAATGGACTGTTCTCTCTGTTTCAGTCAGGAAAATGCTTCTGCTCCCTGAAGGCCAACACAGAGACACTGAGGAGGAGCTTCTTCCCGCAGGCTATTCAGGCTTGCAACAGAAATACCACATAGGACTAAACAATCTGATCTGTTAACACAGAATAAACATACTCCCTACATTACTACTAACACATCAAAGTCAACATGTAGCACATTTCTCATCACTCACGTTGCACATTTGCACATTGTTTACATGTTGCACATCATCTGGGACTGTGAACATTCTTATGCTCCTGTTTGCACATTGCTCATTTTCAAACAAATGAGGACTAACTGCACTCAGCTGTAATTTATCCTGTATAATTCATATACTTAACACCTCATATACCTCTATTACAATTCTATTTTATTAACAACCTGATACATATTGTGTGTGTAATACTCTACATTTTTTTAGCTTAAAGTTCTTTATATTTGTATATTTTTATTTTATTGCATGTTCAATTTTTTAAATTAATGGTACTACCTAGAGCAATTCATTTCTTGCAGAGAAATTCTTCTTTTTACATCACGAGCAGTCATATAAGCATTTCACTGCATATCATACTGTGTATGTGACAAATAAAATGTAACATTTGATTTTTTTTTTATTAGCATATGGTACATTTTACATTGTTAGTACTTTGAAATTAATTAAATCTTCCCGTGTGCATCACAAGCACTCTCACATACTCCTATTTCGTTAACCCACTCTAAAGTGCTGTGTAAGGGCTCTTATCATTAAAAAACATTGCGTGGTGCGGCTCTCCATACCGCGTCACGTAACAGAATGATGGCACCACCAGAAGAGCCCACAGGCTGTGAGAGGGTGCAAGAAATAGTTGAGGGTCAAGCGAGAGTTCTTGATAAACACGAGAAAGCCCTAACCGAATTAATTTCAGAGATGCGTGGGATTAATAAGCGCCTCGAGCTGCCCAAAACGAGCTGCCCAAAAATGAGGTGCGATCAGTGGCTCAACTATCCCTTCTGGTGGCCGAAACTCAACTACCACCCCCACAGCCATATGCCGGTGAGCCAGAGAGGTGCAATGCCTTTATCCTGCTGTGCTCACTCATATTCGAGCGGCAACCTTCCCATTTTCCATCTAAATGGTCGAAGGTGGCAATTATGGTGTCCCTGCTCACAGGCAGAGCACTAGAGGGGGCTACTGCAGTGTGGTAGCACCTCCTGTCTGAACACGCCACACTAAGTGCCTTCGTTGAGGCACTTAGGGCCACTTTTCACCATCCGCATACGGCAAGCAGTGTAGTGTTGCCCCTCCTTTCCATTCGTCAAAAGGGGTGATCTGTAGCTGACTACACAGTCGAGTTTCGTACCCGGGCTGCTAGTTCGGGGTGGAATGACGCAGCCCTTATGGCTGTGTACACTCAAGGGCTCTCTGAGCGGCTGAAAGATGAGCTACCTTTTACGTGATCCTCCACAGGAACTGGAGGAGTTTTATAGGCTAGCCATCTGGTTGGATAACCGCTTGCATGAGCATCAGGCCGGACGGTCCGGTAGCTCCATGTGGAAACATCTCCTTCACCCCACAAGAGCCGCTCCATGCATTGTGGTGGAAATTCTGTAAATATTATAAAGACAAGCAATTCATACACTGGGTAAGAGCAAATTCATAAAGGTTTTATTCTAAGCTTCTGCAGAAGGACCAGTTTCATACAGCAAACAACGATTGCAGCATGGAGAAAGGTAAAAACTTTCTCTCAGCTGCCCTATTTTATACAGAAACATCTCTGCTAACATTCTCAACATTCAAATTCACAACTCTTTATCTGACCCAGACCAGATGTCCATACCTTATCATTTATTCAGGGACAATTACAATCAGGTTGTTTCTGTTCTATTCTCGGCCTTGTTTTTCTAAGCTTCAGCAAGTTTAAAGTGTCTATAGTCTACGTGGCACAGTTACAAATTAATACGTAATTAAAATGTGATTTTTCCATTACAGCGTCTAGCCGGTCGCTCCCCCGGCTATAGGCACGAAGTCTTGATTCTGCCCATGGAGACAGAGCCTGAGGCTTCAGATCCCTTTCCTGATTTTGAGCCTGAAGATCTTGAGCTGGAAGACATGGTAGAGCCCATGCAGATAGGTGTTGCCAGGCTTGCCCCTCTGCGTAGCAACCCACGGGGATCCAAGGAGGCAAGCGACACCCGTGGTGCAGCAAGCCACAGACGAGGTCATGTGGGGGTCATGTTCGACTCAGAACTCAAGACCTCATCATGCAGGGCTCTTCCTTCCAGTTACGCTCTCAGGGACCGGGATCCGGAGAGCCCGAACGGAGGCGCTCACCTATTCGCGGGCCACAGGAAATTTTATTGATGGGAGGCTAGCTGCGGCATTGGGTATTCCAGTTAGCCTGCTCCCTTCCGCCATCCCGTTGGTCTCCATGGCCGGCCAGTCAATTAAGTCAAGTATGTGAGGCACAGGACGGGCCCCAGTGCTACTCCAGTTCGGACGTCTATCCGAGCGAATCTTGTTTCTGGTACCCCGGGTGCCAGAACAGAGAGTAGTGATGGGGTTCCCCTAGATACATCGTCACAACCCTCTGCAAGGACTGGTCGACCCGTTCCATCTCGAACTGAGGATGTCAGTGATCCCTAAGCTGCCTTAAGGGCGCCCAACCCCCAGTTCCAGCACCTCCTGGCCCAGTACCCCTTACTACTGCCCCTCAGGGATACTGGGATGGTAAACCCCGTCGTGGGCCCATACCAAACTGTGCTGCACCACACATCTTATTCCCCCCATACACCCACACAGGGTCACCAAGCGGTAGACCGCAGACTCAGTGTCAAGAGCCTGGGCGATCAAGCGCTCCAAGCTCGGCATACCCTGGACCCCGAACCAGACAGCGAAAGAGAGAGAGAATGAGAGAGAAAGAGAGAGAGAGAGAGAGAGAGAGAGAGAGAGAGAGTGAGAAAGTGAGGGAGAGCGACACGCATCAGTTTAGCATGCTGTCACGCTCTCCACTAGGAGGGAAACACGCAGATCCAATAGCAGAGAATGAGAGAGAGAGAAATCAGGAAGGAGACTTACGGCCAGCAGAGGGCATTCCGGCGCGGAGAGGTAGGGAGGCGGTGCCCAAATCCACGTCGGGGAAATATTGTCCCGTAATCCAAATAAACTCACGGAGTCAATGAGGAAGCTGATAAATAATCCATTAAAGTCTATAGCTCCCTTGTGAGAAGTAATCCCGAAGCATGCAGTTAGACGCGAGCAGGGATCAGAGCTGACAGGCACATGAACATCCAGGGCAGACAATCTCGTAGTCAAACGTGAGCGTAGGTCAAAAGCCGGTAATCCAAATAACATCAAATCCAAAGCGCGAAGACGGAGCCGAAAATGAGAAGCAAAGCGGGGTTGTAACCGGAGAAACAGAGACATAAACAAAACACGAGAATTAAGGGCAATACGGCACAATAATCTGGCAATGGGTGGGTGTCTAGCAGCGTCTTAAATAAGCCGATCTGATCACTCCAAATCTGTAACAGGTGAGCTCGAGCCGTGACTGAGGCGGCAAAAACCAAGAGGCGGCGCGGCGCTAGAACCAGAGTGATTTTGATTATTTTCAGAGGCGCTATGTTGTGGGCGAAATCCGGCGCGTTGTGACAATAGCCTACACATGTAAGTGTGGGACTTCTGCTACCTTACCTGTGCCACTTTTCATCTTTTAAAATGTCATGGGAAAATGCTAAATTTGCATCTAAAACGTGAATGTCAAAGTATTATAAAATTAATATGATTTACCTCAAAATTACAGGGAAAAACATAAAATTTGGTAAAAAATTTTTTTGTTAAAAAATGTGAAAAAATGTGAATGTGAAAAAAATGATTTTTCAGTATTTAAATAATCCTTAAAAAAACAGACAACTTAATAATTTACAAATAACGTCTGCAATTTTACAGAGATTTGTATGTAGTTAAAAAAAAGGAAAAGTACTACAAAAATTCACACACACACACACACACACACACACACACACACACACACACACACACACACACACACACACACCAGAACGTGTTTCTAGTTCTTGTAACATAAAAAAACTCATATTTTCTAAGCAGAGCTTAAATCTTCTCAGCTATATTATTGAACATCTACAATATATGATTTAATAATTTCCTCATGTTTTCATCATATCTCTCTCATCTCATATCTTGATAATATTATTCAGATTATATTAATATAATATGCATTATACTGTTTTTCTTTTATACATTTTTTGGCTGACTCTGCATATTTTAATCTTTTAAAACCTGAAGAAAATATGTTGCTGGGAATCAGATCTGTGTAAAACCCACAAATTGCTTTACCTTGTTAATAAATAAAAAAATAAGTATATAATTTCCACAGCTGCAGTGACAGGTATTCAAGATGTTTATGATACCATGGTAACAAAAAGAGTGACATCTGCACTGGTGACATTGCAAAGTGTTGGTGGAATGGTGGAATTTTGCTATGCCTGTTTTCATGCTAATAAAATGTTCAGTACTGTACAGTATAGGTGTATGTGGTGTAGTTGTATAGTAGTTATATGTAGTATAAATCTTGAGTGGGGGATATGAGAGAATATGAGGTCATATTAAAATTATGATGTCAAATTATTTGTATTAACCATATCTAATTACAACATATAAGTTTAGTTAAGTTTAGGGGTACTGATAGTGGTATAATTAATAATAATATTATACAAGTAATGGAAATAGCTGAACGAAAATTAAGAAAAAGATGTTTGAGACTTAATGCTGACAAAAGGGGAATTTTAAATCAGATACGGTGTAGTGTAACAGGAAGAATGTATTTATATAAAGAATGAATATCGCAAGCAAAGCAAAGTTCCTAGCTGAATGGCAAATCATAAGACTGACATCCTGTAAGACTGTTGCACAATAACAGCCAAACGTTCCATTTTTAGTGACTGCTGTGTACAACTGACTGAACTTACTCTTTTTTGAGTGTGCGGGGCTGCTGTTGTCACCAGTAAAGATATAAGTAATTGACAATGTCTGATATCGCCAAAATACACTGATTCCAGATTTTGGAACAATTGGGAGGATTTGTAACCATGTAGGATTCACACCATGCCCTGATTTCTGAATTATTTTATGGCAGCCTATTAACCAAGAGCAATTGATGTGTGTAAATGTGACACTTACACTATCAAAACTTACCAGAACAATACCACAAGAGAAGCAGGTTTAGTAGAAAGCAGGCTGCTTGGTAAAACAGGGAGTATGGTATGGTCCAAACTGCAAAAAATTAAAAAATAAATAAATGTAAAAGTTTTTCTATCATGCAATGTTACACTTAACACATAATCTATATCATGTGTCAACATGGAGGGATGTATAATAGTTGGCACAAAGGCTTCCTAAAAATATTCTCATAGCTTTTGTCACAGTTGTCTACTGTATTATTGTATATGAGAAATAGAATTAGAGCAAAAACAAACGTGAGTCTGTTTGAAATCAATCCTGGTTGACAGACTTCACAAATACAGGGATAGGGCCAAAACCTCAACCAAGGGCATTCACAATCTTGTTTGAGGATGAATGCTCTGTTAATGTGCGAAACTGCCCTCTGAGGGCCTTCCAAACCCAACGCAAATTCAACTGCATGATCTGAGGCCAGGTGGCTGGATTGTGGTGAAAGATTTCAGGTGTAAGAACTACAAAGCGAGGAGGTACAAAGCCCATTCCAGGTGCTCCTAACACCACAAATAGCATGGACTCACACTGGTCATTGCAGGGGGGAGGGCCTTCAAATCCATAACACAAGTCATAGTTTATTTTAAGACCGGAGGACAGAAAAACTGAATTATTCTGCAAAGAAATTCAAGATAAAGAGTTAAAGGAAAAGCAAAACGCAAAACAGTAATGGATTGAACAGAAAAGGTTGTTCTGATGTTAGAATATCTTACCAAGATTATTGGCTAAGATCAACTATCATATAGTATTAATGATTTAATAGTTGGTACAGCCTACGACAACTTTATCAATATTTATGAAATAGTGTGCCTGTTGATCCAACACATGAGTAAGAGGATGATCATCATGATTTAGAACAATCCTGGTTCAAGCCACAAACACTGGTATCTGTCTTGTAGAGTGGTTTGTGTGGTATGTGTTTGGATACACTCAGGATCTTATTTAAACCAGGAGCCATGTGTTATAAAAGCCTTGAAGCACTCACCATCCTTATTAATCTGCCAGGTGATTAAAATCACCCTCTTAAAAGCAGAGATGAGGAAGAAACATGATTAATTTTGATGGCCACATTTTTTTGTAGTTTTCAGTTTCATGTATTTTGTGTATGTTTTGCATACAATACAGTGGTTGGGCTGGACATCTTGCTGAAACCAACCCAAACGAAAGTAAAATTAAACTTTAAATACTGTAAATAGGCATTTATCAGGTGATTGCGCATCATTACTACTAGTATAAAATAAAGTCCTGACTCACATTGCATCCAGTCAGCAGCTCCGCTTGCCATAAGAAGTGCTGGAAAAGACTCGTTGAGAATGGTCCAATCACATGAGCCCAAATATTTAAAAACAATATTGATTCGCTAAGAACAAAAGTGGGAGGGTTCGGTGCGTACAGTGCTCCGCCCCAAGGATGATTTGAAAAGATCCAATCAGAGCTCAGCCTCAAGTCACATGCTTTTCAAAAATGTACATAGACACTCGTTTGTCCAGCGCCCCGCGTACACGAACACAAATGAACATAATACAGATTTTTTTTTTTTTATTGCAAATTAATTATATTAAGAACTACAGCGGAATATTGTGACCAAATGACTTTATTTCATTATTAAAATAAATAATTATAATGTTAAATAATTACATGTTGAAGGAGCATTCTTCTCTGCCTAACCATAAGGGGGGCGGCGCCCCTGCGGCCCGTATTGACTGTGCAAACTGCTGCTATGTGAACATACACATGTGGGTGATTCATCTGATTAATTCCAAATTCAGTGAGAATGCTTTCCGGATGACCGTGATGCTAAATTGTGTTAGATAAACAGTGTTGGCACAATAAGGCAAATATTAGCATGTTTTGCTGCACAAAAAAAAAAAAAAAGCGCAGCATAAATCCACTGCATGAATGTTCAGTAATGGGTCATAGGCACCCAGTTATATTTCAAGGCTTTTGTAACACATCCTAATAGTGATTCATTGTCAAATTCCCCATGGCCTGGCCTGTCTTGTGACTTGTTTGCCCTTTTGTCTGCACTGCAGCCAAATGGCAGGCAAATCCTACTTCTAAAAATTTTGCTGTGTCTGACTTTATTCAGGAGTGAATGGTCAATGCATCAATTTGGTCTGTACAAAAAGAGATTGAAACCTTTAGGAAAGGGTATCATTTAGTACTGATAGAGGGCTACTGAACGTTTCAGGCTCTCTTTATTTTTTTTTACCCCAGCCACTTAGACACCCTGAGTCTCCCTCTGCTTTAAATGTGGCGATATTGTCTATATTTAACCTGAACTTTATTATTGGATTAACAGTATGAGTGGGTTCTGTTACACACTGATTAGTCTACAGTGAAATTCTCAGAGGGTTCTGGAGAAATTGTTTATATTAATCTTTCACTTATTTCTCACCATATTAAATGACTGCATGTGTTGTGTAACTGTGTCATATGAGTACGTTTCCATAGTTACTGCCAAAGTGACAGTCATGGAACCACAAGTTCCAGTTTTCAGGAGAGCCTGGTTTATTTCTGGGTCTGATCTGAGGTCACCGCTTGTGCTCCAACTGTAGATGAATACAGCTGAATTTCTGTATGGAAATCAACAATTCTTGATTATAGATTCTCTGAAAGATCTTTTTGGCAAGGAATAGCTCAAACACAGAAAGTTTGAGTGTTTTTTTATCAGTCAAAGTAGCTCTAGTCCACACATCTAAACCCATTTTCTTAACAAGACTCCAGTAAAAGTATGCTAACACCTGATTCCAATTAGTTTTTTTGAGGACATTAAATCATGGATTTACATACTTTTTTTTCCAGTAAATCTATGAGGTTTTTATGGTTGCTCTCAACAAATATATGAAAGATCAAAGTTTTCTTTTTGTGTTATTCTTTTAGGCACATTATAATTGTCATTACTGTTGACTTAAATGAAGACCAGACCACATTTTAATGGCCACAAATTGATGTAGTAAACCATGAAATTCCAAAAGGCCACTGGATGTGTGCATATGTGTATACAGTATCTCACAAAAAAAAGAGTACACCCATCTCAAAAGTGAATACTCCCCTCACATTTCAGCAACCACTTTATTATAAGTTCTCAAGGGACAATATTATTGTATAGAAATGAAAATTGGATCTACTTTAGAGTAGTCAAAGTGCAGCTTGTGTAGCAGTACAGATTTACTGTCCTCTAACAATAACTCAACATGCAGACTGTATTGTCTAAATAACTGGCAACAAAAATGAGGACACCCTGTGTGGACTTGATGAAACTGTGTCCAAAGTGTCAATATTTTGTGTGAGCACCATTGTTATCTGGCACGGCCTTGGCATGGAATTCACCTGACCAGCACATGTTGTTGTTGGGATCCTCTTCCACTCCTCCATAACGATATCACTGGTGCTGCTGGATATTAGACACATGGCGCTTCGCCACCTTCTGCTTGAGGACGCCCCACATGTGCTCAATAGGGTTCAGCTGTCATATATAATATACAGGTGAAACTCAAAATTTTAATAAAACGTTTTTTTTTTTTTTTTTAACACAAAATTTAAGTGTATGAGGTGTTCAGATTTGAATCAACAAGTGTTAATTGTAGGTCACCAACTTGACTGGGGACTACATTCTGTCGACACCCAATCAACATATATGTAGTAGGAGCATAAACAGGATAAAGGAAAAGAGGGAAATATTAAAATTAACACTATATATTTATATTAATATAAAATATTAAATATTAATGAATTAAGTATTAATATTAAATCAGGAACATATTAAACTCCTGCTGCCTGTCTTGCATCTATTTTTTTTTCTTATTCTACTTCTACTTCTTCCTGATCTACATCCATCTCAAACAGTTCATACTCACCTACCTGAACTGCTCTTGCAATATTTGCGCAACATTTATTCTACTTTGCTATTTGCACACAATATCTTTTTAAATCATTGCTGCTACGTCAGCAATGTCAAATGTTTACTGCTGCTCTTCCCACTACAACTCATACCTCATCACTCTTAAAAAAAAAAAAAAAAGTACTGTAACGTGTTACGTTGTTGTGTTTGTCATTCTGTCGCTCTTTGTTTGCACATTTGCACGTGCACATTTTTGTCTATTGTTGTCTCTCCATTGTATAGAAATTCATATATTTAAGGTTAACTTAAAAATTGTACATCTGTCATTACGTTGTTAATTTATATGTTGTGATGTGATTTTTTGTTGTGTTATTAATTTATGTTGTTTGCATGTACAGTACAGAAAGTTTGGACACACCTTCTCATTCAAAGAGTTTTCTTTATTGTGTTCTTTGTGTTCTTTAGCCCAAACATGTCTCTTCTGCTTGTTGCCTGTCCTTAGCAGTGGTTTCCTAGCAGATCTTCTAGCATGAAGGCCTGATTCACACAGTCTCCTCTTAACAGTTGTTCTAGAGACGTGTCTGCTGCTAGAACTCTGTGTGGCATTGACCTGCTCTCTGATCTGAGCTGCTGTTAACCTGCGATTTCTGAGGCTGGTGACTCGGATGAACTTATCCTCCGCAGCAGACGTGACTTTCGGTCTTCCTTTC
This sequence comes from Clarias magur, assembly GCA_013621035.1. Taxonomy (NCBI): domain Eukaryota; kingdom Metazoa; phylum Chordata; class Actinopteri; order Siluriformes; family Clariidae; genus Clarias; species Clarias magur. The sequence goes on along the minus strand of QNUK01000144.1, from coordinate 875,691 downwards.
CTGGGGCGGTCCGCATGTCAGCCGGTTTCTTTGTAGCGCTTGATGGTTTTTGTGACTGCACTTGGGGACACTTTCAAAGTTTTCCTGAGTGACTGACCTTCATTTCTTAAAGTAATGATGGCCGCTCGTTTTTCTTCACTTAGCTGCTTTTTTCTTGCCATAATACAAATTCATACTCTTTGAACGAGAAGGTGTGTCCAAACTTTTGGTCTGTACTGTGTGTAGCACCTTGGTCCTGGAAGAACGTTGTTTCGTTTCACTGTGTACTGTTCTGTATATGTTTGAAATGACAATAAAAGCCTACTTGTGTGTGTGTCAGCGACAGTGTCAAATTACGTGTGCACACACACAAAGTACACGTGTGTGTGTGTGTCGGTGTGTTTGGGGCACAGTGTCAAATTACGCGCGCGCACACGTAGGAAAGAGAGGGAGATGCTGATTATACCAGTAAGAGATTAGCACTAAGACGCAGCAGGGGAGACGATTACCCATAATTCCACAGCGCAAGAGAGAGACAAATAATTGGATCAGTTGTGATCACTTGCCGCTCGGTGTCAAAATAAGAGTCGCATGCATGATACTCGGCACTCGTAAACTAATACTTGCTTTAAATAAAAAAATTATTAAAAATCTTTGCTCGGTTTGAGGAACACTCGTAAACCTCGTAATCCAAGGTTCCACTGTATAGTAAATTTGCAACTTTAGGGGCTAGAGGATTTATTTATTTTTTATTTTTTACACAGAGCATAATTTATGATTAATACAATTTTTTATGTTTAAAACAATTTAATTCAAACAAAAGAGCTGTTTGTTTTTGTCAAAAACTCTACAAAACCATTATTTACAATAAAAAAATATTTTTTAATAACATGATTATTTAATTATACTCAATAATAAAGTAAGATAGCGTAAAACATTTTATGTAAAAAATCCTAAAGATACTACATTTGATTATAGCATTTGTTGTATTACATCATTCATTTGCTTATCCTGTGTAGGGTTGTGGGGGAACTCGGGACTCAAGGAGGGGAAACCCATTGCTGATCACAAGCATACAGTCACACACCCAATTATACAGTAAGGACCTTTTGGAAATGCCATTTAGCCTGCAGCACCTGTCGTTGTACCTTGAGGAAACCCACCCAGCACATGGAGAACATGAAAACTCCACACACTGACAGAAGGTGAGATTCGAACCCCAACCCTGGAGACAACAGTCCTAACCACTAAAATCACCTTATGAGATTTATAATTCTTTTAATTATATTATATTTTTTATATATGTTTTATTCTGTATCGTTGATATTTAAAATGATATAATTATTCCAACCATGGACAATCAGAATAATCTGTTTCACATTTAGTAAAGAATACTACTATGCACCTTATACACATTAAACATTATGCACACACATTACTAAACTCCTCTAACTGAGGAATATACAACATGTGAGGCCAACTTTTCATCATTGCCTTTGATTCTCTTGCTTTTCTTCTCAGTTAAATGTATTGCAGAGTAATGCACTGTGTCTGAGTCAGCAACCTGCAGGAACAAATATACAAGATACATAGAGATAATTAAATATAGGTATAAATAAAAAATAATCAGATAAACCTAACTTAACTGATGACAAAATATTGCCATTTCATATTGTTCATATGTTCATATGTTTTCTTTAGAATTTTCATAAATGTATTTATTTATTCATTTATTTTAGACAGATCTGGGACACATAAAAAAAAGTCAAGCTTTTATGGTTTATTTATGGCTTTTTAGTGGTTAAGGCATTGGACTATGGTCCAAAAGTCCCAGGATCAAATCCCACAACCACCAAGTTGTTCCTGTTGGGCCCTTGAGCAAGACCCTCAACTGCTTATATATAAAAATGTACGTTGCTCCCGGATAAGGTGTCTGCTAAATGTAAGAGCTGTTTAGAAGATCTGGACATTATTGCTATAGTTTATTACTAATATCTTAAAAATGAATCCAAGACAATGAAAGTCCACTTGAGACATTTGTCTTCAAAAAAATGATTGTTAATAAAAAGTGAAGAAATTAATAAATAAATCTACATCAAGAAGTAAAGTGTTAATTATTCTGGAGTTTAGTTTGTGTGTGTGTGTGTGTGTGTGTGTTTAAATTCATCTCAAATTTACCTTGTTATCTTTTATTATTATTATTATTATTATTATTATTATTAAGATCAATAACTGACCTCTGTGAGTTTTTCTGTACTTCACTATGATGAAGATCAGGATACTGAGAAGAATCACAGTCAGTGCACCAAACACCACAGTCATCAAAAACAGCACAGGATGAGAGTCTGAATCTTGAAGAGAAACATTAAGGAAAATATTTAGATTGTTAAACCCACAATATAATTTAACAATCCACAGAAGCCTGTTTGAGAACAAAAATAATATACCTCTTGCTTTGTCCTCAGAAATGTTCACATTTTTTCCTGAAAAGAAAAAAAAACGACTTGATTTTATAACCTAATTTATCTCAAACAACTTTTACAGAAACTACTCACTTTGTATAAATTTACCTTTCACATGTAAAAAGGTCGAGTTACTAAAGATGATTTCCTCACTGTAGCCGCAGTAATAGAGTCCTGTATCAGAGACATTTACTGCAGTGATGGTGAGAGACGTGTTCTTGTCATAAACAGACATCACTATTCTCTCACTTTCAGTAAAGAAGTAACAGTTTTTTGCTGGAGATTTTTTAAAAACCTGTTCACACCCCAGACGAAGTGGAACTGAATCACTCGTGTGTTTAAACCAGGAGATGTAATTTGCAACAGTCGGGTCATGTTCACACCAAATAGTGACTTTATCTCCAGCTTCTGCCTCCAAAGTTAAAAAGCACAGAGTCTCTGAGAACAGACCTGCAACACACACACTTTGTTAAACTAAACTAAACTTGTTAAACAAGAACTAATTTTGTGAAAAAAGCCGTACTGTAGCTAAACAGAAGCTATTTAAGGTTATAGCAGTCATTAAGATCAGTCCCACTTACCCATCACACAGAGAAAAGGCAGAGTTTTCAACAGAATCATTGTGCATCAGCCGAGAGACAAAGAGGAAGCGGTCTGCTGAGTAAAACTAATGCTGGTCTGTTTCTTTATAAAAGGGGTGTGGACATTTATGCAGATTACAATGCTTTGAAATAAAAGGCCTACAGCAAATCAGTCAACCAATCCTCAATAAATAAGCAAGCAAGCTAAAACTGATATCCATATTAATGAGATTTGTTTCTCAGGTATTTTTCTTGACAAAAATCCTGGGATAATCACATGCACACACACACACGCACACAAACTACATTTCAGTAAAAGGTTATGTTCATTCCAACACACACACACACGCACAAATGTATAATGAAGTTTATTTTTAATACATTATAATTTTTTTGCATGTTTTGAGAAAATACACTGTGTGCACTTTATAAATAAATTAAATACCTGGTTACACTGAAAAGAGGTCTTTAATCTAGGCTTTGGTGAAGTGCTAGCCGCTCAGGACAAGAAAAACACACACCACCAATGTAAACAACAACCCCAAAAGTGTATTAAACAAGAAGTCAACAAATGGAGGGGCACCAAAACAACCAAAAAAACTAATAATATTTATATCAGGTTAATGTCTGTGCATTATTACATCGCGGACGGATTTCATGGCTCTGATCAAACGCTTCCGCTTTCACGACTACGGCTCAGTCTCACGTCTCAGCACTGCTACAACGTTACGGATCTCACTGCTCGGCTCCAACACCTCCGCTCTCACTAATGTGGCACAACAGGAGATCTAAAGAAGCTCAAGGCCTGCATCTACCCCTGCACTTGGATCCATCTCCACAGCCCACGATCCACGTTCCTGACAGTCCTTTTATCTCAGATCACATGACCCCGGTACGTCATCGTGATACCCTCGCAACGTGTCAATTTACTTCCACATACATACATATATACATATATATATACATATATATATATATATATATATATATATATATATATATATATATATATTATATACATATATATATATATACATATATACATATATACATATATATACATATATACATATATATATATATACATATATACATATATACATATATATATATATATATATATATATGGAAGTAAATTTAACGAAAGAATAAAATATAAATATAAGAAAATATAAGAATATATATAAGAAAACCTAGGTACAGTGACCACTAATGTCAATGATTGTCCCGAATGTCCAGAGAGTGCAAGAAGCATGAGTGTGGATGCATATCGCCTACGGGAAGAAGCTCCTCCTCAGTCTCTCTGTATTTGTCTTCAGGGAGCGGAATCGCTTTCCTGACCTCAAAAGAGAGAACAGTCCATTGCTGGCGTGGCTGAGGTCCTTCACAATCTTCCTGGCCTTTGTCCAGCACCGCTTGCTGTAGATTGAGTGCAGGTCAGGGAGCTCGGTGTGGATGATTCGCTCAGCTGATCTCACCACCCTCTGTAGAGCTCATCTGGCCTGCTTGGTGCTGTTTCCGAACCAGGTTGTGATGTTTTCTGTCAGGATGCTCTCTATGGTGCAGGAGTTCCTGAGCACCCTGGAGGGCAGTCTGAAATCTCTCAAGCGTCTGAGGTGGTAGAGGCGCTGTCGGGCCTTCTGCTGATGTGACAGGACCATGACAGGTCCTGCGTGATGTGGACACCGAGGTCTCTGAAGCTGTCTATTCTCTCCACTGAGCTATTGTTGATGACAGGAGTCTGGTAGTTCCTCTCCTGCTTAGTGCAGAAGTCCACTATCAACTCCTTTGTCTTGCTGACGTTTAGAAGGAGATTGTTCCTCCGGCACCAGTGCTCCAGATTTCCAATCTTCTCCAGGTAGGCCATCTCATCATTGTCCGAGATCAGGCCCACCACAACAGTGTCGTCAGCAAACTTGATGGTGGTGGAGTTGGTAGAGGCTACGCAGTCTTGCATGTACAGTGAGTACAGTAGAGGGCTCAGAACACAACCCTGGGGTGCTCCAGTGCTGAGAGGGAGGGAGGCTGAGACATGTCCGCCCATCCTCACTGCCTGTGATCTGCCAGTTAGGAAGTCTGAGATCCACTGATACAGAGATGAGCTGAGTCCCAGGTGCTCCAGCTTAGTGGTGAGTGTGGAGGGAATTATGATATTAAATGCTAAACTGTAGTTGATGAAAAGCATTTTAACATAATTCACCCTTTTACTGTCCAGATGAGAGATGTATGGAGATGATGAGCGATAGCGTCAGATAGAGCAGCCAGCTGCTCAAAGCACTTCATCACCACTGAGGTGAGGGCTACAGGTCGATAATCGTTGAAGGAAGCAGGATGGGGTTTCTTCAGAACAGGAACAATGATGGACTCTTTGAAGCATCACCACCTGAGATAAGGAGAGGTTGAATATCTCTGAACACAGGTGCTAGCTGGTCTGTGCAGGCTCTGAGGACTCTACCTGTGATGCCCTCTGGTCCTGCTGCTTTCCTGGTGTTCACTCTCTTGAAAGCTCTTCTCACATTATGCTCAGAGATGATGAACGCGTTTCCGGTGCTGGCAGTGTCTTCCTGTCTGCAGCCATTAGTGCCGCTAGCATTAGCATCGCAAGCATCTTTACCTGCAGCCTCAAAGTGAGCATAGAATGTGTTCAGCTTGTCTGCCCGAGTTATGTCTGCGTTTGCCATACCGGATGTTGGTGCTTTAAAGTCCGTTATTGTTCTTAATCCCTGCCACAGGCTCCTAGAGTCACTCTGTTGGACCTGTGACTCTAGTTTCCTTCCGTAGCACTGCTTCGCCTCTTTCACCACCTTCCGGTGTTGTACGGCACAGTCTTGTACAAGTCCATGTCCCCCGACGCAAGTTCCGCATTATAGGCAGTGGTGTGAGATCTCATAGCGTCCCGAATGGTTTTATCCACCAACGGCTTCTGATTGGGAAACGTTCTGATGGTAGTTTTCTGTACGGTATCATCCGTACATCTAGTTTCCTGATGATTCTCACAACCGCTTCCATAAACAAGTTGATGTCATCGGAACTGTTTTGGAACATGTCCCAAAATCTGCGTCAATAGTCTGCGTCATTGAGTGCATCCTGTATGGCGGCCACCGATTGGTCCATCCAGATCGTGATCTCCCTCTGAACTGGAACTTCCTGTTTGAGTCTTTGTTTGTATTTTGGCATGTGGAAGATGGCGGCGTGGTCAGATTTCCCAAACGGTGGACAAGATTATGCCTTGTAGCCATCCTTGACTGTTGTGTAGCAATGAACCAGTGTTCTTTCGTCCCTGGTTGGGCAGGTGATGTGCTGATAGAAGTCCGGCGCTGCGTGTTTGAGGTTGGCGCTGTTAAAGTCCCCCAGCACAATAAGCGCAGCGTCCCGGTGTTGAGTCTGGTGCTGTGTGAGAGCCTCATGCAGCTCGCATAAGGCAGTGTCTGTGTCTGCTTGTGGTGGAATATAAACGGCGCTGATTATGACCGTTGTACACTCCTGAGGAAGATAAAAAGAATGGCATTTGATGGACAGTAGTTCCAGGTTGGGTGTTCAGCCATGTCTCAGTGAAGCAGAAGACATTGCAGTCTCGAATGTCTTTCTGGAACTTTACCCTGGCCCTGAGGTCATTGAGCTTGTTCTCCAGGGACTGGACATTGGCTGGGCAGAGGGGTGCGTTGTGCACAAGCTCTCAACCTGTTCCTGACACCGGCTTGTTTCCTTTGGTGGATCTATCATGCTTTGGGGTTGTGTTGCAGCCAGTGGCACAGGAAACATTCCATGGGTGGAGCGAAGAATGGATGCCACTAAATACCAGCAAATTCTAGAAGCAAACATCACACCATCTGTAGAAAAGGGAAGATGAAAAGAGAATGGCTTCTACAACAGGACAGCCGTGATATCTTTTTTTTTTTCCCTGATTTTCTCTCTAATTTAGTCGTGTCCAATTCCTCCCCATCACTAGGGGGCTCCACATTAAGGCTACTACTACCATTCAGCCGGGAGGGCCGAAGACTATCCTTTCCTCCGAATCACGTGACGAACTGCTCGCTCGCGCACCGTTGGGGGCGGCGTAACACTCGGAGAACAGCGCTATCCGCTCCCTCCATTGCACGAGCTCACAGATGCCCCTGACTGGCTGTAGAGCCGTGATTAATGTGGGAGCACAATGTACCTCTCGTCCCTCCCCTCTGAGAGAGCTCGGCCAATCAGCTCTCTCTAGACCTCTGGCTGTGAGAGGTTACAGCATCACCCGGCATTCGAACTGGCGATCTCCGGGTGATAGGGTGAGCGCTTTTACCACTGCACCACTGTATGTACCCAACACAATGTGGAGCAATGTATACTCTATAAGCCTGTGTGGAATTGAATTGCATTTCAATTGTATATCAGTAAATTTGCATTCCAACCAAGCCAATGCTTAATGTCTCATACAAATAAGGCCTCTGTGAAAGAGCTGGCCCTCTGATCTTCTGTTACATCAGAGAAATACACAGGCTATGCAGGAAATCAATTTGGGGAAGTAGGAGATACACAGGCAGGAGGCAGAGATAGACTCTTCAAACTATTTTAATAGTAATACTATAACCTAAAATAATAGCTAAACTAACAATATACTAATAATACTTATTAATTTTATATTATTTTATTCCTTTTCTAACTATAGATAAATGTAGAAAAGGAATAATATAATAATAAAAAAAAAGAGAAAAACATTTAAAAAAAAAAAAAAAAAAACTTGTGTGACTGAAGCATGACCCACACACACAAAACGTAAGAAATAAGGAACTTTAATGCAGACAGAGCGTAATGGAAAAAGTGCACAAAGTACCTTGAAAATGTTTGAGATGATTAACAGAGATGCTTAGGAAAAGTTCAGAAAACTTTCATTTCAGGTTTTTCCGGACACAAAGCACAGATGGCCAGACTTTCCTTTTTTTGAAACCATTTATCACCTTTTCCAGTTGGCGAATATTAGCAGCCAATGCTTTAATCCGATGAAAATTGTACCGATTTTGATGGGGTACAGTAGGTTTGGGCGCCAGCTCTCAGGAGAATGAGTGAGGCCTAGAGGCTAGATTAAACAAGAGGAAAATATTTAATGAAGGACCCAGCCTACAACAAAATGACTAGACCAATTCCTGGTCAAAATTAAGCGATGGCAAGTACCTATACTTCGGCATACTAAATTAAGCAAAATAAAACAGCGCTCAAACAAAAAGAGATATTTTCTTTTGTATACTATATATACAAAAATGTATACTAACTTAATATTGATATTAAAATTAACCCTTACTACTACAACTGACACGATGACTCTACAAGAATTAGCTCAAGGCTAATTAGCAGTAGTTAGCAATAGTCTGATATTTTAGCTCTTTTAGTAAGCTAGCACTTAGCATAGTGATACTAGCTTGCTTATAAATCCATATTTAGACAAGCATTTTACAAAAACTATAAATGGATCTAATTGTTTACATCACATATGTGTGTCCAAATATGAATTAACCCTTAAGAGTCTGCAGGTGTATTGTGGCCCTAAAGGAGTTCTGACTTCAGTTACTTATGAAAATATACATTTCTAAAGTCTAATTACACTGCATTCCGCACATACTGGGATACAATAATATGTGAGCAGTATGTGTGTACTGTACAAGATTAAAAGAGAAAATGACAGTTATCAGTTAGAATGTTTATTGAAAACAGCAAAAAAGTATATCACTGAAATAAGGCAACAAACCACATGTATAACATTTGTGGATCTTGTAGTCTAGAACTTTTGCATCAAAATGATGTGATAATCATCCTGTCACTCATTCACAGAAAATAATATAGTCATTATAAAAAAGAATATAGTCAAGTTTTGTTTAGAAATGCCATATGCTGAATGATCATGACTAGTGCTGTAATTCACACCAGAGAAGACAGAGACTCACATAATGAGCTGCATAATTGCCCCTTTCACTCAGGTCTGTGACAGAGGGAAGTTAGAATATAGTTGACTGCAAAATAATTCACTCTTCTCCCTATACTCTCTTACATAGTGCAAAGAAAATGACCAGGATTGAGTAAAGAGGGACACAGCCATCTGTAATCTACAAAAGGCATTAGGCGCTGGGAGCTAGCATGTTTGTGCTAAGCTCCATAAGGCAGTATGTTAGCATGATTAGCATTATGTCATGTGAAAAAGTCTTTGCCCACTTACTGAGTTATTTTTTGCATGTTTGCCACATTTTAATGTTTCAGGTCATCAAACAAAGACTGGTTAGATACATGAGAACTAAACCATTTAGAGCCTTCTATGTAAGTAATGCTAGTTTGTAATTAATTCTAAACTGAACAGGTAGCCAGTGCAGGGATGATAATACTGGGGTTCTATAATCATATTTTCTTGATCTGGTGAGAAACTAATTACTAACTGTAGCTTGTTTATTTAGGATGCAGGAAATCACCTAGTAATGCATTACAGTAGTCCAGTCTGGAAGCTTTTCTGCATCAGATACAGATAAAATGTTCCTAAGATTGCCAATATTTCCAAGATGGAAGAAGGCTTTTTTTGTTAATATTAGAAATATGATTTTCAAAATGAATGGTGAGAACTGTTGTGTACTGGTTTTTGGAGGTTTTCATCCGATCTTTTATATCTTGCACACATTCAGTTAATCTAGACAATTTGGATATTTCGTCTGGTTTTGTTCAGGTGCGTAACTGAGTATCATCAGCATAACAATGGAAACTAATCCCATGTTTTCTAATTATGTTACCCAAGGGAAGCATGTATATGGAGAACAGCAGAGGTCCTAAAACTGACCCTTGTGGGACCCCATATTTCACTGGCATTACACCGGACAGTTCTCCATTTAGATCTACAAAATGGGATCGATCAGATATGTACACTGTAAAAAACCCAACTTCTGAAAAGTTATCTAAATATAGTATAAAAAGTAAACTGAACCAAGATATTTTTATTTGAAATGTTCAGGAATAATACTTAGTTTATAACAAATAAGCTGCTTCAGTGTTGTAATACTAAAAATGTTTTATGCAGCATGATAATTTCAAACTAGACCTGGGCGATTTAATCGTTATTTTTGATTAATTATAATTTATGGTTTATGTCGATTTTGAAAAATGAAAATTGATTTTACAGTTTCACTTTGGTGTGGCACCGCGAGCTTCTGTAGTTTTGTGACACCCCCTCAGTGACTCAGCGCGCGCTGATGAAACCAAAGAGCTCGTTTCCAACAGAGGCGCAGTTTCTTCAGTCGTATGGAAATTGTTCGGGTTCGCAACTTTACACATTGAAATGAGTTAATTGAGTGGTGGCTCCGTGTGTTAAGTCTCCGAGTTACAGATCAGAAGATGGGCGGTTCGAGCCCCAGCTCCGCCAGGTTGCTGGTGTTGGGCCCTTGAGTAACGCTCTTAACCCTGTCTGCTCCAGGGATGCCGTAAAAATGGTTGACCCATAATTGCCTTCAGCAAACTTTTTTTTTTTGTCTTGTTATTTGTTAGGTAAACAAATATATTTATTTTGTGAGAACTAAGGATTTTAACAAAATACTTTGAGTTGCTTTGTCTTCAGACCCTGTTTGTTCAGTTAACTCATAAAAGTGCTTGTGATAGGTTGCCTTATTATTTTAAGTTAACTCAACTGTTTTTTTATTTTTTTTTTTACAGTGTATGATCTAAACCATTTTTTATGCCTGTCCCTGAATACCTATGTGATTTTGTAAGCGATCGATGAGTCGATTATGATCTATAGTGTCGAATGCAGCCCTAAGATCAAGTAAGACTATTAGAGTAGAGATACAGCCTTGGTCTGAAGCTAAAAACAAGTCATTTTAACTAGTGCAGTTTCTGTGCTATGATGGGGCCTGAAACCTGGATCTGAAATTCTTCGAGGATTTTCTAATACTTTTTTATATACACGGAAGGTTTGAAATCGGTCTGTAAATTGTTATTTCATTCAGGTCTAGATTAGATTTTTAAAAAAGATTCTTAATAACAGCCAGCTTGAAAGATTTACAGATGCAAGAGACCCCCTACTTTAATACATTTTGGGTCATTTTCAACAAAATCGGTGGGTTAAACTTTTTGCTGTCTTTTTTTTTTTTGTCTTTTTTTGTGATTTTTTGCCATGCAGATTGCATAAGCTGCCAAAAATCAACCAGCAAGCACGGCCATGTCCCCAATCTTTCTCCACATAAATCATTATTATAGAACAATTTTAATATTATCATTAAAATGAAGTCACTTTTTATTTCCAGATGGCATCTAAGGTTCAGGTTCTGTACTTCTGTACATATGAACAATTCATGAACAAGATTAAATTTTCTTTTTCGTTTAGAGAAAATAAATCAGTAGTTAATGCTATTCCAAGTGGCTTATTACAACTTTCTAAATCTCATCTTACTTCATGTGAAACAGAAACTATGTATGATGAACCAAATATCGGAGGTGTTATCATCACTGATAAGAAATGTAACAATAAACATATACGTCAAACCATTCATAATTAAAACAAGAACATTCCAAAAAGTTAATTTTATTGGGCTTTAATAATTGATAATATTAATTTGAAAAAAAAAAAAAAAAAACATGTCTAATTTCCTACAAAGATCCTACTCCAAATAAGGTTAAAGAAGTTCATGTTGTATTTATCCTGTTCATTCAATAATTGCAAAATATGTGGACATTGTGGATCTATGTACATTCTGCAACCTCATCTTTTTTACATTTTGGCGAAAACGTGGAATTTATATTTTTTATTTTATTCCTGTATCTTACAATTTCACATTAAAGGACATATTTTTTTTTCCACCACAGTAACAAATAATTTGAATACATAGTCAACTTCTATATTTTAATGGCCAAGTTCTACATTTATAAATGTACATTTTCGCTTCTTAAAATATCACCTCTCCTCTGTGAAATACAAAACTATTTGAACACTTTAAATCTAATAGAAAACCACATACCTTCTCTGTTATTGTCTTGACATTCTGATATTATTAAAGGAAGTTTATTTTTTCTATTTTTTCCTTTTTTTAGTTATTCATTTGTCTGTTTATTTGTTGGTTTACTCTGTCTTTTATTAGGTATTTACATATTGTAACAATACACATGTATTGTTAAGTTTGCTTATATTGTATATCTTCTATTTAACAGTGGATAGTTAATGGATCAACTAACTAAGTGCTATTAACAAATGTTTTCGGACTAGAAAAACGAGCAGGTCTTGGACTGTGATGGCCGAGTACCATGTATCACGCATGCGCTTCTTGTTTTGACACCGAGCGTCACATAATCACAACTGAGCCAGTTATTTTTCTCTCTTTTGCGCTGCGGAATTGTGGGTAATCGTCTCCCGTGCTGGGTCTTACTGCTCGTCTCTTACTGGTATAATCAACATTTCATTGTGTCTCCTATGTGTATGCGCGCGTAATTTGACACCGACACACACACTCTCTCGTCTTTACACCCTGCTCCCCGGCTTCACACACACATGCAGACACACACACTCTGCTCTACACAGAAACTCTGCTCTGTCATGATTCTTTTCAAAGGTAAAGTGCTGGTTCATTTGTTTGTTTTTTACTTTACAGCAGTGATTCTCTTTTACTGTGTAAGACGAGGCAAGGGACGGGGCTAATTCTACACACACACAGACACATACATAATACTGGCACATGCGGGCACAAATGGAAACACTTATCTGTCGGGATTTATTTTTACTTTTTTTTAAAGGTAGGTGCAGGTTAATTTGTTTTATATTTGCTTTATATATATTGTATTAATTATTTTTATGTTTAGTTTATGAATGTGAGAGAGTGACGCTCGGTGTCAAAATAAGAGTTGCATGTGTGATACATGATACTCTGCGCTTGTAAACTAATACTTGCTTGGTTACTTGCAATCCGAGGTTCCACTGTATTTATTTTTTTGGGCTGTGGAACAACAATTTGAGTTTTCATTATTCCTTACGGGGGAAAATATTTTGGAATACGAGCCCGCTTCCGGAGCGAATTATGTTCGTAATCCAAGGTTCCACTGTATAGTTAACTGATAGGCAAAAATAACTCAGGCAAAAATATTATATTACCAGAATAAGGATTATATGAGATTTAATAACTCACCCATGGTAAGTTTGCTGAATTTTGATTTTTTCCCCGATTTTCTCCCTAATTTAGTCGTGTCCAATTCCTCCCCATCACTAGGGCGCTCACACATTAAGGCTACTACTACCACTCGGCCTAGAGGGCCGAAAACTATCACGTGTTTCCTCCGAACCACGTGACGCCAGCCGACCGCTTCTTTTCAAACAGCTAACTCATGCAACGTTGGGGCGGAGTAACACACTTGGAGGACAGCGCTATCCGCTCCTTCCGCTGCGCGAGCTCACAGACTCCCCTGATTGGCTGTAGAGCCGTGATTAATGTGGGAGCACTAAGTACCTCTCATCCCTCCCCTCTGAGAGAGCTCCAGCTGCGAGAGGTTACAGCATCACCCGGGAATCGAACTCACGATCCCCGGATGATTGGGCAAGTGCTTTACCACTGCGCCACTCGGAGGTCCTCCTCCATTCTCTGTCGGAGTGTTGTTCTGAAGAAGAGCTAAACTCCTCCCACTGTCCAGAACATTCTGTAGAGCTTTAGAAATCTGTACAGTGACATCGTTCACATGTGCAAGAAACTCACTGAATCTGAGTGTGTGTGTGTGTGTGTGTGTGTGTATGTATTCGGGTGTTGGTGGTGTATGTAGATTATGCAGACTGTTTTCCTGTGAAAAGAGTGTGGGCATGTCCTGGCTTAGTTCATTATCAGATAATGAAATAAGACAGAAAGATGACAGAGCATTTTAAGTTCTTTTTATGGTTACCAGAAAAAAATGCAAATGGTTCCGCCGGGAGTCCGCCGACATGATCGATGGGTAAAAACATTTACATCTCCGACTTACAAACTGTACATAAATAATCACAAAACAATAAACTCACAGACTTCGTTTGATATTTCAAATACACTTTTTAATGTCGAGTTATATTAATAAAATCACAGCCATGCTTCAGTCGTTTGTGGCCTGCTTCCCTCTTTCTGTTCTGACTGAAAATTCATACGGCTACTTCAGCCAATCAGTAAAGGCCTGCGGCTACTTGGACAAATTGGTACTTTGTTGCTCTGCCTAATAGTTAACACATTAACCAGTCATTCAAGAAACAGTGATAGTGGTCGGCTTTATGCAGTAATGAAGAGTAAATCCCATATTGCATTGATAGCTACAATTGTTCACCTAATGTATTTGTTAATCATTGGCTACAAAAACATTTATTAAAAAGCTTTCAGATGTATTTTGTCTTTACAAATATCACAATATATGTTTTAGTTTTACATGATATTTTTCCACTAGTTTTTGTTTAAATGTTATGATAATTAATATTTAAGCTAATTATTAGATAATGTCAATTTAGATTCATATTTTGATGTTGAAATCTATGTTTTTGTTATTAGAGTGTGTGCTATGTGTACATGTACCACCAATTCTGTTAAACCTTAAAAAGGCAAAACACTGTATCATCAGAGGTCTTTTCTGTGCTGTTAAGCATACATTTATCAACAAGGTAGAAAACTGTTCTTCAAAGAACATTATTTGTACCACTGTGTACCTGAGAGGTACACTGAGAGTGTACCATTATTGACAATATGTCCGTGGATACTACTAGACGCCACAGTAAACTTAACATTTCTGCAAAAGAGAAATAAAGATAAAGAATGTAGTTTTAGTTTATATACTGTAGACTGTTCCTACAGCTACATTAAAATCTATACAGATGCATCAAAGAACTCCAGCAACAGGGTTGCAATTACATTCTTTGTGTCAAAATTCAACAATAATGTTGGGAAAAGGATCTTCTTATTTGTCTTTCAGCTGTTCCCTTTCAGGGGTCAACACTGCGAATCATCTGCCTCCAACCCTATCCTCTGCATCGTTTTTCTTCACACCTACTAACTTCATGTCCTCTCTCACTGCATCCATAAATTTCCTTTTTGGTCTTCCTCTAGACCTCCTGTCTAGCAGTTCCAACCTCAGCATCCTTCTATCGATATATATTTAAATAAGGGATCAGTATGCATAGGGGAAGCGCTTGCAATACTACACTGGATAAAGGAGACAAAGCCATAGAGGACGATATAATGGGATAACGATGTAATGGGATGCATTTTGGGAACTCTAAATCACATCAGCCTCAGTGTTATAAAAGGAAGTCATTCTAGTGATTGTAGTCCATCTATTGAGAACAACAGTAGCTCTGTTGTATCTGATCTACTTAATACCCCGCAGAAACCCCTCTGTAAAAAAGAAACGCAATGGCATAGAAAGCTATAGGCGAGAAAACGGTAATGTGGACATTCAGTCTACTATTCTTGAGCTTTCTTTTATGCATGACATGACCTTTTAAAATTGCAACTATTGCAATAACGACACTTAATACTTCCAAACAAATTGAAAACCTCGTTGCCACAATGCAACAATTTGGGATTGATGTGATTGCACATACAAAAGAACTTGAACATTTGCATGCTGAAATTCATACATGAGTGATGCTGACATTATACTTTTTCTAGAGACACATTTTGGTGAGTCAAACACTAACATAAAAAAAAAAAAATCTAGGGATAATTCAATATACTACAGCCATAGTAATCATTCAGCTGAGGTGGATATTCTGTTACATAATTTTAAAGGGGAGATACTAGAGATGGTCAAATCAGATGAGGACAGCTGGTTGATTATAGTTATCAAACAAGATAATGTTTTTTTTTTTTTGTAATGTTTATCGATAAAAGTTTCAGTCTTGCAACAAGATTTTACAGTGTTTGCTCAAATTTCCACACGTTAAAATATTGCATACCAAATATTAAGAATCTTATATTGTTTTGGGTGACGATTTTAATGAATGCTCTGATGTCAGCGTTGATATATTTCCACTTAGAACTACTCATCACTTGCTGTCACACAATTGAATTTTGTCTCTATGTTTGGACCTTTCCTTGGTAGATTATTGGAACTATTTTTACCCTAATTCAAGAGAATTTACCTGGTCAAATAGAAACTTAACTCTTAGGTTGACAATTTACTTGTTCCTAGTATCTCAATTCTTTGTACATCTTATTCAAAATATCTCACGCCTGTTCACCCCTTTTCTGAACATAAACAGATATTAGTTGGTGTTCATCAAAACAATTCCTCACTAAGAGGATATTTATAATTCTCTGTTAAATAATAGTATCAGAAATCTTAGAGATTTTTACAGATTCAAATAAGTTTACAAGTATAAAGAAAAAGTAACTTTAAACCACAGAAGAAGAGGAATTAGCGAGGGAATATATTACACTTTCGACCCCATGAATTGTAAATCCTTTATCGATAAAATTAAAATGTGGATCCTTGTAATTAGTGAAAATTATAAGGTAACTTGTGATTTTGATATAACAGCCGATGAGGTTAAGAATGCTTTGTATTCAATGAGAAAAGGTATGTCCGGTTCTTGATTGGCTTTCATTGGAATTTTATGTCCATGTTTATGTTTGGAAGTATATTAAAGACCCATTATTCTGTATGTACAAAGAATATGTAGAGCAGAAAGAAATAACAACTGCTTATTCCCAAACCTGATAAAAATAGACTTTTGATTGAGAACTGGTGGCCTATTACACTTTTAACTATTGATTATAAAATTCTGGCCCAGATTTGTGCAGCAGTTTAAAGATGGGTTTGGAAAGTGTTACCTTAGAGAGGTAATCAGGTTTCTTTAAATATCGGCACATAACTAATAACATAAGATTCGCGCTTGACCTTTTAGATTATTTTGATTTAGTGCAGTCTAATATTTTTATCCTATTCCTTGATTTCTATAAGGTGTTTGACACTATTGAATATCCATTTCTTCTACAAACTCCTAAATTATTTGGCTTTGGAGACTCTTGTATTAACACTATTTAAATTTTATTTACCAATGAATAAAGAGTTATAATACAATTAATCAACAAACATCCCACATATTTGAAATTAATAATGGAATGAGACCAGGCTGAAAATTCAGAAAATAAACCTCCTGATTATGTTGTAAGTTTTTTCATCTTAAATGCAAATTTCTTCATTCATAAACAAAGATTTAAAAAGCCACAGCTATCTTTCCCCTTGTTTATGATAGAAAGGTATTCACTTTTTGAAACTCCTAAACTAATTAGATTTAATAAAACGAACAATAGACTTTCAGTTCTACAAATCTTTTTTCCATCTGTCTCTTGGTAATAATTCTTCCACTTTTTCGATCATGCAACTGCCTTTTCGCATCTTTGTCATTTATTTTGTATTCTTCTATTATTCATTCAGTATTTGTCTTAGCTTTTTTCCTTTACTGTAATTAAAGTGTATTTTACGTTAGTGTTATACTATTTTATTTTGTATTGTTTCAATTTATCCTTGTAGAAACTGTGTTATAACTCTACCACAATCCCAGCCAATCAGAGACAAGAGTATGGTCACTCCCAGCCAATCAGAAGCTGAAGGGCGGGATTGCCTAGTCCTGACACCGCTTTCCTTTACTTCTGCTTTTAATGTGCATAAGGTAAATACATACTTATCTTACTTACTTATATTACAGTATCATGTTCTTTATGTCTCTTTATGTAACTTCGTACGAGGGGCGGATCTAGAAAATTATTCATGGGGTGGCAAGGGGGTGGCATTAAAATTATGAGTGATGGCAACACTGAAGCAAGCATCCTTGCATGATTTTTGTGGATTCAAGGAACGCTATTCTTATTCGGTGTATACACTAGGGTGCACATTTTTACATTGTCCTATAAAAATGAAATAAATTAATACTTATATTAAAATGTTACAGTACAAAACATTTAACACCTAATCGTTCATGTACAGCTACTACTGCAGCAACCTTTGTCTAAAGATTTTTTTAGGCATATCTGAACAATATATATTAAAGAACACTGAATGTAACCAGTTTAAGCAAAGTTAAGCATATATTGAGCACAACATACCATAGTCACCTGACAAACAGGGTGCTGCTGTTTCAAGCTCTCTCTCCTCTCTTTCAGTATCTGAGATCTCTTCCTCTCTTAACCTTGTTTCTTCCACCTCTTCAATCACTTCATGCTGGATATCTACTGCTTCTTCACGTCTTTAGCTCTTTGTCATCAGTTTCTACATTTCTTTCTTCCAACACTCCATCCCCTCCTCTGTCTTCCACAACTTTTTTTGTACCCTTTTCTATCTTATCCGCACCTTCCACTCCCACAGTATCTGATTCTGATTTTCCTTTTCTTTTTGGTTTAAAAACACTCTGCATGTCAGACTTTCTTTTCATAGTATCCTGGGAGATGCAACAAGTATGAAGTTTAGACTTTATTGTTTTCCAAACATACACTACACTCAACAATTTTGACTAACAAGGCTAACCAGGTAATAAGGCTAACGTTAAGTAGAACTGATTAAAAAAACTTGCTATTTAGTTGTCATATAATAATCTCAGGCAACACTTAGAACATTGTTACGATTTCTGAGATTCTGTTGTTAGATATCTCTCTGCTGTTGGACTTGTGTCTATTCTAGGTGGGTGTGGCTTGTTAATCAGCTGGATTGGTTCAACTCTGCATCCTATCCTGATATAAGGACCGCCCCAAACACTCAGCCTTTGCCATTTGATCTGAGATTTTTGAGATTTCGATTGACTGTTGTATGTTCCGTCGTTTGTTTGTTTTGAGTGTTGTGCCAGAGAGAAAGGAAGTGTGAACGTTGTAATCTTTGTAGTAGTATCTTTTTATGGACTGACTACCTGGTTTATTTAATCTTTCGCTCATTTGACTATTGTGTGGATTCTAATTCAGAGCTCATATAATTTTTAACTATGTCTCCAGATTATTTCTCTGGTGCCACCATAGGCAAGAAGTTATTCTACAGACTTTTGTTATTACTACATTTAATCGTGTGTATGTTAATGCATGTATATATGTAAATATATGTAAGTTATATATATAAACTTTTTCCTTTTTTTTTCTTTTTCCCACACCTGCACACAATGTGTCAGACTCCCCTTCTATATTTATCTTTCCTTTACTTATTAACCATACACGTTCCACAATCCATCAACACAAATATTCTTATACATCATCATTATACATTATACAAATCACAATCACAAATCATTATTACTAGGGATGCACCGATACCGGCCTCGATACCACATTTTCTAAAGTACTCGTACTCGTTAAAAGTCCCCCGATACCAGGGACCGATTACACGGTCTGAGAAATGTCTATGTTTGAGCGGCGTGTAAGGGGTTAATCACAAGTCCCCAGGCCCCGGCTGCAGCTCAGAGCGGGGAGAAGGCGAGGCGAAATGAGACATGTCAGCCATGTGGAATTATTTCAAAGTGAATGAAAACGACAAAACAAAGGCGAACTGCAAATTGTGCTCAGCAAAATTGTCCTAAGGAGGCTCAAAAGGTAGCGCATTTAACACAAGTCATTTAATCAAGCACCTAAAATCCCAACACGACAACGAGTATAAAGAGTTTACCCACGCTTCTAAACCAACACAACCCATGCTGCAGCAACCTCTTTAAAATTTTAAATCATGTTTTTATTAAGTACTTGGTATCGGTAAGTACTGAAATGCAAGTACTCGTACTCGTTTTCCAAAAAAGTGGTATCGGTGCATCCCTAATTATTACCTATTCTAATGTTCTGACCATGTATCTCCCCACCAGCCACCTGGACAGACTTTTTCTCCACCTGTCACCCTTGCCCTGCTAAAGGAAATGTCCAGTTCCTAGAGCAGTGGTTATACTGGAATTCTCTCAATCGCCTGTTCGGACCTACCTACCATGCCGATCATTGCACCTGGACGTACTCTGGTATCATGATGGTACTGTAGCGGTATCCACGAGATTTCCTTTCACACAGTAGTTGTATACTACATATTACCACAGTACCTAGGTATATTGTAGTACACGTTTACTTGTACCATGCCAACACATGCACGCACACCTACACATTCACATCCCTACCTACCATTATATCTAATCTTTCAACCACACTATTTGTTGATTAAAGGCAGCCCTACTTGAACAAAATGTTACACAATACAAACAAGCTCAGCAAGCACAAAAGCACATCAAATCATAAGCGCATTTGCTTTTTCTCCAAATTACATAAATTACATCATAGTTAATTACTCAATTTTCATAATTTGGTTCCCCGGGCCAGTACATCCCCCAAGAATCACACCATCCCCACAGACAGCAGAAAACTACAGCAGAATTTGTGTAACAGGTTTCAGGTTACCTTGTTTCTATTGCCGCCGCCGCGGTTCAGCCGACTGTAGGGCCGTTGACCCCAAGGGGCAGCAACAACGAGCCGGGTATCCTGTGCCGACTACGCCAATTATGTTGTATCTCATCATCCTGATCCACTCACAAGTTTATGCCGCACAGCTGATCGTGGTCTGAACTGTACTCTAAAAAATAACACTTTGCTGTACCCAAATTTTTACACTTAAAATAATGAGTAAATATTAAAGTTATGAAATAATATAAATATACTTCATGAACTGAAAAAAAGTAGAATGAACTACATTTAGTACAATGACATAAAATTGAGTAAATGTAATACAAATTACAAGTTAATGCAATGGATACTCTTAGTGAAGATGAGTAAAAAAAATGATTATTGTTTAAAAAAACATATGTGCTATATAAATATAAATATGCAAAATATAAACAAAGAATCAGTAGACACACAACACTTTTAATTAAACAAGTATTTGCCAAATTTGACAAGTCAAAACTCAATCTAGTTTACTTTGCAAATGACATTTAACACAATCAGAAAACCAGTGAGCTGAGTTCATTTCTCAACCCATACATCTGCCACAAACTTAGAATCTAATGAGTCACATTTTACATCGGAGAGAATGCCCACCTTCACACTCTTCAGTTTACTGCACACGGTGGGATCAACAGATGTGGCCATTAGGAATGCAAGCTTTTTCTCCCTAAAGGCCGCAATTCTGTCACCTTGCACCTCCAGGGTCCTGGTTCAACTCCCGTCTGGGAGTTTGCATGTTCTCCCCGTGCTTGGTGAGTTTCCTCCGGGTACTCTGGTTTCCTCTCACAGTCCAAAGACATGCAGGTTAGGTTCATTGGCATTCCCAAATTGGCCGTAGTGTGTGTATGTATGTATGCATGTATGTATGTGTGTGCCTTGCAATGGATTGGCACTCTGTCCAGGGTGTACCTCATCTTGTGCCCAAAGTCTGCTGGGATAGGCTCCAGGCTACCCGTGACCCTGATTAAGCGGTACAGATGATGAGTGTGAGTGAGTGTTGTGCTTCACTGAATATCCACCAGATGGCGCATGGAACGACTTTATCTAAAAGCCAGACCAAGTACAAGGATTGTGTAAGGTTTTATAATATTGTATGACATTGTAATCTAATGTATCAAGGTGCAGCGAACACAAGTTAAACTCGTCTTCTCTTAGCTTAAAGCTTAGCTTGGATACACTACTTCTTCACTTAAACCTAACAGATTGTGTATAATTAGTTAGCCTAAAACAATATTGTTTCTAATGCTAATACAAACATGAATTTTATTTTGTTTTAAAATAGATATTTCATGATACATGTGTATATACGTGCTTCATATGTTCATAATAATGAAATAAGATGTCCTGAATTGTGCTTTAAAATTCATAATAATTGTGTTATATAGCTTTTTTTATTTCTTAACAGGAACAAAACAATGAAGAACATAGCAATGCCTCAGTTTAAATGGCCTTAAAATGTATTTAATTTCCTGAGGGTAGGCTACCTGATAGAATTAACTATGTGAATGCCCTGTCAGCATCTTCGTTAAAACATGAAAATGTGTCGACATTGAGCACCATCAGAAGACATGAATGAACAAAGAAATCTTTATTTTCAACAAAATTTTTATATGCACACGAAGTGCTTCAGGCTTTTTACAGTAATAATCATCATGCTTTTCTGCTGTTTGTGTCCAGCAATGAACAATTATTTCATCCATTATCTGGAAATAATAGCTGTGATAAATAAATGTGATTGTGAATTTACGACTGAAATAAAGCTGGCCATAGCTTGTACTTTTACTTTACAAAGTAAAGTTACAGATAAACGTGTGCGATTTATCAATAAAATTGCAGACATACTCCCCCAGAAATGCAACAAACACAGATATATTGGCTACTCGCTAGATAAACGCTGGCTTTTCCAACACGACAGCGTGCGCCGATGTGAGCCGCTTTATTCACGTCAGAATATAATACAACATATTTTTGTATTCATTTTTTTGTGTGAATAAGATTTGCATTTCAATGAATGTTTCCCCTGCTGGCCAGTCTGCTACCGCCCAAGACTTTCAAGACAATCTACCAGGTTTGTTTATTCTCCAGAGAAAGCATAATACAACTGTCCATACAGGAAATAAAAAGAAAAGTGTCAAAATCAAAAAGTATCAAAGCCAGCTATGAAGTTTGATTTAATCGCTACCATTTAAGTTTTTTTTTTTTGGTCTATTTTTTTGCTGGGGAAATACATTTTAGGCAGAGAATTTTTAATAAAAAATTTTCAATTAACTTTCATTGGTTAACATTCATAGAATTCTTATTTTTTATTACTTTTGTCAGATTAAAGTTATTTCTGTGACCATTGTGAGTTTTTCTTTCATTGACCGAAGGGTACCAACAATTTTGTCCACGTGTGTATCTACTATACAGCATGCATATTCACTGTGTGCTTCATTTTTGTGTAATTGTTGGTGATTTACATACCCTTTCACTGTTTTAAAAGCAATGCCACATACAGGACATGTAATTTTTTTTTAGAACACTTGCCATATTGCAGACTCACTTCAATATATTGTATTGACACCTCCAAGCAGGAGTTCCAGGTAGGTAATCTTCCAATGCCTGCAAACAAGTGAGGGAGAGACAGAGACAGAAGTTTGCAAATGCTTGGGTAAAAATTAAGTAAGTAACATTGTATACACCAATTACTTTGCCACCAAATTATAACATGAAAGTCACTAATTCCTGATTAATCAGGAAAAAGTTAATCCGTGAAATCCCCTGTTTTTAAGCTGTATAGTACATCTACATTTAATATCTTATGAAACACTTCGTTTATATAAGCTGTACAATGTAGTACAATACTACACTATTTTATTTTTCTGTCATAACAGATTTGTAGATCAATTACACTTAATTTACTGAACTACTTTTTGACAACAAAAAGTTTCCCCTTTCAAACTCGAGTGCTTTTTTTTTTATCGCGAAAACAAGTCAACGTTGAATTTAAACAAAACAATTATCTTTCTCCAACACTTTTAACACGATGTATTGGCCTAATTAATATATGAGAGTTTGCGAGGTATATTTTGTTGGTGCTGCTAGCAAGTGTTCATTAGTTAGCCAGCGTCACACAAATACAGCCGCAAAAATACAACTCAAGGCTAACGTTGTTAGCAATTCAAAAATAAACAGGTAACGTTAAAAGCTGCAGCTAAAACTCTGCTGCACCCTCGCCAGTTTAACGCCTCAGCTACATTACCTAGCTTGTCTTCGGTAGTTTATCAAAATGTACACTTAGTGAGTTCTGTCGTAGAATGTGTCAATAAATACGTTAAATAATTTGAGTCAAAACTTTTGAAATTACCTCGCAAACGTGTTTCTTGTAACTCTCGTGTGTGGAACACAGCTAGAACATCCTCACAGCACCTTGCCGCCTTCTCCATATATGGCGCGCTTCCTCCCGCGTGCACCTTTCCGTGGAGTTCTGATGCCTGAACATGATTGCGCTACAAATCGTTTTCTACGGAGCCCCTAAAGGGACATGTATGAGGGGGGAGGGGAAGAGAAAAAAGGGGGCGGGGTTGGCTCTGGAGAAGTAAAAATAACGGTGGATTTTTTTCCCCCTCTAACGTTTTTTTTTCCACCCATGTGCCTTTAGGGGCTCAGTACTGTTTTCTGAACACAGAATAGTATGACATTTTTATGCATAAACGTTGTAGTTTTACTTTCATGTTATTTAATTTTTTTTATTATTAAATTGTTAAATTGCAAATATCGTTTTTTTAAACTCATTTTACATTTAATTTTGCATGTATTTTTTTTTACATTTACTATTTTATTATTATTATTTCATTTTATTCAGTTTATCACTAAAATGCATTTAAAGGCCTTAAATTACGAAATACTAAATAGTTTCAGAAATTCCACAAAAAATATATTTTTTAGTTAATCTTTTTAATAGTCATTTAAAATCTGTTTAAAAAAACAGCTATTTAGTGTATTTTGTTTATACAGAATTTCTTTGTAAAATCATGTCTCATATTTCAATTAACAGTTTATTGTTGTTATTTTAATAATAAATTCTGTCATTTAAAAAAAACTGAGAAAACACTGTAAAATGCATTGGCAAAAACTGTAAAAAAAAAAAAAAAAAAAAATTTTTTACAGTGTAGGATAAACCTTCTACCACCATGCCGAAAAAAACAATGGAGTTGAGGGAAGGAAAGTATGGTATTGGAGTGAAGAAACCAGTTTTGGACGAAGAGCGGATCGGTGGAAAGATACATTGTCCCAGATGAAAATGTATCTCATCTGCTTGGCATCCATTTGTTGTTCTGCTGTTGTGAGATCTGTCTAAAAATGTGATAATGTGAGCCGTGTTTTAAGGACCTAACTTGGCATGGTGGTGTAGGTTCCCATTCTGTGTGATTGCAGCGCACACTGTGATGTTGCCTCCACGTTGGCCCAGGACATTCAAAATAGTTCTATGGCCAATTATGTTTCTCCCTCTTCTTCTTCTTACTTTAGTCAGGTTGAACCCTATGAAAATAAATTCATGTGAGATTGGATCACCATCAATTAGCAGAACTCTCTGAAGAAAAAAAATTAGACAACATGTAAAAAGGTTTTATGTGCAGCGGACAATACTGAAGTGGACATTACTTCGCTCAACATATTGATGCCATAGGTCTTTTACTCCTTCAGAATTTCTTTCAAATGGCACTCTGTACAGTTGTTTCATCTGGATGTGATGCTTTTTAAGGATTTGCACCAGTGTTGTTAGAGAGACCTGATGGACATTGAAAACTGTATGGTCATTCAGGATGTTTGTTTGAGTTTCTCTAAGACCTGTCACATTATTGGCCACAACCATGTTTATAATAGCTCTCGCTTGTTCCTTTCGAGGAATGTTTTCGACTCTCAATCCTATGTACTGTAGATCAATCAAAATACATGTGACAGTAAATGTCACAAGACAGCACACAAGACATTGTCTCAAACATGGAACACAGTGAATGGTACCAAATAGTCATGATGGTTGTCATGTACTGTATACTGTACTGTAGACAGCAGAGAAAAGTTGTTTTTATTTATACTTACCTGTACTTTGACCGGTTGGGCTGAACTCTCTGCCAGCCTCTCTCAGTGTCAACCCATGTCAACCCATGGTTTACAACATGGTCAACCAAGGTTGCTCAAATCGCATCTGATAAATTTGGTCCCGGCCTTGCTTATCCACGTCCTCTTCCTCTCCCTCTTCATCTCCTTCTTCCTCTCTCTATCCCCCCCCCCCCCACTTCTTCCATGGACTGCTGGACTGCCCATTTCATCCTAACTTCTTCTCTTACTTCGACATCGCCTTCGATTTTTGTTGAAGATAGATAAACTCACCTGTTGCCTTTTTATAGTGCTTACGCCTGATCGTTAAGTTTATAGATACGCATCTAAATGCCTGCACATGTGACGACCATGTTTGATTAATTGATTTACAGTATAGAGCTGGTATTTTGGAAAGCAGTGTCTTGATATGGCAAAGACGTAACATTATGTTAGATTTCTGTGTCTAACTGTGTCTGTTAGAAGTGTGTTTAGTGTTTTGAAAAAAGTGCGAGGCTGATGTCTTAAGTCTAGTGTTAGTCAGTAAATCTCGTGTGTGTGTGTGTGTGTGTGTGTGTGTGTGTGTGTGTGTGTGTGTGTGTGTGTGGCTTCCAGCTGAAAATACAGTGTGTATCAAAAGCACGAGCTTTTTATATCATTTAAAAACATTTATTACATCAGTAGCAGCCGTGTGCTCACGCAGGACATAATTTTTCAGGTACATAATTGGATCTAAATGAGGTTTTAGAGAAATACTGTATACACCCTTAACACCCGCAACAAGCAGTGTTGCACTTCAGTAAATTTAAACATTTTATTTTAGTGCACCTTTTAACCTTACTATAATAAGCTTAGTAACTTAGTCTCGTTGTAAACTTTGATTTGAAGGTTTTTGAATCTAGAATCACATGATTTGATTCAGTTAATTATTTAATATCTCATTTATATTTAATCACATATTTGTTACATAAAATGTTATTTATTGTATATATTAATTAAAGTTTTTATTTTATTTTATTTTATTTTAATTTTTACCCAGCTCGTTTAAGAAGTGGATATGATGGAGCCAGTCAGAGTGCTGAGCAGTGAGATGCAGAGCAGATCCCATGACTGGGGCGTTATTGCCCCACTTTGTGAAGTAAGACCTTTACAGCTAATGCTTTCCTTTACCAGTGGACAAGCTTTTGTTCGGATGCCCCAAACAATTGGAAATGGGATTCATTAGAGAAAATGACTTTACCCCAGTCCTCAGCAGTCCAATCCCTGTAGCTTTTGCAGAATATCAGTCTGCCCCTGACTTTTCCTGGAGAGAAGTGGCTTCTTTGCTGCCCTGCTTGAAATGTATTGTCTATCAAAATCCAATACAATCAATAAAGCATCTGTGTGTGTGTGTGTGTGTGTGTGTGTGTATTTGTGTGTGTGTGTGTGTGTGTGTGTGTGTGTGTGAGAGACATGTGACTTGTGAGTGTGTTTATCTTTAGTACTGTGCAAAAATCTTAGGCAACCTTTTATGTATTTTGATTGAATTTTGTTGTACATGTTTATTTTATGTATATTTCTGTATATTATTTTAAGTACTGTACACATTGTACAGAAAAAGAGTTTGTAGAAATATGAGGCTTTAAAAGTCTTCAAAGGCTTCAAGCTTATTTTAAAAGATTACAGCTAAAAATAATCTGATCAGCTTTAATGTAATCAGCAATATTATTGTTTCAGGTTCAAGTCCATGTACTGGACTTGTCTGCCTTTCTTTTTGTATTTGAAATGACTCCAGACTCCAAATTCATGTATACCACTTTGGCAGTGTTATTTCAGTATTAAGTAATCCCAGTAAAAATACTCAGCTTTTCTAATTAATATCCATTGGTGTTTGTTTACAGCCTTATTTGAAAGTAGGTTATTAAATCCAGCATATAAAATGTTCATAACATTGCTTTTACTCAACATTTTGATTTCACTTATGGTTCAGGTTAAACTTCAGGCAGACACTGTATCTAATAGTGTCATTAAATGATGTCCAGCAGTCAATTAAAGACACGCCCACGGCTTGACGCATACACAGTATGCTATTAAAACGTGTGGTTTATAATCTTGCACAAAACTTCTCATAAATTCATTTCTACTCAACATTTTGATTTCACTCATGTCAAAAGGTTTCACTTCTGGCAAATACCCAAGGACTGGCAAAGTTTTATAAAATCCTGTCTAGCCAGTTTTGCATGATGCTATGACATAAACTGGCTGGACAGAGATAAAATTATGACATCACATGACAGCATGCGACATGGTCAAGACGATCTGGTAAAGTTCAAACTGAGCATCAGAATGGAGAAGAAATGTGATTTAAATGACATTGTTGGGGCCAGATGGGCTGGACTGAGTATTTCCAACACTACTCATATACTGGGATTGCTAGAGAATGGTTTTAAAGAAGAAAACATCCAGTGAGGGCAGTTCTAAGGGTGAAAATGCCTTGTACGTACACGCCAGCGGTCAGATGAGAATCAATAGGTCAGAGATTCAAGCTGATAAGAAGGCAAAAATAACTCAAAGGACATCATGTTACAACTCAAGTATGCTAAAGAGCATCTTAGAAAGCACACATGTTGAAAGTTGAAGCAGATGGGCTACAGCAGCAGAATATCATACCAGAGGTCACCCATGTCAGTTAAGAACAGAAAACTGAGGAACAGAACATTTTAGCACATTTTGGGCCCTTTAGTAATAATTGAGCATGGTTTAAATCACATCCTACCTGAGTAAACATAAATACCTCTACCGTCCTTTATTTAGGTTTGTGATGCTCAGGCAACCATCCAGCCATAATACGAAAAAAAAACAAACAAGTAACATTAATAAAGTGTGTTATACAGATCTGGCTATTAAGAATGCGCGCTTTTCCCACGAGATCCCGCAATTTGGTGTGCGACATGCTGCGAGATCCCTTAAGCAACATTCGGGTATTTAAATAAATGTGCTGTGCTTTACAGAATATCTGCCAGATGGCGCATGGAGGGACTTTATCTAAAAGCCAGACAAGTACAACGAAGAATTGTGTATAATTATTTAGCCTAAAAATATTGTTTCCAATGCTGAAGCAAACATGAATTTTATTTTGTTTTTCAATAATAATATTTTCTGATGAATCTGCGTATATGTGCTTCATATTATGTCCATAATGATGAAAAGAGATCCCCTAAATTATGAGGCACCGTATAGGGCTTAAATCAAACTTCACACACACGTGAAACACTTGCATACACATATACACTCGTGGACAAAATTGTTGGTACCCTTCGGTCAATGAAAGAAAAACTGACAATGGTCACAGAAATAACTTTAATCTGACAAAAGTAATAATAAATAAGAATTCTATGAATGTTAACCAATGAAAGTCAGACATTGCTTTTCAACCATGCTTCAATGGAATTATAAAAAAAATTAACTCATGGACCAGGCCTGGACAAAAATGATGGTACTCCTAACGTAATAGTTTGTTGCACAACCTTTTGAGGCAATCACTGCAATCAAACGATTCCTGTAACTGTCAATGAGACTTCTGCACCTCTCTGCAGGTATTTTGGCCCACTCCTCATGAGCAAGCTGCTCCAGTTGTTTCCGGTTTGAAGGGTGTCTTTTCCAGACAGCATGTTTCAGCTCCTTCCAAAGATGCTCAATAGGATTGAGGTCAGGGCTCATAGAAGGCCACTTTAGAATAGTCCAATGTTTTCCTCTTAGCCATTCTTGGGTGTTTTTAGCTGTGTGTTTTGGGTCATTGTCCTGTTGCAAGAGCCATGACCTGTGACTGAGACCCAGCTTTCTGACACTGGCCAGCACATTTCTCTCTAGAATCCCTTGATAGTCTTGAGATTTCATTGTACCCTGCACAGATTCAAGACACCCTGTGCCAGATGCAGCAAAGCAGCCCCAGAACATAACAGAGCCTCCTCCATGTTTCACAGTAGGGACAGTGTTCTTTTCTTCATATGCTTCATTTTTCCGTCTGTGAACATAGAGCTGATGTGCCTTGGCAAAAAGTTCCATTTTTCTCTCATCTGTCCATAGGACATTCTCCCAGAAGCTTTGTGGCTTGTCAACATGTAGTTTGGCATATTCCAGTCTGGATTTTTTCTGATTTGTTTCCAACAATGGTGTCCTCCTTGGTCGTCTCCCATGTAGTTCACTTTGGCTGAAACAACGACGGATGGTGCGATCTGACACTGATGTTCCTTGAGCATGAAGTTCACCTTGGATCTCTTTAGAAGTCTTTCTGGGCTCTTTTGCTACCATTGGGATTATCTGTCTCTTTGATTTGTCATGAATTTTCCTCGTGCGGCCACGTCCAGGGAGGTTGGCTACAGTCCCATGGATCTTAAATTTCTGAATAATATGTGCAACTGTAGTCACAGGAACATCCAGCTGCTTGGAAATGGTCTTATAGCCTTTACCTTTAACATGCTTGTCTATAATTTTCTTTCGAATCTCCTGAGACAACTCTTTCCTTCGCTTCCTCTGGTCCATGTTGAGTGTGGTACATACCATGTCACCAAACAACACAGTGACGACCTGGAGCCCTATATATAGGCCCACTGACTGATTACAAGATTGTAGACACCTGTGATGCTAATTAGTGGACACACCTTGAATTAACGTCCATTTGGTCACATTATTTTCAGTATTTTCTAGGGGTACCATCATTTTTGTCCAGGCCTGTTCCATGAGTTTATTTTTTTAAATAATTCCGTTGAAGCATGGTTGAAAAGCAATGTCTGACTTTCAGTGGTTAACATTCATAGATTTTTTTTTAATTATTACTTTTGTCAGATTAAAGTTATTTCTGTGACCATTGTGAGTTTTTCTTTCATTGACCGAAGGGTACCAACAATTTTGTCCACGTGTGTATGAAACAGTCACACATCTATATATACTACTAACTGCTCACACAACTACATATGAAATGCACGCAGACATGCACATGTACAAAAGGTAAACCTACCATGACCTTAAGAACTTCCATTCGTAAACCTACCGCGAAAACTAAAAAGAGGGAAGTGGAAGAACAAAGCCCATCACTTTCTTTTATACCGCTGAGGCTAATGGGTTTTGTAGTTCCCAAAATGAATCCCCTGACTTATTAACCCTAGTTTAGTGTATATTACCAATATTTTCAAATCTTCAATAGTACATTGCAAATAAACTAATGAAAAATTGTACCATCAATTAATATATAAAAAAGTATTTTAAAATATATAAAAATATATAATCAAAAGTATAACATCATGCTTTTATACGTTTTTGGAATTAAAAATTATTGTGTTATAGTAGACTTTACAAAAGTATATTATAGGAAAATATAATTTATGTGAAAGATTAATTAGTTTAAATTTATATAAAATACATTAGAGTTTTTAATATACGGTAGTCTCAGTATATTTATATATAATATATAGTTATATATAAATATATATAGTTATATCTGAATATACTTCTTCATATGTACTTATTCATGCTCATATTTAGTGCACTACTCTAACGTGCTCGCACTCTCAAACCCGTTTTTGCATGCTGAAACTCACTTTTGCGTGTTCAAGGTCATAATGTGGGTTTGAACTCTCTCTCTTCTATTGGCTGAATATCATAAAGCTACACTTTCACAGACTGGAGCAGCATTTGAACTCAACTATTCCAACCAACCAGAGATTAGAGTAGGGGCTGAACAGATTCGGATTGTCTGTTTTCTGATTGGCTCCTCAGTCCTCCACTTCAAGTTTGAATTATTGTTTATATCGTTATTTTCATAGGCATAAGATAAATGTCATGGTTTTTGTTAGGTTGTTTGAAATTAAGTACATAGTTTAGAAATTATAGAATGTATTGTCTAATGTGTTGTTGCTAAATCGTATGTGTTTCACTTTTGGTATAATGAGTCCAAATCAAACAGAAATGCACCAGGTCAGATTGCTCTCTATGGTGCACTTGTGGGAGTTGGTCAAAACTTCCCGAGTCTCCACAATAAGTAGGCACACTGTGTCAAGGGCCAGGTCAGGTCATGTGTGAGGTACAAACCAAGGACTACCTTCTGTAGTCCACAATCATCTCATTAGTCTTTCCAATGTTGAGGCAGAGCTTCCTGTTAACATTACATTACTCTGATAATGCTCTGATCTTTGTAGGCCATCTCATTTTTTTCCATAATAAGGCACAGGATGATGGTGTCATCAGCAATCTGGTGTGAGCAGACATGGTGACTTTATTGACTTGTCACTCATCACCAGCACAGCTAGTAGAGTCAGAGGTGAATGGCAAAATAGGGAGAGGAAAAGTTCAGAAACTGATGTGTTTAATAACAGAATATATAACACAAAATTATTAACTGTGATGCTTTTGAGATTAAACAATGCAATTTTTGTAAACAATGATTTAATATTAACGCGCACCTAATGAGAACATTATTGTCAGGGATAACCCCTAGAGGGCGCCAAAGCGCCCTTTGTTTGTAGTTCCTTTTGTTTAAACTTCTGTTCCCATGGGGCAACTCGGTCAGGTGACCAGGAAGCGCTCACCTGAGCCGAGTTGGTGATTAGTTTTATTATAAATAGTTTGGTTTCTTTGAGTTTCTTGTCTTGCGTCTGTTGATTCACCTCGTTAACGTCTGTGTTTAGTTCGTGCTTATTCTATACGTGTTTTAGTTTCAGTTTCATTTAAAGTATATTTGTTTGTTCATT
This sequence comes from Clarias magur, assembly GCA_013621035.1. Lineage (NCBI taxonomy): Eukaryota > Metazoa > Chordata > Actinopteri > Siluriformes > Clariidae > Clarias > Clarias magur. Next base: position 843,475 of record QNUK01000144.1, on the reverse strand, counting down.
TCCCTGTGTTTATGTTTATAATCAATAAACATCGTTTCCCTGAACCACCTGGATCCTCTGCAATTATGCCTCGCACCCAGAAACGTGACAGAACGCAAGACCGTGAAAGAGGCATAGCAGAGGAGGGGGGCAACGATGTTTGAAGTTTGGGGAACCGACGCGGAGAGCAGGAGGAGAACCAAACGGTGTAGTGAAAGGCGGAGAAGGAAACGGGACAGAGAGGAGCTAAGACAGCAGCAAGACTAGGATGGCTGCCGGCTGGCGATACGGCGCACGCCGTTCAGGAGCAGCGCAATTCAGGGGGACAGGAGTCCCCGCACCGGCCGGAGTGCAGAGACCAGGCGGTCCAAACTCGGCGGTGACCAGGGTGAAAGGACACCCCAAAGCGTGCGGCTACAAGGAACGGCGTGTGGGCGGTATGCACAGCCGGGAGCAGCCTCCCAGCTAGACTGGGGCAGCGTTGGGCGGAGCGCCGAAGAGAATGAAGGGCGCATCCGTAACCTGCAGGAGCAGGTAGCTGACCTCCAGGAAATGCTGATGCAGCTGCGCCTCGAGGAGGGTCCAGACCTGCCAACTCCTTTCCCTTGTTTCAGCGACGACGAAGACGGTGAGCTCAACTACATGGCTTTTTCTGATGACAGCGACGGGCACTACTATTTGCTGTATAACGTCAACGCTAAAAGCGAGCTCGGCAGCGACGACGAAGACGGCGAGCTCATCTTTCCGCCGCGCAACGGCAGCGACGACAGCGAGCTCTATATTCTGCCACGTAGCTGCTTCGTCACGCACAGCGAGCTGCCGCCGCTGCACGGCGCCCTCGCCGAGGTCAGCGAGCTTCCTCTTCCTCCGCTGCCGCCTTCAGACATTGGACCCTGGGGGGGATGCCCTGGACCTCCTGTGGCGCCCCGGAGTTGCGCCCTTTGAGGGGGGGTTATGTCAGGGATAACCCCTAGAGGGCGCCAAAGCGCCCTTTGTTTTTGTTTGTAGTTCCTTTTGTTTAAACTTCTGTTCCCATGGGGCAACTCGGTCAGGTGACCAGGGGGCGCTCACCTGAGCCGAGTTGGTGATTAGTTTTATTATAAATAATTTGGTTTCTTTGAGTTTCTTGTCTTGCGTCTGTTGATTCACCTCGTTAACGTCTGTGTTTAGTTCGTGCTTATTCTATACGTGTTTTAGTTTCAGTTTTCATTTATAAAGTTTCTTTGTTTTGTGTTTTCCCTGACTTTATGTTAAATAAACATCGTTTCCCTGAACCACCTGGATCCTCTGCATTTATGCCTCGCACCCAGAAACGTGACAATTATTTGTTGATGTGTTCAGTAAAATCTGTGGGGTAAATTTAATGAGCTCATCAGTGATTGCTCTTGGCGGGGAATCTGATGGAAAGGAAAACAATCTTAGAAAAGACATAAGAAAAATATTCTCAGGTCTGATGTGGAAAACTTCTTTTAGCCAAATTGCACCACATCCTGTTAAAAGAGATACTACTCATCAACTGGACAAAGAAGAGGGTGTTACAGGAAATATTTTCAGAATTGAGGTAAATTATAAATGCAGGCAAATATAGTGTGGTCCATGAAAAAGCCTTACTTCAGGGTGCACACAACCTCAGACTGGGGTGAAGGTTCATCTTTTAGTATGACACTGATCTGAAACGTACAGAGACAAACAATGCTGAAGTGATGTTAGAGCTCTCTGAATACTCTCAATGTCCTTACTTGGCCCAAAAACCCACCAGCCTTCAATACAATAGAACATTTGTAGAGAGAGCTGAGGATGTCAGTTAACACTTTCCTGCCTGACCAAACGCATGTGTGCAAAAGCTGTAAATGCTTCTTATGGTAATTCCACAAAGTACTGAAAAAAAGGGTCTGAATAATTCATCTTTAAAGAAATTTTAGTTTTAGATTTACAATCTGCAAATACATTTTTCACTTTGAAAATGAAAATTTCACAGAAAATGGAATTTTCTGTATTGATCAATGGACAGGAGAAGATAAATATAATCAATATAAATACAAATCGATAACAAAAGGTGAATTGGATCTAAATAATTACTTTCCAAAATGACTCATGTGAAGCCATCCCGTAAAACACAAACCTAAGAACATAGACATGCCAGCTGTCCATTTTTAGATCTCACACATGATACATTTTCATGCATGTTTCTGCATCTGAGCTGTGAAACCTGAAACTCATCTGTGGTTCATCTGCTTCTGACCATAACCTTTTGTCATGCATTATTTTATTTTTTTTTGGGTCAATGGGCAAAAAAAAAAAAAAGAAAGAAAAAGAAACTGCATAGATCATGTTTCTAGTTATTCTGTTAAAATAATGGAATTTTCATTGCTATTCATAATACTGATAATTACATACAGAGATACAAACTAGGAGGAAAAAATTATGAGTTTAGAACAGATACATTTAGATTCTCCGGATCAGGCAGTTTTACTGCTATTTAACTATTAAGCAACATCGCTCGTCACACTTTTTACAAATATAATCAGTTTACAGTTGTTTTTATGAAAATAGTTTTATATCTTCATATTTAAAAATGTTAAAATTAATTACAAATATAAAAAAAACAGTGGTCCCAAATATTTCTCACATTTAAAAAATATATATATAATAAAAATAAATAAATAAATAAATAAATATTATGTGCTTGCATAATATTATAATGTGTGCGCTGTTCCGTCACACACATGCAGTAGTACTGTATATAAAATTGTAGTGGACGTTACAACCTGTCCCCGTTTCTTCGCCGTAATTAGTTGCTCTGTTTATTCCCTCTTGTTTGTTGTCCTGTGTCAGATCGTTGGTCCATGTCATTTGCTTGCTTCCTGTCCAGTTTAGTCCAGTGTTTGCAATATCTTGTTTTGTTCAGTTTTTTTCCCCACACTCTTTTTCCCTTTCTCTCGTTGTTTTTTGTCTCCTTTTAGCATCCAGGTCCGGTTTTGTTTTAGTTTGCGCTGATCAAACTAAATCAGCCCGTCCTGTGGCTGGCCTGTTGTTGCTCTTCTTCGCGGCTATGTAGTTCAGCGGATCTCGGCCCCATGCTGTCCATCGAAGAAACTACAGCTACGCTTCCAAGTCAAAGACATTTTGCTCGTGTTTTTCTTCTTGAGAACAATCTTGTTTGTGTCTAGTTTATTTTTGCCTGATTTTGAAGATCTATTAAAATAGATGATTATTTTACTTTTGAAGACTATTAAAATAAAGTTTTGGAAGTGACCTGCATCTGATTCCCTGAAACAGTCAAAGTCCAGACTTAAATCCAATTTAGAATCTGGGGAAATACTTAAAAATTGCTGTTCACAGATGCTCTCCACCCAATCCGACTGAGTTTAAACTATTTTGCAAAGACGAATGGGCAAAGATTTCATTCTCTAGATGTGCAAAGCTGGTAAAGACACACAGCTTACAGATGTACGCCAAAGGATTTGCAGCTGTAATTGCAGTGAAAGGTGGTTCTTGATAGTCTAGTATTGACTCAGAGGGGCTGAGTACAAATGCATGCCACACTTTTCAGATATTTATTTGTAAAAACAACTTCGAATACCATTTATCCTTTTCCTTTCACTTCACAATTATGTGCCAATTAATGTTGGTCTATCACATAAAATATACATTTGTGGTTGTAACATGACAAACTGTGATACAGCTCAAGGGGTATGAATACTTTTGCAAGGCACTGTGCATGTTTTTTGTATTTAAAATGATCTTAAATAGAGCATCATTTATTGATCCATATCCAGACAAAGCAAGATTGTTAATACTTGCTTATGGTACATAGAAGTAAGGACATACTCAGGACCTTAGAGGTCAGATGAAGAGGAAATGTCTGATATAATTTAATGAATATGCAAGTGGTTTTCACTGGTACAAGCAGAAGCAGGCGAGTATTTATACATTGCTAGATGGCGCTTCCGCTGTTTTGGCAGACATAACCACAGGTCTGAGGTTTTGAGGGTGATATATGTACCTTGCTAAGAGCCAACACAAAATCAACTCAAACAAAGCCAAATAACCAAGTAAATTCTGTATTAAAGATTTTCAAGCTGCTTTGATGTGCTTTATAACACTATTTTATAGCTCTTTAAAGACTGAAAAACAGTACTTTGTAGAAACACGAAACATGGAGGGTCTTCCACTTCCACTGTTACAAAATGAAAGAAAATCTTGATGATTTTTAACTTAAATGGTTTTCTTACACGCCTGAATTATAACATCAAAACTTTCTTGGCTAATGCTAAACAAAAGTACAATGGAACCTTGGATTGAGCATAACTTGGTCTGCAAGTGTTTTGCAAGATGAGATTTTTTTATATATATAAAAAATATAATATAAAAGACTTTACTACAAAAAACAAATAAAAAAATCATGGGCTCTGACATGAGCAGAATGTTGAGGATTCACTTTTCCATTCACGAGGCCTCAGACTGTGTGACTCTTTCCCCCTGTACAATTCCCTTACACAGTGATGTATATTGGTTCATTTCTGTAAATAGTGCATGCGTGCAACACCCTGTTCCTTAAAATGTGTGTGTGTGTGTGTGTGTGTGTGTCACAACAATCGATAGTTTTATACCCATTGCATATAAAACCTTCTTACCAGCTTGTTATTAAACATACAGCCAAAACACACTATTGGTGCTGATTTATTTTTTATGTTATATATATAATCCAGAAAATGTGTGTACCAAAGATGCTGCTTCTGAAATTTATACAAAATGGAAGTGACCAATCTTGCTTATCCAAAAAATTCACGTGGCTAACTTCGGGCATTATAGAAAGATGATTTTGTATGTGTGCGCCCTGTCACAAAGCTAAATTTTTAAACTGGTATTTTGAGCATGACAATGAGTCCACAGTCACCAGATCTCAATCCAACAGAGCCCCTTGGAGATGTGGTGGAATGTGAGATTTGCGTCATAGATGTGCAGCCGACACATCTGCGTGATACGCTCATGTCAATATGGACCAAAACCTCTAACGGAGGTTTCCAGCACCTTGTTGAATATATACCATGAAGAATTAAAGCAGTTTTGAAGACAAAACAGGGTCCAACCAAGTACTAGCAAGTGTACCAAATGAAGTGACCTATGAGTTTACGTCATTCTTTTTCGATGAGGTCTTGCTTGGGACAGTGTTATTATAGGAGATTTCACAAAATTGTATCATGAACATGTATCTTTCTGTACACTTACTACACAATTGTATTAGACTGTACAACCAGACCATCATTCAGTGGTGTATTAACCAGAACAAAAATAAGATGATCTTAGATGCGAGTTAATCGATCACAATAGACACATCACTTGTAGAAAAGCTGCCATCTCTCTCCCATTGAGAGTGAGACACATACAATCACTCATCTTCACACACTTTTACACCACATATGCAATTTCTCACCATTTCAAATATAAAACAGTTTAATAAAATAATAATAAAAATTGTAAAAAATGAAAACAAAAATTATCAGATGCTACAGTGTGTACATGCCAACAATCTGTTTGGGAGGCACAAGAAAAAAAGCCTTTTATAACCTACAATCACAAACAAACATCTAGTGTTTTCTAAGTGGTACTGGGACTTCAACTGGGACCGTGTGCTGTGGTCAAATGAGATAACAGATAGAGATTGTTGGCAACAAACAGTCGAAGTCGGTCTGGCATAAAGCAAAAGATGAGTATGAGGAAAAGCACCTCATGCCCACTGTGAAGTACGGGGGAGGATCTGTAATCCTCTGGGCCTGTTTCTCTTCCAAAGGCCCTGTGAACCTTGTTACAGTGCATGGCATCATGAACTCTTTGAAATACCAGAACATTTTAAATCAAAACCTGATGGCCTCTGTCAGAAAGCTGAAGATGGGTCGTCATTGGGTCTTTCAGGAGGATAATGACCCAGACATGTGGAATCTACACAAAAATGGTTCAGCGGGCACAAAATCAAGCTCCTCTCATGGTCATCTCAGTCCCCAGACCTCAACCCAATTGAAAACCTGTGGAGTGAGCTGAAGAGGAGAGTGCAGAGGAGAGGACCCAGGATGATCTCTGGATGATCTAAAAAGATTGTGCAAAGAGGGATCAGGGGGGTCAGGGGTAGCTCAGTGGTTAAGGCATTGGACTACGGTTTCGGAAGATCCCGGGTTCAAGTCCCACGACCACCAAGTTGTCCCTGTTGGGCCCTTGAGCAAGGCCCTTAACCCCAACTGCTTAGATGTATAATGAGATTAAAAAAAAAAAGTAAGTTGCTCTGGATAAGGGCGTCTGCCAAATGCCTAGATCTAGGAATGGTCAAAGATCCCTCTATCTGTAGTCTCCAATCTTGTGAAATGTTATAGGAGGAGATTAAGTGCTGTCTTGTTGGCAAAAGTATTAACATTGGGGTGCCAATAAGTGTGGTACACATGATTTCATGTCTTTTTTTTTTTTGCATTGTGGTTCTATATTGATTAAATAAATTAAAAAAAAATTATTAGAACCCTAAGAACACATCTTAACCAGGAGTACAATGATTGTGGAGGGTTTGAGTGGTGATTTCCTAAAAGAGTAAAATGTACCACACTGAATAGTCAACACTTAAAAAAAGAACGAAAAGTCAGTGAAAATGCCTGCAGTGTGAGTTTTATTTTCAAGTTTTTATTTTACTCTGAACACTTACATAATGTTCAGTGTGTAACAATCTTGATTTTGTAAAGCTTATGTGTTTTTGAGTTTAAAAAAGAAAGAATAAAAAAGAAAATACGATTTCTCAAGCGCTTTTAAGTCCTATTTAAAGGTTCAAAGTTGACCTAACAGAAAACACTGAAAATGTTGACATAATGAGTTAGTAATTAGTAATCTCGACAATAAGACATGAAAAAACTGACTGAACTAGTAAAAAACAAGTTAATTAAAAACTCGCTGGGTCAACTAAGGTTTAATTACTGAACAGACTTTCTAATGCAAATTAACACGCACAAAGTTGGTTTTGAAGTTGGCGCATGCGCGCTGATATGTTTCTGAAGTTGGCGCATGCGTGTTGGGTGCAGCGGGTATTTTGAACATCATCTGGATTAGTATCCCGTTTCTCCACCTCACAACGGACAACTTCTTTTAAACTTTGGTAAGTGCACATATTTATATCGAAGTCCTTTGTAGAAATTGTCTTAACATAAATGAGCGTTATTATATGGCGCTCTTTGTGAAGTACATAGAGCTTGGTGCAGTTGTTTATTTAACGTGAGACAGTGAGAAAGATGCAAGTCATCCTGTAACCTGAGTTCCTATAATCAATATATTTTGTATTATTTTAAGTTTACTACATTTATTTGGCATTTATTACAGGTATTGCATATGATGAAGTATTTATTTAATTATGTTTTAATTTAGAATGGAATATTATTTAATTATGATTTACAGCACATTATTTTCTCTATATCCCTGCATGTGTGATATTTGATTTATTGGTAATGTTGCTTATGTTAAGAGGAACTAACAGGTTACCTGCCTGGGGTTTCCCATGGGACAGGTGAGAGTGTGACACGGTGGGAGAGAAGCACAAGAGAGCAGTTTGTCTTGCAGTTTGGCTTAATAAAATAAGTTGTTGCAAACTTAACTGTAGCCGTTTATTACCCACAGCCAAAGAGACAGGAGAAGAGTAAGACAAGTCTAGAAAGTCTGGTTACATTCATAATTACACTTCTACACGTGGTATTTAAAATCTGCAGTATTTGCACCACGAATGTGTTTGTAATCTTTGCATTTAACATTTCAGAACACATTCTCTCAATATTCTCCTGGATAAACACATTTCCAGACTTCATCACAAGACCTCAAACTTTGCCATTTCATGTAAGTAAACATTTACAATGCAGTATTTTTAATGATTTTAAGAACGGAATATGAAGTTAGGGCAAAAAATAATTCTTGTTATACCTTACTAGTTTACTTTTTGATGTAACACTATTCATACCCCATTTCATTAAATATTACAAAAAAAAGTAAAAAGACTATTGAATATTTTGGTCAATATAATTGGTCAGATTATCTCTGCACTAACGTTCAAAAGTTTTAGATCTGAATTATTTTTTTGTTTTTAAATGAGTTTTATGTTAATCAATGCTACATTTATTTGATCAATATAAAATACTACATTTATTTGATATAGTAAAACTGGAATAAGGTGAAAATGTTAGACTTCAAAATTTCTGTTGTCTACTGGAACGTACTGTACTTAACTGTAATTTATTGCTGTGACATTAAGCTGAATGTTCTGCATCATTACTCAAGTCTTTTTGAGAATGTTAGCCTGGGGGGGGTATTGTTTCCACAAAACTCAATAAATGTTTCTTGATCATTATGAATGAATTAAAGAAATAGTGATTTCTGCGGATCATGTGACACTGAAGACTGGAGTAATGATGTAGAAAATACAGCTTTACATCACAGCAATAAACAATGTACCTTCTGTGAAATTGAATGTCAGGGAGTGTATTGTAATATTTGGCAAAATATTCATACCTTCCAAAGAAAAATGTCAAAAAGCACATAATATACAGTACAAGTGAGAGAAAAGATCAGAACTTCAGGCAACGTTTCAGATTAATATCTGGAGTCATTAAAAGACTCCAGAAGACTATCACGTGAGGCCAGGCGCGCGTGTCTGTGTGTGTGTGTATGTGTGTATGTGTGTATGTGTGTATGTGTGTATGTGTGTGTGGCCAATAAGTATAAATCAGGGATTACCTAACAAACTGGAAAGTGAGTGTGTACAGTATAATGAACAGGATTGTTTACTGAGGTATTTTTTAACATGTTTTTTGTTATATTTAATATCCTAAACTAAGCATAAAATATCCACTTTATATAAGCAATTCACCTACAACTATTTTAACATGCGTCTTATTCTTCTTCTGTGTCTTGCCAGGGTAAATGCTACTGGGTGTATTACTTTCTTACTCAGTAAGAGGTAGCTGGTTCTATCTCATTTCCTTTTCTTTTTTGCATACATGGATCATGCATGTACTGTATAACTGCTTTGCGATCAGTACTGTAGGTGGTTTACAGGTTAGATTCACACCTCTGGTCTGTGTATGTGAAGTTTGCATGTTGTTCGGCATGCTGGTGCCCAGGAGGAGTGAAGTCACAGTGCTAATCACTACATCACCATGCCGACTGGATGTTTTCCTTCAATGAGCAAATACTGATCTAAGCCACAGTGCCCTAGTCTCAATCTGATTAATTTAACAGTATCTCTTTAACTTCCTGGCTTATTAACAACTTGTTTGACATGGGTTTATAGTGAGTGACAGTGTCTTACTTTTGTCTCTTTCTCTCACTGATCTTGCCATTCCCTTTCAATGTCTTCTTAGACTTTTCCTTAATATTCTCATCTCCTTAGGGAAACATTAATATCTATTTCTATTTTGTTTATTGCTGACTTTACTATAGTGTTTGCCATTTCATTCCCTTCAGTTGTAGCGCAGCCACATAAAAAGGCTTTTTATAGAGGAAACATTAATAAGCTGATAAAGGAAAAGCAGATGTGCCCCTTAAAGGTGTCCTTTTGGGTTTTATTTGCCCCATAAACTGAGTTTTTGGTGCCTAATCATACTGTCTCATACTGTGTTGAGACATGAGGTCACCTGTGATGGGAAGTTAGAAATATTTACTGACTTTGAATCTCGTTCATCAAAATGAACTAATCTTTTTTTTTTTGAGTCATTTAGAACTATAGCCTGATTTTTGTATGTAGACGTATTGGGGTCTGTTTATTGGAAATGTAACATTTTATTAAAATTCTGGTCAAAAGAATGAAATGAACTAAATGACTCAAAAAAGATTAGTTCATTTTGATGAACGAGATTTAAAGAACCAGGATCAGAATTTAATATTGTACTGTGCTGCTGTCAAGCTTATGCAAGTTTGCGTAATTTTTTGCGCTGTTTGCATTTTCACAATGACCAAGAGAACAGGTAAAGACCAGCTTTTGACATATTTCAAAAAGAAGAGAACTGAAGGTACATTACATATGCAGACACGATGAAAACGATGGATTCGGTTTAACGCGGGAGTTTTCGAAATCACTGACAGCTTTAATGATTATAAAAGATGAGTTTTTGTAATTTGTGTAATTACAGTTTGTGATTTTAAAAAACGTAAAATTACAATTTGAAATTACAATTTGTGTAATTTCATTCTCAATTTAAAGAAGAGGTTTTCATTAGACTTTGTAACTTAACCTACAAAATATGGAATAAAATCACAAAAAAAATTTTGTGCGTAAAAAAAAAAAAAAAAAGATTTGCGTGTAATTCCGTTTTTTTGTCCGAGTTGGATTCCAAAATCTACGGCCACGACAGCTTACAGATACGATATTTAGTGTGTTTGTTACAGTACAACTCTGAAATATACGACTCTGACCGTTTACAGACACAAAACCTTTTACAACTCCTCTGTTACACGGATGAATTGCGAAATTACACACACCAATGTTTTTTTTTTTTCTCCCTAATTTAGTCATGTCCAATTCCTCCCCGTCAATGTAGTGTTACGATGCTGTCAAAAATACGTCATCAAGGCCACATGCACAGGCATTACTATCCGAGGGAAGAGGAATCGATTTAGCATATGCGCCCCGCCAAAATGGCAGTTTAGCTGACATGCGCTCTTTTTTAATTATAGCAGGTATTAAAATTTTACAAGGTTTAAACGGTGGCAGGGCGCATGCACCAAATCGATTCCTCTTCACTCGTATAGTAATGCCTGTGCATGCGGCCTTGATGACATATTTTTGACAGCATCGTAACACAGTACATTTGTGGGCGATATTTTGCAATTCGTCCGTGTAACAGAAGGGTTGTAAAAACAGGTTTTGTGTCTGTAACCGGTCAGAGTCGTACATTTCAGAGTTGTTCTGTAACAAACACAAAATCTCGTATCTGTAAACTGTCATGGCCGTAGATTTTGGAATCCAACTCGGACAAAACACAGAATTACTCTACACACAAATCTTTCAAAGTGATTTTTTTTTTAAAGTGATTTTATTTCATACAAAAAATTATTTTTAAATGCCATAATAGTGATTTGATGATTTGTGTGTGAGAAAGAGATATATACGTTGTCATACAAAACTACAATACTATTCAATTAAAATATTAAAAGCAGTGGAAAGGATCAAATAATAGTTTTGACAAAGGCATGTTTAAGTGCATGTGTTTTGTTTGGATCATTCCAAGTTAATTTAATTAAGCTCATATTTTATTAATAAAACTGTTCTTTAAAATTTGACATATTTCACAATAATTTCATATGGTTAGTTGTACAGTAGGTGGTCCAGGTCAGGAACTGCTGATGTTGGCTCATGGTGATAGCCGTGGGTTAAGAGGGGCAGGCATAGATGCAGAGGTTGGAGTGAAACAAAGTATCCTTTTTATTCAAACAAACCAAAACAGAACGTAAACTTTAAACAAAGGGTGTTGGCTAACTCGCACAACAACATTTAACCAAATAACTTGGACAGACTAATATACAACACAGACAAGAGGACTAACTAAGCCTAACAGTGACCTAGCCTACTAGCTGTTATGCTAAGCTGGATGCTAGCTAATCAGACTAGTTGCTAACAGACTAGTAGCCAAAGGTCTAAGAGATGAACAGACTGGGTACACAGCAGACTAGGTAGGGGACAGACTAAGAGCTAGCAGGTTAGTAACTAAACAGACTAAGATCTAAACAGACGTGGAGACTAGACAGACCAAGAGCTAGGCAGGTTACTATCATGTTAATAGCAACACAGACTAAGAACTAAACATTCTACAGTGGTACTTACACAAGAGAAAACCAAACAGACTAAGAAACAAACTAACACATTTAACAAAGACAACTCCACAAAACATATGCCAACTTAAAACAACCACAAACTAAAACAGACCATAACCAAACAAAAGCCCACTTAACATAATAAATGCTTGACCCAGTTTCCCAGAACAAACAGCTATTTATAGAATGTCTAATGAGCACTCTCATCACCTGACCGAGGTGCCTTCTGGGAAACTGAGTCTATAAACAAAAACTACAAAACAAACCAACTCAAAACATTGCCCTCTAGTAGTGAACCCTCACAGTCCCCCACCCCCAAAATAAAAGGAATACTTGACCACACCATCCCGCTTGAATTTTTTTTTTTTTTTTTTTTTTTTTTTACAATTCTGCATGAGACATCCTCATGCAGCCTCCTGTAGGTCGTGATCATCTCCTTGGTCATCTATGCGAGTTTAGCTTACTGTTGTTGCACCACTCTGATAACATTCTGTGCTCATGTCTGTAGCCTGTCACATCTTTGCCCAGGATAGTGATGTCATTCACAACCTTTAAAATTATACCTGAACTGTGCTTTTGCATGTGACATCAGACCTGAACTCACACTGGTGTGGAAGCACTCATGGTGACCTCAATCACATATAGCAGAGTGAGAGGTGGAAGGCAAGATGGGGAGAGGAAATGGTCAGAATGGATTATACTACCACTGACTACAGTATTATCTGAAGAGACTGCTGTCATTTTAACCACATAAAAAACCTGGAGCTGAACAAATATTATAAACATCCAATGACCAAATATACACCAACATCTGTTCTCTCCACGGGGTAAATTTAATGAGAGGAATGATGGATCTGGGAGAACCTGCAAAGAAAAACAATCTCTTAGAAATGGCTTAGAAGCGCGCACATGGAGTGTCAGGTCTGATGTGAGAAACATCTTTCAGGCAAACTGCAAGCAACACATGCCCTAAAAATGGAGTAGTCAGCAACTGGGTAAACAACTTTATGCAAAAGGTGTGTTTCTCAGGTATGGAACATACTGTATGGTCAGAATTTAGGTATTTGATAGATGCAGGCAAATACAGTTCGGTCCATGAAGTACACACAACCTTAGACTGGGTTATGGTTCACCTTTCAGCATGACGCTGTTCAGAAACATACAGAGCCAAAACAATGCTGGAGTGACGTTGGAGCTTACTGAAGACACTAAATGTCCTTGATTGGCCTAAAAACCCAAACTTGAACACTATGGAACATGTGTAGCGAGAGCTGAGAGTGGCGGTTAACACTTTCCGCTGCAAAAGCTCTAAGTGCTTCTTATTATGATACTACAAACTACTGAATCAAAGGTCTGAATAATTAGACTTGTGTATATATATATATTTGGAATTATAATAAATCTAAAAAAAAAAACTTTTCAGTGTTGTTGAAAAGACAAAACAAGAGAAATTGATTTAAATTAAAATGAATGACATTTAATAATTTCTTTCCAGACCAACATTACATAAACGTTGAGGACAGTAATAAAATATGTTTTCTTGAGTAACTTCAACCTGTCCTGTGTGAGCTTATGTGACGTCATCTCTTACAACTTAGCAAGTACACACTCTTGTGCACACGCACGCATAGCAGCTGTTGATTTTTCTGCATTTTAACTGTGAATACTGATACTCATCTGTGGTTCATCTACTTCTGACCGCTGCCTGAGCTCATACACTATTTTATGTCTGTTAAACGTGCAAGATAATAATCTTGATATATCCTGTTCCTAGGTATTTTGTTAAAATTGTGTGAATGTTGATTGTTGTTCAACACTTCTAAGCTGCTTTCTAAAGCAGGTCACATGATTGATAATCATATACACAGATACAAAAAATATATCACTATATATTATTATTATTATTATTATACTATATATATTAGTTACATTTGTTTCATTAGTTTAATAAAAAGAGTAAAATACAGTGTACGCTACTGCAATAAACGCTGAGTAAAACTCTTAAAACACTGCAGACTGAAAGAATAATCTGAATAAAAGTCTTTGATAAAGCAAGAAATGTAAAAGCTGTGTTTGGTTACTGGATAAATGAATCACTTGTTTATTCATCTCAAGTAAAGACTTCGTCTGGATCAAGAGCGTGAGAGAGAGTGTGTGTGTGTGTGTGTGTGTGTGTTTCTTCACACAGAAACAGAACAGCATTAGTTTTACCCAGTTGACCATTTCCTCTTTGTCTCTCGGCTGATGCACAATGCTCCGGGTTGAAGCTCTGCCTCTGTTTCTCTGTGTCATGGGTAAAGCTTAATGATCTTAATGATTTTAAAATATTCTCATTATGTGATGTGATGTATTATAAATGATCTGTTTCTGTGTTGCAGGTTTGCTCTCAGAGACTCTGTGCTCCTTAAGTTTGACAGCACAAGTGGGAGATAAAGTAACTGTTTGGTGTGAATTTAATCCGGATGTTGCAAATTACATCTCCTGGTTTAAACACACGAGTGATTCAGTTCCACTTCGTCTTGCCTGTAGACAGTTTTTAAAAACATCTCCACCAGAAATGTGTTACTTCTTTACCGACAGTGAGAGAATAGTGATGTCTGTTCATGGTAAGAACACGACTCTCACCATCGCTGCAGTAAACGTCTCTGATACAGGACTCTACTACTGCAGATACTGTGAGGAAACAAACTTTAGCACCTCAACATTTTTGCATGTGAAAGGTAAATGACATGTGAAAGTTACATAGTTTCAGTAAACGTTGTTTGAGATAAATGAGGTAGTAAAATTTCTTTTTTTTTTTTTTGTTCAGACAAAAATACAAACATTTTTAAGGAGAAAGAAACAGAAACAGGTAGATTGTTTTTGTTCTTCCAAACACTTCTGTACATGATTCAATTATGATGCAGGTTCAATGTTTTCTTTAATGTTTCTCTCCAAGGTTCAGACTCTCCTGCTGTGTTCTTCATGCTGACTGTGGTGTTTGGTGCAGTGAGTGTGATTATTCTTGGTGTCCTGATCTGTCTAATGAAGCAAAGAAAAAACTCACCCAGGTCATTTATTACATATAATAATATAATAATAATACTAATAATAAATACATTAATATTACTATTATTATTAATAACAACAACTAATAATAATAAAAATGTGTTACATTAGGTGATGAACCAGAAGATAGTGAGGTAAGTGTGATATTAATTGAAACACACACACACACACACACGCGCAAACCCACACAGACACGCGCACACCTTACAAACTCTTACTTAGTGGTCTTTAGTACAATTATTTATAAAGAAACATAAGAATGAGTTGTATTGGCTTCCCTGCGATGGATATTATATTACATTATATTACATTTATATTATGTTTTTTTTTTTTTTTTTCTAAAATAGAACATTGGACCTTTAGCCAAGTGTGCAGGATGTCTGTTTATAGGACATTGTTTTATAAGTATTGTGACCTTCTCAGATGAAGTTTTGTAAACCTTGCTTCATTTTCTTTTTAGATGGAAAAAGGTTCTTCTGGCAACCCTTCCAAACAAACCATACATGTTCAGTTTCCTTATAAATGTGCTCTTATGGACTATACCATTGAATATGCTCAGTGAGGCCTGTAGGGTCTGAGATGTAGCTCTTGGGTATTTTGTACTTCTCTGAGCATTGCACAGTTTGACTTTGAGGTGAATGTGCTGGAACGTCTACTTCTGGTAAGATTGGCAGTTGGCTTGAATACTTTTCACAAAAATCTATCTCAGTGTAGAATGTTGAACTCTGAATGTTGATTTTTTTTATTTTATTTAATTGATAGAACAAACTATGTATTCTATAACACCTTTGATTGTGATGTAATCAGTAGCTTTTATTTGTGAGGAATAAATGCATCTTATTAATTCGCCCCTTGTTTTACTTGAGTGTTAACAAAAAGTTTTGTGTTGTGTGAGAGATACTGTAGCAAAAACAGGTAAACACAGCTGTGGTGAGAAGTTTACATGTTATGCACATGAATATCATGACAATATTGGTCTTTTAATTATTTCTTTAAACTGGTCATTTACTAGGCAGAATAATTGTACAAAATACTATACATCTTTAATGGAAGATAACCGCAATAATTTGTAGCACAAGTTTTAATTTGTTTGGGGGTTTAACAGCTTCAGGCAGTGTTCTGGTTGGATATTTGAAAATTTTTCTTGCTACAAATATCATTATCAGTTAAATTTGCTTTTGGTCCACACATTTTAAGGATCTAAAACTTCCCTTCAGTCCACAGCCTGTTTTGATGTACTGTACATTAATCAGCCATAACAGTACCAACAAAACACAAAACATTAACAAATTAACATTAATCAATTATATACCGGTAATTAATTATATACCTGTAAACTGGCAACAGCCTCATAGGCACCTAACCCTCATTAATTCAATTTTATTTGTATAGCGCTATTTGGATATACTGTAGATACAGCAGAAGACTGAAGCAGTTCATAGTAATCTGGTGTTTGGGTGAATGCAGATGGAAGCAGAAGACTGCAACACAGACAAAGGCATAAGCAGACAGACAGAACCAGAGTCCTAATCCATAGAGCAAACAATTTTTTGAGATAAGGTAAGGAATGACTGTATATAAAAGCAGTGGCGGCCGGTCAATACGGGGCGCAGAGGCAGTTAAAAAAAGATAAAGTTAGGCAGAGAAGAATGCTACTTTAACATGTCATTATTTAACATAATAATTATTTATTTTAATAATGAAATAAAGTCATTTAGTCACAATATTCCGCTGTATTTCGTAATATAATTTATTTGCAATAAAAAAAAATCAAAACTGTATTACGTTCATTTGTGTTTGTGTACGCGGGTCGCCGGACAAACGAGTGTCTACAGTATGTAGGCAAATTTTTGAAAAGCATGACATTTGAGGCTGAACTCTAATTGGATCTTTTCAAATCATCCATCCTTCAAAATCAACCCTCCCACTTTTGTTCTTAGCGAATCAATATAGTTTTTAAATATTTGGGCTCATGTGATTGGGCCATTCTCAACGAGTCTTTTCCAGCATTTCTTATGGCAAGCGGAGCTGACTGACTGGATGCGATGTGAGTCATGCCGTTATTTGATACTAGTAGTAATGATGCTTAATCACCTGATAAATTACTATTTACAGGTGATATTAAAAGTTAGAAAATGTATGTGAACCTTTTGGAAGTTCATGTTTTTTTGCATTAATTTGGCATAAAATGTGATCTGATCTCCATCTAAGTCAATAGTATTGGCAAATATAATGTGTCTAAAATAATTGCACAAAATACAGTAATTCTGATCGTTTATGTCCTCATTGAACAAACTCATTCAATGTTCAAAATGGTAGTGGAAATGGTAAATGAACCTGTGGTAGCGGTAGTGGAACTGGTTGTACTAGGAATCAAGAGGAATTGTATCCCATTTTTTTCTGGCAGAACTGCTTTACTGCTTTGTCCTTGCATTTTTCAGTCTATTTGTGTATGCAGTCATGGGTGAAAATGGAGTGTAAGTGAGGAGACAGTACACATACCTTGGGAACTATGTCAAGACTTGTTTAGTTAAACAGTAGTTTGTTTGTAGGAAGTCCAGGGTCCAGTTGTGGAGTTGTGTGCAAATGCCAAGGTATTTTAGCCTCAGGACTAGCTTGGGAAGGCTGACTGTATTGAAACCTGATGTGAAATTTTAAGAACAACATCCTGGCATAAGTGTCAGGGTTGTCCAGGTGAGACAGTGCAGAATGGAGCATTGTGAAAATTATATCCTCTGTTGACCTATTTGTGATAGTATGGGTCTAGAGTGGGTGGTACACAGGCTTTAAGGTGGGTAAAGACCTTTTGAAGCACTTTGCAATGACAGGGGTGAGAGTGAAGGGACAAAAGTCACAGGATTTGCAGAGTTAACAACAAGGAGCTGGCTAGAAGCTGGTCCAAAATGGGCAGAGTCAGATTCACAAGCAAATTCTAGGAATATTATGAAGGCTGGAAAGCCCACAAAAGCCGTGAAGAGACAATATAGAAAAGAGTGAATGAAAGATTGTTTGTGAAATAAGAGCAGAGAGCCAGGTTAATTGTAGACAAGTGGAGTTGATTGGAAATGGTGACAGGTGATACAAAGCAACTGACAGGAATGAAATTTCAACTGCAAAAGAAAAACAGTTAATAAACAATAAATCCAGAACATGATCTTGGCAGTAGGCCTATTAAGGTTTGTTAATTAACCTTCATAGGCAGAAGGGCTGTGGAGGTCATCATGTTGAGAAAGCCATGCTATGCAGATAGCCATGATGACCCCTACAAGGAGCTCAGCTATGGAGGTTGTTGTGTTGACTAGTGATGTTACGATTGATCCTGAGACTTGGAAGCGCATCTCGAGTACTGACGTCACTTTTTAGTGAAACCCCATGCCGATGCTAATATCAAAGAGATATAAGGGCATTACTCATAATGTGTGAAGCTTCAGTCAGGAATCCACATTCATTTGATTCAGATTTGCTGAAATTTTGCAACAACAAAACTGATTCACCTGACTTACGGGTTTGTAGAGTAGGAGACCGATTTTAGTAAGAATTTAAAGCACTGTGTCAAAATTGTCTAAGCAATCAAGATTTCCCAAATTTTACAATATTTTGATTAATTGTCTCCCACCAATGCATGTGCATTTTAGTTAATTCTCCTAACCTTATCATTTATTTATTATTATTTGTTTGTTGTTTGATGTGAATATGAAGCCACAGGATCAGGTTGATTTTGAAGTTTTGCTCCAGAACTGGTTTATACCTCATCCAGGTTGTGGCATAAGCCACTAGCCAAGCTAGCTCTTGTCATGGTAAGTCCAAAATATTTTATTTAGTGGTTTATCTAACTGATGTCTTTCAGAGTTCTGCCCTAGAAGTAAATGGGTTGAGGTAAAATGTTTGCATTGTGTTTTGTTGTAACATCCAGGAAGCTGTAGTAGATTTGGATGAGGCCCTAGTGAACATGTGCTTTAGGGAGTTTGTTAATAAACTGGACCCCATATATATTATCCCTAGGCTGGTGAGTAGGAAAAAATCTATAAAGTGAACGGCAGTTTTATTTCAGTCAGTCACTCATCTCTTTAGGCTCTATGCAAATGCCTTATCAAGGCTATGTGACCTCTCCCTCTTTGTGTTGAGAAAAGTGTCCATTTATCAAGGATCAATAAACAGCATCATCTGGTGTAGAACAGATGTTGTAGCAGGCAGTCTAGATAAATAAAGCTCATTTTATTGAGTTATTGTCAATCTGATCTGTGAACAGCACATAAGGAATAACAGTATGTCTTTGTCCTTATTTTATTATACTTGTTATTAATGAAAATGGTGTACAGTAAATAAATAGGACTTACCCAGATGTCGTACTCTATGGCATAAAATATTTGTTATTAACATTAGACATTTAAAAATGTGTTTTGTGTAAAAACATAAGTCATTTGATCATATCTTAGTAAACAAACAACAGCATTTAACATGCACCACAATAGAAAATTATTTATTTAACAAGAATGAAGCAAAAAAAAAAAGAAAACCAAGTACCCTCTTACTGCTTCCACTGGTGCTAATCATTAGCCTTCGAATGTGTTATGTCAGTGCATGAGCGAGCAGTTCCTGATGTTACATGGTTCAATGGAAACACAATAGTCTTAACGTGGGAGATCCTAGTGATGGGGAGGAATTGGACATGACTAGGAAGAAAATTGGGGAACAATCCCCCCACAAAAATAATACAATGCCCAGAGGGAAAGATATGAGCAGTGATCTTCGGGAAGCAATTGTTGCTGCACATCAATCTGAAAAAGGTTATAAAACAAAGCATGTGATGATTTGGGCTTGTTGCAGTCACTTGAGTGGACCATAAACTCGTATGTTGAGTCTTCTAGAGGCAAGTGTAATGGAAAATTTTAAAGCTTGACAGTAAATGCACAGACCTTTGTTCTATACACGAAATTTATTTTCGAGAAGTTCTGTCTGTGTCCTGAACTTGAACTGCATTTTTTTTTTTTAAAGATGATTATTACCCGAACTCTAACTGAAACTACAGTAATATAAACGGACTCCTCATTTGGTACGATTTATAGACAAAGACATCAGCAAAGAGAAAGAACACAGACTAGTCGGGGGCGATCGAAACCAACATAGAATGTGTGTAGGTACTGTACTGTATTTGTCTGTAATCGCCTGTATAAATACAGGCAGAGAGAAAGCAGGAAGTACCTGTACAGCCTCTGTGCATGTTTGTGTAACTGTGATGCCCAGAGCAGTAACAAAATTCCAGAACATGATCTTGGCAGTGGGCCTATTAAGGCTTTGATATGCTAATATCAAAGAGATATAAGGGCATTACTCATAATGTGTGAAGCTTCAGTCAGGAATTCACATCCATTTGATTCAGACTTGCTGAAACTTTGCAATGGCAAAACAGATTTGCTCATTCAGATTCTCTCTTGTTTTGAGATTCTTTACTGAATTTCCACCACAACACACACGCACACACTCTCACAAATATTAAAATACTAAAAAGTGTGGGACAGTATGAGATCCTCTGTAAAGTTTACCACGTGAATTTAATTGTTTGTTTTAGATATGCACTTATTTCAAATCTGGTTGCTGCAACATTCTCCAAAAACAGAACAGGACCAATTTAAGACTAATACCAATGTTTCGAGTAGAAATTACAAAGTGATGAAAAACAAGTGCTGTTAAAAAGGTGAACCAATTATGTTATAGTATACAAGGAGTTTCAAAGAAAAGCCTAGTCCTTATAGAGCAAGAATGGGTCAAGGCTCGCTGATTTGTCAACACTTTCAGGATAACCTTAGTATTTGGAAGTGTACCTTAGTACAACGTTAGTACACTTTCACGATAACATTCTCCAACATTAGTACACTAGTATCACTGAGAAATTTAAGGAAACAAACCTTTGTCCATTAACACCATTTGCCACTACATTTCCAAATGCAACTTAAGGCTTAAGGAAGCTATACATCAATATTGTCTCTGGCTGTCTTACCTGAGATGGACATAAGTATTTAGACCCTTTGCTATGATAATTATAACTGAGCTTTGGTATGTCCTACTATTATCAGTGGTCCTTGAAATGCTTCTACAACTTGTATCTAATTAACTTCACTGGATATCATTAGGAAAGGCACACTCTTGTCTATATAAGGTCTACGTAGTTGATTTTGTATGTCCGAGTGAAAACAAATCCAGGAGGTCATGGGAATTATCTACATTTGTACAGAAGTTTTTGTTTTATATTTCTTATATATTTTTGGAATTTTTTGTATTTTGTTCTATAGCTAAACATACTCTTATTTTTATTTTATACCACTATTTATTTGATTATTTCTTGTAAAAAAAAAATAAAAAAAAAAAGAATTTGGAATTTATATGTAAACCCACAAGACCCACTTGACAAGAATTTTGTCAAGACAGAAATCTGGGGGAGGATCCTTTAGGCTGGGATGTATAAAAGTTAGTGCCCCCTCATTTAATTCTGTGTTTTTTGTGTTAAAGAAAGCAATACAGATGACCTAACCATGAGGCTATATGTCCAACAGTTAAAGCTTGGTTAAAATTGGGTCACGCGACAGGACAATGATCTGAAGGAATCCAGGAACTATACATCAGAATGGCTAAAAAATAAGAATCAGGACTGTGGAGAGGCCTAGTCAAAGTCCAGACCTTCACCCAATTCAAAGGCTGAGACAGGATGTCAACAGAGCTGTGTCTACGTTAATGATCCCAAACCCCAATGAATTTAAGGAATTTTGTGAAGAATAGACCAAAACCATGTGAGAGACCGGAGGAAATGATTACTTATAGTTTGATAAATGGATCTACATTATGTTAAATCATGGGGGTACTTAGTATTGCTCACGGGTTTTTTTTTTTTTTTTGGTGGGGGGGGGAAATTGCGACACAGAACAAATGGGGAAATTGCGTGGCGATGCTTTTACATCAAAGAACGTTGGTGTATAAATGTGACACCGTTGGAAAAAATGTGCTGTCCCGATCTAGAGGCATATTTTATCAACTATTCTTGTGAGTGTGTATACATTCCTCCACAAGCATGTGGGAACGCAGCATTGAGACAGCTGGCTGCTCAGATTTCAGACATTGAGCAACAACACCCGGACTCTGTTATGATTATACTTGGTGATTTTAACAAAGCAAACTTCAAATGTGAACTGCCTAAATACTAACAGCACATTGCATGCCCCATCAGAGACAAAAATACTTTGGATCACTGCTACACCACAATAAAGGATGCATATCGCTCAGTCCCCAGAGCAGCTTTAGGACTTTCTGACCACTGTCTGGTTCATCTTCTTCCGACCTATAGGCAAAAACTAAAATCTGCTAAGCCTGTAGTAAGCACTGTAAAAAGCTGGACCAGTGAAGCAGAGCAGGAATTACAGGCCTGTTTCGACTGCACTGATTGGAGAGTTTTTGAAGCTGCTGCCACCAATCTGGACGAGCTCACAGATTCGGTAACATCCTACATCAGTTTCTGTGAAGATATGTGCATTCCTACCAAGACATTTTTAAGATATCAAAATGACAAGCCATGATTTATAGAAAAACTCAGACAGCTTTTCCAGGCCAAAGATGATGTCTGCAGGAGTGGGGACAGAATCTTGAACAACCAGGCCAGGAACACACTAACAAGGGCCATCAGAGTGGCTAAGAGAAGCTACTCTAAAAAGCTGGAAAATCAGTTTTCTGCAAACGACCCTGCTTCGGTGTGGAAAGGCCTGAAAACAATCACTAATTACAAGATGCCATCCCCCAACTCTGTAGGCAATCAACAACTGGTTGATGACCTGAATGAGTTCTATTGTAGATTTGATACTCCCAGTCTCACACAACACTCCTGTCCTGATCATCTTTCCAGACCACCATTATCACCTCTGACAACCACCTCAATTTCCTCCCTGCACTCCAGGTCTGTGAAAAAGATGTTTGCCAGATCTTCCTGAAACAAAAGAGAAGGAAAGCTCCAGGTCCAGATGGCATTACACCAGCATATCTGAAATCCTGTGCTGACCAGCTGGCTCCCATCTTCACACAGATCTTCAACAGATCACTGGACCTTTGTAAAGTCCCTTCATGCTTTAAACATTCCACAATCGTCCCCATTACAAAATAACCTACCTGAAGGACATCATTGGTCCCTTATTGGACCCCCTGCAGTTTGCCTATAGAGCAAACAGGTCTGCGGATGATGCAGTCAATACACACGTGGACAAAATTGTTGGTACCCTTCGGTCAATGAAAGAAAAACTTACAATGGTCACAGAAATAACTTTAATCTGACAAAAGTAATAATAAATAAGAATTCTATGAATGTTAACCAATGAAAGTCAGACATTGCTTTTCAACCATGCTTCAACGGAATTATAAAAAAAAAGTGAACTCATGGAACAGACCTGGACAAAAATGATGGTACCCCTAACTTAATAGTTTGTTGCACAACTTTTTGAGGCAATCAATGCAATCAAACTGATTCCTGTAACTGTCAATGAGACTTCTGCACCTCTCTGCAGGTATTTTGGCCCACTCCTCATGAGCAAGCTGCTCCAGTTGTATCCAGTTTGAAGGGTGACTTTTCCAGACAGCATGTTTCAGCTCCTTCCAAAGATGCTCAATAGGATTGAGGTCAGGGCTCATAGAAGGCCACTTAAGAATAGTCCAATGTTTTCCTCTTAGCTATTCTTGGGTGTTTTTAGCTGTGTGTTTTGGGTCATTGTCCTGTTGCAAGACCCATGACCTGCGACTGAGACCCAGCTTTCTGACACTGGCCAGCACATTTCTCTCTAGAATTCCTTGATAGTCTTGAGATTTCATTGTACCCTGCACAGATTCAAGACACCCTGTGCCAGATGCAGCAAAGCAGCCCCAGAACATAACAGAGCCTCCTCCATGTTTCACAGTAGGGACAGTGTTCTTTTCCTCATATGCTTCATTTTTCCGTCTGTGAACATAGAGCTGATGTGCCTTGGCAAAAAGTTCAATTTTTGTCTCATCTGTCCATAGGACATTCTCCCAGAAGCTTTGTGGCTTGTCAACATGTAGTTTTGCATATTCCAGTCTGGGTTTTTTATGATTTGTTTTCAACAATGGTGTCCTCCTTGGTTGTCTCCCATGTAGTCCACTTTGGCTCAAACAACGACGGATGGTGCGATCTGACACTGATGTTCCTTGAGCATGAAGTTCACCTTGGATCTGTTTAGAAGTCTTTTGGGGTTCTTTTGTTACCATTGGGATTATCCGTCTCTTTGATTTGTCATGAATGTTCCTCGTGCGGCCACGTCCAGGGAGGTTGGCTAACAGTCCATGGATCTAAATTTCTGAAGTAATTATGTCAAACTGTAGTCACAGGTAACATCTACTGCTTGGGAATATGGTCTTATAAGCGCTTTTACTTTAACCTGCTTGTCTATAATTTTCTTCGAAATCTCTGAGAAAACTCTTTCCTTCGCTTCCTCTGGTCCATGTTGAGTGTGGTACATACCATGTCACCAAACAACACAGTGACGACCTGGAGCCCTATATATAGGCCCACTGACTGATTACAAGATTGTAGACACCTGTGATGCTAATAGTGGACACACCTTGAATTAACATGTCCCTTTGGTCACATTATTTTCAGTATTTTCTAGGGGTACCATCATTTTTGTCCAGGCCTGTTCCATGAGTTTATTTTTTTAAATAATTCTGTTGAAGCATGGTTGAAAATCAATGTCTGACTTTCATTGGTTAACATTCATAGAATTTTTTAAAATTATTACTTTTGTCAGATTAAAGTTATTTATGTGGCCATTGTGTTTTTCTTTCATTGACCGAAGGGTACCAACAATTTTGTCCACGTGTGTATTTGTACCCTAATGCTCAGTTTGGTGTTGTAGTAAAAAGTAAGTTGTGTTGAGTGAGTAACAACACCAACTTTCCCAAATTGAGTAACATGTAAGAAAAGATTCACATTAAACGTAAAGCAAAGACTGTATTAGCTGTATTGCTAGCTAAGGTTAACTAATAAAAATTAAAAGGCAGAAAAAACATTCCTTTCAAGTTTCTATAGACAATGAAAGCTGCCACTAGGTTTTTATAGCCAAGACTGTTAGCTGAGCTTGGCCTCCATCTGCATCTCCATTTCTTCATTTGCCCAGAACAGTTAATGAAATGATAAAAAAGAAAAACTAGTTTTGTTCATTCTTCACCTATATTGCCTAATGCCGGGTCAGGTCTCCTGTTTGGGAACATTTAGTTTTTTGCTCAGCAGTGGACAAATAACTTTTTTTTCTGTCTTTTCTTCTGTACTTAATTAATCCCAGCAGGCCAAAATGACCATGTGTTTGGATTCAGTGCACTCTTAAGTGTCCCCTGGGTACAGTATGCACAGAACAGGGTCATAGACCATTTTGTACTACTCATGTGCGGTGGCCAGGGAAAACCCTGTATGTGGTGAGACACTGGCACAAGTATTTTCTAAAATCAACAATAATGAGCTATTTATTCATTTGCATTTTGTCATTTGTTTTTCTGCCTGCAAGAATCCATGTACTGATTTTAAACACAGTTACTGAGACAAAAAGCATCTACACTTAGTTCACTCTTAATAAACTCACAGTAACTCTTCTATATATTTATAGTACATGTTATAACTGAGATTACTGCTACATTTAGTACAAAAACTTTTTATTTGTTCATTTATAAATGGTTTATTCGCTCTGTATGTTATACCGGCGTGCTTTCTTGTTTTTGCAAATGTGTAAAACGGCCTAAAGGTTTACCTGCATTTTTTTTAGATTGGGGAAGTCTCCAGGAGAAATCTGATGCTCCCTCTCGATCCGACTGTAGATCTCTCCCAGACTGCTGATCAGTTCCTTCTTTTTGTTATCTTTCCCGAAGACCGAGGGCATTTCTTTCTTCAAGGAACTGATGATGTATGCATGGACCTGTGAAAATCATGAAGCCATCAACATGCAATTAGTATTATAAGCAGTATTCCTTGATCATTGGTTTTTCAGTGAATATTACATTTTAACTACCACAGATTCAACGTGTGGTTACAAGGAAAGCCACCAACCGGCTTGTGGTTGAAAACTGAATGAAGCCTACACAGATTACACCAAGTCAAAGACCAAAAGGCATACGACATCATATTTTGATGACAGCAGGGGAAGGATGCTTCCTGTATGTTGCATGAAAAACCGAAAGTTAACTTCAAGGTTCACGTTCAACAGAACTAACATCTGTCAGCAAAAAACATAATGGTAGTGAGGCTCTATGAAACGTCTTCGCCCCTAGTCCTCTCGAAATTCCTTTTCACAGTCAGACCGACTATGTGTTTTTTTTTATGTTAAAAAACAAACAAACAAAAAAAGAGACAAGAGACAGGGTTCACAAATTATTAAACAAATTAGTTTAAATATTTTAAGATTGGCCTCCGAGTGGCACAGTGGTAAAGTGCTCGCCCTATCTTCCGGAGATCGCAAGTTCGATTCCCGGGTGGTGCTGTAACCTCTCGCAGCCGGAGGTCTAAAGAGAGCTGATTGGCTGAGTTCTCTCAGAGGGGAGGGATGAGAGGTACTTAGTGCTCCCACATTAATCACGGCTCTACAGCCAATCAGGGGCGTCTATGAGCTCCCGCAAGAGGAAGGAGCGGATAGGGCTGTCCTCCGAGTGTGTTACACCGTCCCCAACGGTGTGTGAGCAAGCAGGTCGAAAAGATGCGGTCGGCTGGTGTCATGTGGTTCGGAGGAAACACGTGATAGTCTTCGGCCCTCCCGGCCGAGTGGTAGTAGTAGCCTTAATGTGGGAGCCTTCTAGTGATTGGCAGGGATTGGACACGACTAAAGTAGGGAGAAATTAGGGGGAAAAAAAGATTTTAAGATTGCACATGCAGGTAACATCCACCTACTTCTTATGTGCCAATTGTCAGGACCCCGAACACAGTTTTGGTTTAAAACAAGCTCTGGACCTATGGATAAGCTTTTGGCTGCTTCTTCAATAGAAAGAAATAACAATAATGGAATAAACAGCCTTGCCATAGCACAAGATCCATATGATGGCAAAATCAACAGACATAATAAAGATATTGTACAGCTGCACAGTATTATGGACAAATCAGTGGTTCTTTGTTCATCTTTCGCCGCATTAATAATTCAGCGTGTATAGGAGGGATCAGATGACAAGAAGCCTTCAGCTAGCAAGGTTAGTCATGCACAGCAATCATTTATTACATTTATTTATCCCAGTGAAAGAGGAAGGGAATTCTGGGTAAGGATAGATGGTATGGGAGGCCCAGTGATGAGGAAAGTGAGGAAAGGAAAATGCCAGTGGCAATCTCTAATGGTAGGAAGGAAAACTAAGGGGCCTAAGATGGATGATAGGGTGCAGGAAGACAGAGGAAAGAGAGAGAGGGTTGAGGTTTCTGCACATAGGAGAGAAATATCTCTCATTGCTGGCTTTAGGCAGGATAGGGAGGTGACGGTGAAGCATATCAGAATATCAGAGATGTGGAGCAGCTGAAAACCAAGTTGAGGGAATTTCCTCCTTTGTGTGTGGGAGGGCAACTGTTATTGAGAAGAAATGACAGAGAAGAGAAGAGAAGAGACTGGACCTTGTCTGAGGCGAGGCGAGAAGTCTCCAAGAACAGTGAGAAGAGTGATAAATAGGAAAAAGTACCGTGAAAAAGACTTGGGGATGTGGCGATTTCTCCCCGAAGTCTGCAGTGGGACCAGGTGGAGGGCAGATGATGAGACTGTTGATTGAAAAGGTTACACAAACAGTGTGGAATTCAAAGGATGAGCTGTTAAGATGAGAAAGAGGAATGAAAGAGGAGAAGTGGTTTGAAACACCAACTCCAAGAACAGTAGCCCTGCACCATCTCCCCTGCCCGCTGGTATAGCTGAGTTCTGTTGAGATATGCAGGTCTCAGGTAGTTACAGAAAATGAAAAGTATGATGGGAAACTTAAATTGAGATAAAAAAAAATAAAAAAAAAACTAATCTTCCTTCTTTCCTGGCAGTTACAGAGCTCAGCTACCACCACTTTTTGAGACCAAGACAAGAGTAGTGTGTATATGAGGTTTCTGGAAGTTCTGCCTGTGATTTGTGAAGCAGAGCATCTGGGTCTATGAGATAGGTTTGAAGCACAAGTCTGCAGCCTGCAAGTCACCAGGAAGGAAGGTGGAGGGGGGGATCAATATTTTTAGGTAGGGATGATGTATGTTTCTAACTATTGGAGAACATGTTTTTAAATGCCAGTATAGTCAATACTTACTTTTTACACCTTAGAGGATACCTTTCCTGCTTGACCTGTGAGAACTAATTAACATGGACTGACAAACACCTTTGTATGCCATGGCACTGATTTATCGGATTTATCACTTATTTATCTGATCTGATGGTTATCTGACTGAGACATAAAGCGCAACTGATGTTAGGTCACAAAAGTTATAGCTCTTATAGAGTCTCGTCTAGAGGAGGACTTGCACTGTGTACCATGGGGTGATTACATGAAACGGAATTACACACAATAGTCAAACTTGTCTAACAAAGCTCTAGCACCTTTACTGAGTGTTACCTTAGCCAGTCTGGCCCTCTTGATGAGATCATTGA